>CM026261.1:35821558-36152081 GCA_014851425.1 Senna tora
TTGCATAGTTAATTTCACAACAAAATTAATTAAAAGTCTCTTATAGTAAATTTGCTTGAAAAATTCAAATTATACTTTGCTATAGTTTTTGTTTTCATTTGTGAGATTTTGATCTATGGGTTAATTATTTATCTATAGTAATAATAATAACAAATATACTATAAATATTGAGATAACTTAAGTGATGTTCTTTACACAAGAAATGGCAAAAGAAAGAAGGAAGGAGAAAAAAAAAATATGTGGACCCCACATATTATCCATTTTTTTATTTTCATCTTGAAAAGTGTGTATAATTAAAAAAAAATACAAAATATCTATTACACCCTTTGATTTGACACAATCATAACTTTCTTTTTTTTTATTATTTTAATATAAGAGGTAAAGTGATAATTTTAATACATTCTCATTCTATTTCCATTCTCAACTTTTACTAACAAACACAATAAATGCATTATCTTTCCCTTTCCTTTTCCATTTCTAAAGAAGATAACCTTAATGTAATTATAAATTCTTTAAGGCTTGAGTTTTTATAAAGGGTAAACTACAGTTTGCCCCCTGTGGTTTGGCCTAAATTCAATTTGCCCCCTTGTGGTTTAAAATGCGACACTTAACTACCCTGTAGTTTGGCTTAAAATTAATGTGTCCCCCTGTGGTTTAGAGTGTGACACTTGACCCCCCCTGTGGTTTGTTATGTTATCACTTAACTACTCTATATTATTTTGTTCTCAAAATTTAATATTTAATATAACTTATAAAAGAAAATACCTAAAAATAATTTAATTCATTTATTAAATATTTATTTTATCTCTAAAATAATAATAATAAACTCTAATCTTCTACTTTCAACTCTTTTTAGCGTTTCCTTCATACATACGTATTGTTATGCTCCTAGTCTAAGGATATTTTTCTAAGAAAATTATTGTTTAATGTTAGAATTTCTAAGCTCAATAATGTTAACATTCAATACGTATGTATGTTCTGAACTTGAACAATAAAAAAAACTTAAATTTAATTATATATTTGTATTATATTATTCTTTTAAATTTTATTTTGATTGATTTAATAATTCTAAAACATTAAAGAGAAAAAATAACAATAAAATGAATAAATAACTAAATATAAATAATCAATGGAGTAAACAATAAATATTAAATTATTTTATTGATTTTTTAAAATTATAATTTTATTTTTATATTAATTATAATTTTTTTTGAATCATTTTATGATTCTAGAGTGTTGAATGACAAATTTTAAACATTAAAAGTATTAAATGATGACTAATTTAACTAAAATTTGGATAGAAGATAGATGAAGGTAGTTAAGTGATAACATAACAAACCACAAGGGGGTTAAGTGTCACACTTTAAACCACGGGGGGTCACATTAATTTTAAGCTAAACCACAGGGTAGTTAAGTGTCGAATTTTAAACCACAGTGGGACAAATTGAATTTACGCCAAAACACAGGGGGCAAACTGTAATTTACCTTTTTATAAACATAAACTCTCTGTAATATGCCCTTTATTAAAAAAGTAGAAAAGTGAGGAGTTAAAATAGATGTAAAAAGAGTTCTGATAAATGAAATAAATTTTCATTACTTTTTTTTAATTATTTTAAAATAATTTTGTTGCAAACAAAGTATGAAAAGACCAAATTGAAAAAAAAAAGTTTAAACTCGTAAGAAATGTCAAATTTTTCTTTTACATAATTACCTTATATAGATCAAACTTTGTTCATTATGATAAAATGCATTTTCCTCTATCTTATTTTTTTTTTTCAACTTTAATCTCTTACTATTTCACAAATGGTTAAGTTTTATTTTTTTGCCTAGATTGAAATGGTTAAGTTAAAAATTAGATTCATTTAACAATATTTGGCTTCATATTTTATTTTTAGAGTGCTGGCTTTTAATAATTATTATTACGTATATTTTCAATAGATTATAAAAAAGTCAATATTATGTATATTTTTAATAGATTATAAAAAAGTCAATAACAAAATAAAAATAAATTTTTTCATTAAAAAATAAATATAATTAATTGTGAACTTAAATTTTTTTTATTTGTTTTCCAACACTTAAACATTAAATAAAATTGGCAAAAAAAAGTTGAAATTAGATTCGATGCAATTCTTTTCCCTGTAATTCTTATACAATTCCTTCAGAATGCATAATTTTGCTTCATTTTGTAGTGATAATAATTTTTTTAAAAGGGATTCACACTAATAAAGACCTATAACCAAATTTTTGTTAATATTGATCACACAAATAGTGGTCAATATTAACAATAATTTGGTCCCTAAATCCATTCACGGTGATGTTATTTGTCAATACTAATAATATTTTGGTTCATAATCCATTCATGGTAAGCTTCTATTAGTGTGTAAGTCCTTAACTCCTTATTATTACTTCACAAATGAAATAAAATTGTGCATTTTGAAGGAATTGCAGTGTGAAAAATTCCATTGTCGGATCCAACTTAAAAAAACTCTAGGTAATTAAAATTTCTTGGTTATGATAAAAATATATATAAAGTTTATATTTTTAAAAAGTAAATTATACTTTCATCAAGTATTATTTTAAGGTTTAAAAAATATTAAATTTATACTTTCCTTTTTATTTATTCTAGAACTTACATTCCTTCTCAAAGAGATGAAAAAGTAACAATTTTATCGGGCCCCACCCACTTTTTACTTTTTAGTTTCCTGTACGAAAATCCAAATATATATAAAATGTCTATTATATTATTTGATTTGACACAATCATAACTTTTTTTTTTATTATTTTAATATAAGGGGTAAAGTGGTAATTTTAATACATTCACAAATTTTTACTAACAATTAGCAAACACGGTAAATGTTTTCCCTTCCCCTTTCCGTTTCTACGTAAAGAACGTGCCCTTAGTTTGATTGATAAATATGAACACAACCCAAAAAAAACATAGCCTCTATATTAAATTGGCTAAAGGTCTATTTTGGTCCTCAATGTTTGCATGAAATTTAATGTTGGTCCTCAATGTTTCAAAAGTTTAATGTTGGTCCTCAAAGTTTTTTTTTGTCGATTTTGGTCCTCGAGCGTAACACCGTTAACTTTTTGCCGTTAAATGATGACGTGGCATGCTTATATGGCACACCTTCTCTCCTACATGTCATATTTTAATGACGTGGCATGACACATTACTGCCACGTCACCCTACATTGCCACATCATCATCTTCTCTCCTTCATCGTCATCATCATATGGGGTGACGTGACAGTGATATGTCATGTTACGTCATTAGAATATGGCACGTAGGAGAGAAGGTATGCCATATAAGCATGTCAAGTCATCATTTAACGGCAAAAAGTTAACGGTGTTATGCTCGAGGACCAAAATCGACAAAAAAAAACTTTGAGGACCAACATTAAACTTTTGAAACATTGAGGACCAATATTAAACTTCATGCAAACATTGAGGACCAAAATAGTACTTTAGCCTATTAAATTTAGTCCTTAAAATCAATGTTTTGAAACCCGGACCGGTTGAACCGGGAGTCGGCCGCTCAACCGGTCCGGATTTAGCTATAAACTCATTTTTTTGTTGGTCCAAATTGGACCGGTCAAAACTGGTGACCCGGCAATTTAACTGGGAACTGGACCGGATTTTGATGGTTGACCCATTTTTTAAAACTTTTTTACTTTTTTTTAAGGGTTGGGCTTGATATTTTGGGCCAAACTTATCTATATACAATGTATCTTTTACAATTTTAAACCTTGTATAATTATGAAACAACTAATATAGTGTGTAAATGACATAAATATTTTAATTAATATTATTTGAGCTTATTAAATTACTTATTATATTTAAAATTCATGTATAAAAATATAATATTTGTAATATGAAATATATATATCTTGATATAAAAATGATTCAAATATTATTACTTTTATATTTATAATGTCAACTGGTTCGATCACCGATTTAATCGATTGAACCAATTAGCCCGTGACTCAGAAGGTTTTTCAGTTCAATGACCGGTCCAGTTTTTAAAACATTGCTTAAAATATTCTACTTATCTTGATTTAGTTAATGAATAATGAAAATTACAAATTTAGTCCAAAATAATACTTTTGACGAAAAAGAGTGCTAATACTTTTTGTTTTTGGTCAAATGCCCATTTTGGTCCTCTATGTTTCACCCAAGTTTTAAATTGGTCCTTTATCTTTCAAAAGTTTTACATTGGTTCTTTATCTTTCAAAAAATTTATATTTGTCCTTCAGGTTTCATTCAAGTTCTATATTGGTTCTTTATGTTTCATTCAAGTTCTATATTGGTCCTTTATGTCTCATTGAAGTTCTATATTGGTCCTTTATATTTCATTGAAGTTTTATATTAGTGCTTTATGTTTTATTAGATTTTCATATTGGTCCTCTCATCATGGTTTTATTTTTTGCTTAAATGACGCCATTTGGGTGTTTTTTGTGTATCTAAGGCCACGTCAGCTATTTGATATACGTAGGAGAGATTATGTGTCTACCTCGGCATGTCACGTCAGCAGTTAACTTAAGAAATTGACGGATTTGGACGGAAGGACCAATTTAGAACTTTTGGGAAACATAAAGGACTAATTTAAAACTTTTAAAATATAAAGGACTAATTTGAAACTTGAGTGAAACATAAAGGACCAAAATGAATCTTTGACCTTTTGTTTTTGGTAGAAAGTGTAAATATATTAAGTAAGGGAACAAAGTTTAAAGCACACAGCCACACACAACAACAAAAGCCATTATAAAAAAAAAACAACAACAAAAGCCCAAAAGTGAACAACATAATAGAAGCAGAAAACAAACCTATATGAAATAAACTAGGTCAAATGTCTATTTTGGTCTTTTATCTTTCACTTAAGTTTTATATTTATCCTTTATTTTTTAGAGAAAGAGAGAGAGAGAGAGAAAGAGAGGAGAAAACGCCGATTCATTTTTGGTGCAAATACTTAGTTATTCATAATCAAGGTCAACTCGAATTCAATCCTTAAAACGATAGAAATGGAGTGTTATCCAGTAAGAAAGCCACTAGTCACTCTTGCGGTACTCAAGAAGAGATTAAACAACCCTCTCTTATCTTGCAAACTTTTACAACCGATGGCATCTAGATCCTCCACCCAATCAAACTTAACTATATATTAGTTTAAGATCAATATAACAATACTTATTCTGTAATTAATTTGTATGATTATTATTTAACAAAAACAAATAGTGTAAACACTAATCATTACAAATACATGTATTAAAAATCTAGAAATGAACAAGTTTTTAGTAGAGGAGATTTGTTGTGGGAGTTGTTTGGCAACCAAGAGGGTGAAATCATTCATGAGTCCAGTACGGCTTGTGTTGCCAACGTAGACAGATTCCAGAGTTAAGGTTTCTCCATCGACAACTTTCACAGAACCTGGGTTTGGGTAACATGTTGTCATTCCTACAAGAAATCCCTTCTCGTTCCCTACTTCCTCTCCGGTTCCATATTCCGGTTTTGAAGAACATATCACCCTCCCGTCCTGAAAATCAATCACATTCAGGACACACACACACACATTATATTTTTAGGTCACAGAGGGTGAGATATCTGCTTCGTTGGGTGGGTAGGCGCGCGCAGACGAATGAAATCATTAGTTCGCCTTAAACTTAGAAAAATATGAGATGAAAAGACTAAATTACCCTTACTAATTAATTACTCCTACTTATTCTTTCCCCGTTAATGTTCTCTGTTTGGAAATAGGTATTAGGTAGGGGTGAAATTGTGAAAAAAATAATTAATGCTTTGTTGATTTTGTAAAACAAATGATATTTTGAAACGTATATAGAAAATCCCCCAATGAAACAGATATTGTGAACCGGAGAAATGTTTAATAATACGGTACTACTAAATTTCAGTACATTCCTCCAATCAGTTGGTCTCTAATTCATTCAAAGTGAGTCTTTATCAATATGAGTTTCCATTAATATATTAACAAATGACGCTATATGATTGGAGGGATATGCACCAAAATTTAATAATGCCGTAGTACTAAACTTTTATTCCCTTCAAAGATGTCAAAATTATACTTTCTCTTCATTTTAAAATCCTACATATTCTTTGTTTTGAAAGATTAAATAGTTTATAATTTCACTCATTATGACTAAATACTCTTAATGATTTTTTTTTTTAAGTCAAAGGTTCATTTTGGTCCTCTATGTTTCACCAAGTTCCAAATTAGTCCTTTATGTTTCAAAAGTTTTAAATTGGTCCTTTATGTTGCACAGAAGTTCCAAATTGGTCCTTCCGTCCACTTCCGTCAATTTCTTAAGTTAATTGCTTACGTGGCGTGTTGATGTGTCCATTTAAGCTGACGTGTCATGTCACATAATTGCCACATCATCACATATGATGAATAGAAGATAGCGTGACATGACACGTCAGCTTAAATGGACACGTAGGAGAGATGATATGTCCACCTCAACACGCCACGTTAGCACTTAAACGGAAGAAATGGACAGACTTGGACGGAATGACCAATTTGGAACTTTTGGGAAACATAAAGGACTCATTTGAAACTTGTGAAACATAAATGACTAATTTAAAACTTGAGTGAAACATAGATGACCAAAATAAGTATTTCACCATTATTTTAGCAAAAGACAAATATAAAAAGTATTCCTTAAAAGCTAAAAGGCATTAGAATAAAGTTCTACAAAACCTAGTGGGAGAACCAAACATAGTGGTATACTATTCAAAAATGTTAATTTATATACCTCATATTTGTCAATAATTAGATTTATCTTGAGATCTGTGCTAATTTTTTTAAAAAAATTTAAAATAACATAAATATCAAGATAGATCCAACGGTTGACACGTGGTAGTACCTAAAGAATTTAAGTAATCTTTTGAGCTCCTTCAAATATATATAGTCCATAGAAACAAAGACTTGAATATTGTATTAGGATAATGATATAGAGTTAAGCTGAATTTTAGCTCATCAGTTCTCAGTCGCTCATATTTCGAGATCTGTGCCAATTTTTTTTAATATTTAAGATGACACAGATCTCGAGATAAAAATAACTGAGAACTAATGAGCCAAAACTCACGATAACTTCAGATCATTACCTAATGTATTATGAAAGATTACCTGTCCATAAAGAGTTGCATTAACACCACCAAAATGCAGATGAGCACCACCATAAATGACATATCCATCATTTTCAAATGGAATTCTTGTCTTTTTAACATGAAGGCACCCATCATCATCATCATCCTTATGGGTTGTGATATTGTTGCAAGACTCTATTTCATACTCAACCTGTCATAAACAGATCTCAAAGTTTCTCACTCAAATCCAACAAAAGGAAACATATATTATTATCTAATTTAGTGGATAACACAAAAAATAAATTAAATTAAGAAAATTGGTTTAACAATTCAATTTTGTTCATCAATGGTTAATTTTAATTGCTCTAATGTTATTATTATTTGGATTATTATCATGTGACAAGTTCATATGTGATTTCAAATTAAACTTAAGTCCATTAGATCACTTCTCAAAAAAATTAAGAGTGAATTATTGTTTTGGTCCTTGAAAATTTTACTTATTTCATTTTAGTCCATAAATGATGAAAATATCAAATCTAATCTCTAAAACATTCCACTTATTTAAATTTAGTTCTTGAATTTTAAAAATATTAAATTTTATCCTTAAAAATACCTTGCATCACAAGTTTCATCCTTGCCTAGAAAAAAGTTAAAATATCAAACACTTGGACAAAATTGTGACAAAGGTATTTTTTGTAGACTAAATTTGTATTTTTTATTATTCATCAACTAAATCGTAGAATCATTCAAGGACTAAATTTAATATTGTCATAATTCTTAAATTAAATTGAAACAAATAAATCTTTTAGTAATCAAAATAATAATTTACTAAGTAATTAATGTATAGCAAGCAATAATATAATTTTAAAATTTTAAAAAATAATCTTTCAATGGGAGAGTACTGAACTTCAGTACACCCCCTCCAATCATTCAGTGCCATTTTTTTTAATATTAATAGGAACCCACATTAATAAGGACCAATCTTAAATGGACTAAGAACCAAGTGACTGAAGGAATACACTGAAGTTCAATATAATCATACTGCTGAACATCCTCTTCTTTAAATGATAAAAACATGGGTGAGTCTATGATGCAACTTGTTTGCATGCATGCAATGCAATTTCAGCCGATAGGATTGTGACATGTGGGTAAGATAACTTGAGATACAATGCAATTTTCACATGTCACAATCCTATCGGCCGAAATTGCATTGTATGCATGCAACAAGTTGCAGACTAAACATATATATGAAACTCCTTAATAGGAACTCACGTTAATAAGGACTCATCTTGAATGGATCAAGAACTAAGTGACTAAAGAGATATACTGAAGTTCAATACAACCGTACTGCTGAACATCCTCTCCTTTCAATGATAAAAACATATATATGAAACTCCTGAATTTAAAACCAGAACACTTTTTTTTTTTTTCTTTCTAGAGAATGATCTTTACTACTTACCAAGCAATTATGGTTAAATCTAGGTCCTTTCTCTCCATTGGATGATACTTGCACAGAATCTGTTACATCAAACACATAAACCTCAAGAGGCAATACAGAGTGATCCCATTCAACCCACTTGACTGTGTATTTTAGGTGTAGGCTTCTCTTTGCACCTTCAAAACCTTCCTTCAATTGGCATTTAGTATTATGGTAGCAACAAAGAAATCCTCCTTTGTAAGTAGGAGGCAAAGGGAGGCCTTCCTCATTATGTGTCACATTATAGAGGTTACACCTACATTGTATTCAAAGCATGTCAATTTAACCTAATTTGTTTAGTTTTTGGGGATTTTAGTATGTTTGATGAATTAAAGTGATTAATGAAGTGTGTTTTCAACATATAAGATTTTATATGACTAGCCTAGCCTAATCTAATTTAATAATGGCTAAAATGCAAAAACCCCAATTAATTAGGGGTCATGTGCAAATAAAATCATTCAACTATAAAAATGATTTAGCTAGAAACCCTTAGATTTCACAATTTGTGCCAAAATTCCTTTGGTTAACTTTTCTATTCAAAACCTTACAAAATAGTGACATATGAGCAAAATCAAGTCATACAAAAATAATGAAACCCCCTTAAACTTTAGGTTTCATTAAAAATAAAAATAAAACTGTTAACTTTAGGTCTTGTGCTTAAAGCTTTAATGAATTTTAAGTCTAAAATCTCTTAAATAATTTGACGTATCTATCTTCTGTCAGGGTATTAGCTGATTTTTTTTTTCCACAAGTTACAAAATTTAAGAAAGTTTTAGGTGAATTTTTATAGTTAAGAGAAACTATATGTACATGACTTATAATCCCAAATTGAAATAAATTAAACCCTAACTCCTTATCCAATTCACTCATTTAAAAAGCATGAATTTGTTTAACCCAATCTACCAATTTCTTCCAATAAAAGTATTTATTTAAATAAAGTAATAATAATAATAATAATAAGGCTAAAATGCACATAGACCCCCTGAGTTTTCACTTTGGAGCCAAGACACTCCTTCTGTTAGGGTTCCGTGAAAATTAGGTGTTAAGTGCCACGTCAGCAAACATATGTGAGGACAATTTAATTAGTATTTTTAAACCCCCTAAGTTTTCACTTTATGGGCACATACACCTCTGAGTTTTCACTTTGGGGCAGAGACACCCTCAAACATGCTTGCTGACGTGGCACTTAATGCCTAGTTTTCACGGAACCCTAACAAAAGGGGTGTCTCTGCCCCAAAATAAAAACTCAGGAGGTCTATGTGCAACGTTTTAAAACTCAGGAGGTCTATGTGTCCCTAACCCAAAACTTAAGGGGTGTATGTGTATTTTAGCTTAATTATAATTTGAAATATTATATAATGATCATACCTGCAATCCATACACCCTTTCTCATCCTTGACACCTCTTAGATCAATGATTTGAATATTAATCATCCACTTTTCCTCAAACCCTTGTGGGATCTCTTTAGGGTTACCCACTTCTATTGCATAAGGATCAGGAATTTCTGTTCTTGTTCCTCTTGATTCAGACCCAAGCCCAAAGAAATGGGAAATAACCTCTTTTTGGCACATCCCACTATTTCTCTTCAAAACATAGTCCTTATGGGGAAATATCCACCGGTTGGGTAACGCAGTGGTATTTTGAACCACTTTTTTCCTTTGGTGGTACTTTGTGATAATATAATGATGCACATAGGCTTCATAGAGAGGTATGGATTTTCCTGCTTCATCCACTATTTCAGCCTTCACACTCTTTATGCCAATATGGCCTTTGGGAAACTCAATGTCATAATAAAACATATTGGCCACATGTCCTGAATATGTAAATAATGCACAAATTAGACAGGAAGGAATTCAAGGTAAGATTCACACCATGTTTTTTCAAAATTTGGAGGATCATTTTTTAGTATTTTAATAATACATGAGATTTGACTGAATAATACTTGACACTTGTTTAGTTTAAAAAATGGTGAAGTATGTTTGGTATCCCTAACGTTTGAGTCTTTGGTTGAATATCTTCATAATGTTTGATTGCGGTGAATTATGCCCCCCAACGTTTCTTACCCTTTTTCAGTAACTCAGTTAAAACAGATAACGGTTATGAGACTTATGTGGAAGAGAGAAACTTCTTCCGTTATTGAAGATGCGTCGATTCGCCAAGTTTCAGAACAAAACGATGCCAAAAATGACCCGTGAAACCATTCATCTCTCAAATTTTGCAAAGAATCTTCTTAGGCACGCTATTTCTACCATAATTTTGTTCTGAAACGTGGTGAATCAACACATCTTCAACAATGGAAGAAGTTTCTTTCTAACAGTGTCACGCCACGTAGACACACCTGTTATCTATTTTAACAGAGTTTGTGAAAAGGGTAAGATTGTTCAAAAAATGAAACTTTTGAGGCATAATTGATCGCAATCAAACTTTAAGAACATATTTGATCGAATGCTCAAACGTTGGAGGTACAAAGGTACTTTATCCGTTAAAAAATTACAATTTTCTTCCTCTAATTTGTTTTCTATTTATTGTAAATACAGTTAAATTTATACTATGTTTCTTTATGATTCCTTTGATGTAACAGTAAGATAAACAGTTATTATATATTAAAAAAACAGTAAAGATAGCTAAATAATTAATTTCTTTGTTTTGGAATGAACTTCAATGACAGAAAAACAAATTAGAAGAAAAATTTGTATAACATTATTCTATCAAATCTCATAATTACATAATATAATTTTGAAAGCTAGAGAGAGGTGATGTAAAAATATTTCACCAAATTTCACAGAAGATTAGTGTAATTAACTTTAAACTTAAATGATTCACCAAATTGTTTAATTAAAGTTTAAGTATTCTCATTTGCCTCATATTACAAATTTTAATTTTTAAACCATAATTATAGTTATATAATAAAATAAATAACAAATATATTGTATTTATTTTAATTTACCTGGTTCCACTTCAAACTTTTGGGATAGGAAATCAACTGAATTTACATGTGTATGAGTCTTCTTAGAAGCACATGAGGATTGAGAGGTTAATAGCAGAAGCAAAATTGTTGCCAATAAGGAAAGTGCACAATCTTGTGAAACAAAAGACATGTTCATCTGCAACATCATCATCTTTATCAGTAATCATCAATTGAAATAAAATATATAATAATAATAATAATAAAATTGTTAAGATCATGATTATTAAGTATATATATATATTATCAAACAAGTGGAGAATTTTTAAATTTTTTTAAGGATTAATTGTGAGAGAATGTATCTTTTAATTTTATAAACTCTTTTATTGGTTTAAAGGAATAAATTGGTGAGAAAAGTAGAAGTGAAGAGAGGCAGACACCCCCAAGATTTGATTATCGGGCAAAATGTCAGTGGCATGTTGGGGAGACTAACAGAGACCCACTAAAAAAGATTATTGCAAAGGCCTAAATAGTTAGTAGTTTTATCCCGTCGTAACTACTCAACTAACTAGCCCTCGGGTGCTAAAAAATTTTCCTAAGAGGTGATGGCGGCTACCAAGTGAAATTTTAGATGGCTTTAGGGAATCGGAATTCGAACCCTGACCTCCAAATCCTTAACCATTCGTGTCAATTCACATTATATATTTAATAAATTGTCATTGAGACCATTTTAATATTTCTAATTTAATAAAATATGCCTTCATGAGAAATATTCATGTCATGTCATGTGTATGTAAATTTCAGAAGAGAATGATATTATTCATAAAGTAAAGAGAAGGGAAGAAGAAAGAGCATACATCAGAAAATTGGCAGAGGATGATGAATGGGAGTCTTTAGCAGCTGAATTTCAAACACAATATAATTAATGAGTGAACACAAACTTAAATACACAAATTAATGCCTTTTCTTTTCTTCAGTTGAATGTATGTGAATTCAGTTTGCATAAGAAAAAACATCTTATTACTCTTGGTGTTATGATTATGGAATTACTCAGTTATTAATAGAAGTCAATCAGTTTTTAGGGAGTTACTAAATGACTAATTTGTACTCTTAAATTGCTATACCAAGAAAAAAATTATTATTTTTATAATGATTTCATAATTGCAGCTCTAATATTAAAAAAAAAATTAGAGAAGAGAGAAACTAAGACACTACTTGTAGTCTACTAACTGAAAATGGATGTGCACGCTAAAGGACTAAATTAAGGTAAAGTTATTTAGGTACTTGCTATGAAGTTCACCATATAATTAAAATACGTGGCAAAAAATTTTTGTATAACCAATCATGGTAGAGAGAGAAAATGAAAAGTATAAATTACATAACCAATCAAATAGGAAAGAGAATATAAATAATTTTATGATTAGTGAACTTTATAGTAAGCACCTAAGTAACTTTACCTTAGTTTTTTCCCACGCTAAATTGCACTTATTTTACATATTAGCTACTTAGAGCCTGTTTGTGCATGCTTATTTTTAAAAAAGAAGCACTTATTTTTTTAATAATCACTTATTTTAAAAAAGTGTGCTGTTTGTGCATGCTTATTTCATAAAATAAGTGATTCTTAGTTGTAGCAGAATACACTTTTTTAGCTTTAAGCAGAAGCTAGAAATTGGAGCTTCTTTTTCTAGCTAGTAGAAGAAGTTGAAATTTAAATAATTTATGACAAAAATACCCTCAATAAAATTTAATATTTTTCATTATACCCTTTATTATTTTAAACCTAATTTTGACCTATACAACTACAATTTACAATCAGTCTCTTCGACGTTGCTCCTCCTCTTCCTTCACCATCTCACTTCATGTCTTCATCTTCTTCCTTCAAATAATAAATATTAAATAACATTTTAATATATTAATAAAAAACTAATCATAGATAACAAAATTACATTAAGTAAAATCAATAATTATTTAATTAAAATTTTAATATATTAATTAATAAATTAACATTTTATTTTGTTTATTTAATAATAATTAACTAATTAAATATTGATATCTATTTATTTATTTAATAACATTAATAACATCATAATCTATACATGTCCTTCTTGGTAATTTTACAGTCAAAAGCACTTATTTATACAATTTTGCTAAACACAAATTGTTTTTCAGCTATTGATAAAAGTACTTCTCAACTCAATTTGCCAGACACAAACTGCTACTCTTTCACAGCACTTTAAAAGAAACTTCATTTAAAAAGAAGTCATTTGAAAATCAGCAATTTTTATAAACATGCACAAACGGGCCTTAAACTATAAAATTGTGATTTATTTTACATATTAATTGACAGAACAAGATCCTCTAGAGTTCCATCTATGCATTTTCCCTACAGTTCCGCTAAGACGTTGCCGTTTTGCACCTTTTTCATATATATATATTTTTTAAAATTTCAGCCCTTCAAAAGGATTTAATTAAGAGGAAAAAAGAGGTAAAATACTTTTTAGTCTATGAATTATTAGTCAAACTATTATTTAGTCCCTACATTTTACAAAAATATTATTTACTCCCAAAATTTATAACTCTATCAGTTATTTAGATTTTCGTCCCTTGGCCATTACCCGTTAGATATATAGCTGGGTTACATGACCGTTAACTACTAATGTAGCATAGTTGATTGTCCAATCATCTGCCACCTCACATGCCACATCAGCTTTAACATTAAAATTTTTTAAAAAATCACTGAAATAAAAAAAGCACAAAATCCCCCATAGTTTGCTTCAGTGGTAGATGACTGGATACTTAACTGTGCCACGTTAGCAGTTAACAGTCATGTCACCCGGTTATCTAATGGATAACGACCATGTGACTTAATAGTTGACAGAGTTACAAATTCAAGAATTAAATAGTAGTTTGACAAATAATCTAGGAACTAACAAGTATTTTAACTCTTTCTTTTTTCTCTTAATTAAATCCGTTTGAAGGGCTGAAATTTGGAAAAAAAAAAGAATTGAAAGGAGGTGCAAAACGGCAACGTCTTAGTGGAACTGTAGGGAAAATGCGTAAATAGAACTTCAGAGGATCTTTTTCCTTAATTGACTAATGTGTAAAAACGTGACATTTCACGCACTTCCCGAGAAGCACAATTAAGAGGATTTGAATCCTTAATAATTATAGGTGATAAAGGGTTTTTAGTTTATATATCGAATACAATTGAGAATATACGATAATATTTAAGTTGTGAGACACTTCCTCTTAATAGATTAGTCTATTAGGATAAGTACTTCTTGTGGTTTAAATTGTTAAAAACATTTCTTTACAATCTCAATTGTAATTGTCAGCATAGACTGTTAAATAATTATATTAGTATATTTAAAATGTAGGAATTCGGGCGTACCTCGTAGTCGAATACAGAATCGAAAACAGGAAGCCACGCGGATCCGGTTACTGATGAACACGAATCGGGTACACCACAAATGCACACTTGAGAGAGACAAGAAGATGGAGGAAGAATGGTTCTCACTTTGTTGGAAGTTCTCTGTGTTTAACTTTATCAGTATCTCATTCTTACCAAAAATGAGGAACCATCCTTTAATCACATTATTCCAAAATAATTGTTCCCTCCTCTAATTTGAATTTAATTATTAAAGGAGTAAATTACACTCCTAAACCCATATTTTTTCTTATTTGCACATTTGGCCCAATACCAATTGGGCTTAGGTCCAATCCTCTAAGGGTGGACTGACCCATATACTTACATCTCTCTTTCACACTTGGTGGATTAGATGTCGTGGGTTAAATCTCTCTGTCTCCTCTCAATTTCATACTTAGTGCTTTGCCATGATCGCGTGGGCATGGCGTCTTCATTTAGGTACTTGTACTAGAAATCCTTTTTATAGGACCAGCACAAGTAACATTCTCCTTCGTGCAGCTAGAATTTTAAAATATGCCTCAGATGTCCTAGATTTAACTATATACACTTTCACATGGCAAAACTAATCCCTCTCGAATCAATGTTTGATTCAGATTGCCTTCCTCATATATGTCTAGTATCCACACTTATGACAACAAGATGTCAAAAGGGACATGTCACAGATACTAGCATATGTGCGTATATTTCAATTAATCTTTCGTTCACCCATATAACACATTAATATGAATCAGTCGCTTTCCTAGCGTAATACTTTAGATTGCATTAATCATGTTCATAGAAAAAATGCTAAATTAGCAGTTACTGAAATATATCTCCGTGATACTGTCAAAGTCCAAAGGACATTAATGAGAAGATTATTCTTCCCTGGGACTCACACAACAGTGAAGGAGAGATATTTCACTTGCTTCCCTTTTGCGGTTCTCTCAGCACATGTGGTATGAAACACATGCTACGATGTTACTATTTTACTATAAGAGCGTATGTCTTTTTATACTTATCGTTAACACCGTACAAACTTAAGTATAGATACTCTCAGTATCTAAACCCAAATTCTTCAACTCTACTCTCATTTACGACGTCGACGTTGAAGAATTTGTTATCTGGCTACAGGTACTTTGGAAGTGGGATTCCAAATTTCGGTATGATTTTATTTTATGTGGACCTCATCTTGACTTGTTACACTTTAGTCAAGACGACATATAGTTTATACTTCTTCTCTACCATATCAACACTTTTAGCTGCTTTACAGGTGAGCACAAATGTCTCATCTTTGCACACTCCACTTGAGTGTCAAAGGCGGTTGCTCATGTGAGAGAGCCAACCTTTCTACCTGTATGACATACTAAACATTGTATACTCCAAAAATAAATACATAAAGTGATAACAGAAAATTATAACATCAATCTTTATATAGCATATTACACTTTACGCATACCAATGGCTTGCATGTGTTCTTTAAACACTCTTTCGCCTATTGGCTTTGTCAGGGGATATGCTATCATACATTTTGTCGAAATATATTGTACACTTTACCCAACAAGGCGCAAATCACTTTCTTTGTAGCACAATGCATAATCAGAAGTGCCTTTTAAATATCTCAAGATCCTCTTCACTGCTTTCCAATGCTTTTCACTGGGGTTAGATTGGAATATGCTCACCAGTCCCACAACATAACAAATATTTGGTCTTGTACACATCATTGTATAAATCATACTGCCAATTGCACTGGCATATGGAACTCTTTCCATTTTCTTCTTGTCTGATTCCGTTTTGGGACACATCGAGACTCAAGGCTATTCCAGTAGCAACAGGAGTACTCATGGGTTTGCAATCCTTTATGTTGAATCGCTCAAGAATCTTGTTGATGTAATTCTCTTGCGAAAGAGACAAGATTCTTTTCGAACGATTTCTTTGAATCTTAACTCCAAGTATGTACTCTGCCTCACCCATATCTTTCATCTCAAAATTCGATGAAAGCCATTGTTTAATAGCAATTATCGAATCTAGACTATTTCCGGCCAATGGAATATCATCTACATACAAGGATAATATGACAAAATTACCCTTAAACCGCTTAATGTAGACGCAGTGGTCTCCCTCTATCATTTGGAAGTCATATGAGGTTACGGCTTTGTGAAACCTCAAATATCACTGTCTGGAAGATTGTTTCAATCCATAAATTGATCTTTTAAGTTTACAAACTTTGGACTGTTTTCCTTTTTCAATAAAACCTAATGGTTGTTCCATATAGATTTCTTCATCCAAATCACTAGTTAGGAATGCAGTTTTTACATCCATCTGATGTAACTTTAAGTCTAAACTATTTACTATTGCCAGAATAAGTCTAATAGAGTTAAAACACACAATAGGCGAGAAGGTATCATCGTAATCTATGCCTTCCTGTTTTGTGTACCCCTTTGCCACTAATCTAGCCTTATATTTGACAATTGATCCATCCACCTTTTTTTTAATTTTGAGAACCCACTTGTTCCCAATAGCTTTACGCCTTTTGGGTAGATCAACTTCACAACATAATGAAGTTGCCGAAAGAAAAAACAGAACTCTACACACTCCACACTCACTACACACTACACTACGCACTAAACTACACTACATACTACACACTAAACATTATACTACACACTTCACTACACATTATACTACATACTACATACTACACAATACACTACAAACTACACACTCATTACACAATACACTACACACTCCACATTACACAATAAACTACACACTCACTACAAACTACACAGCACACTACACTACATTACATACTACACACTCACCACTCACCACACACTACACTATACACTACACACCATACTACGACTCACTACAAACTACTAACACTACACTACACACTACATTATACACTAAACTACTACATATTACACAGTACACTACACACTATAGTACACACTATACTACACAATACAAACTCACTACACAGTACACTACAATCTACACACTCACTACAAACTACTTTACACGCTACACATTCACTACACACTCACTATGCACTACACACTACACTACACACTGAGTAAACACTACACTACATACTACACATTTACCACCCACTACACTACACACTAAACTACACAACATACTACACACAACACACTCACTACACACTACACACTACATACTACAATACACACTACACTACACAACATACTACATATTACACAACACTAAACTACACACTACACTCTACATACTACACATTAACTACACACTACATACTACACTACACACTCATTACACAATACACTACATACTACAAATTAAACACTACACACTTAATACACAATATACAACACTACATACTACACACTCACCACACACTACATTACACACTACACAATACACAATACAATACACAGCACATTACATTACACACAAGATACTACATACTACAAACTACACTCAACATACTACAGACTACACACAACAAACAATACACTACACTACACACTCACACTACACTCTACATAATACAGACTACACACAAAACAGTACACACTCAAACTACACTCTACATACTACAGACTACACACAACAGTACACACTTACTACACTACACCTCACTACAATTTACACACTACACAAAAAACTACACACACACTACATTCTAGACTACACACTACACTACACTACATACTACACAATACACTACAAACTCACTAAACACTACACATTCACTACAAACTAGACTACACATTACACACATACTACACACTACACACTTACTACAAACTACATTACACAACATACTACACACTACACTACAAACTAGAAACTCACTACACACTACACACTCACTACACACTAAATACTCACAACACACAACACTACACAATCAAAACACATTACACTACACACTACAATACACTACACACTCACTACACACTACACACTACACAATTACTACACACTCACTACACATTACACTACATAACATAATACACTACACTAAAAATTACACAACATACTATACACTATACGACAAACTACACTATACAACATACTACACATTTAAACTACACTAAACACAAACTACACACTACAAACGCACTACACACTACACATTCACTATACAATTACTACACACTACACATTATACAATACACTACACACTACACTACATAATATACAAAACAATACACACTACACTACAAACTACACTTCACACTACACACTACACTACACACTCACTACACACCAAATACTATACTACACACTACACTAGACACTCACTACACACTATACTACATAATATACTACACACTATACTACAAACTACACTTTACACTACACATTATACTACACACTCACTACACACTACAATACACACTATACTACACAACATACTACACATAGTATTGTAAAAACGGGCCGCCTGGCCCGGCCCGTGATGGGCTGGCACTAAACGAGCCGGGCACGGGTCGGCCCGTTAACTAGGCGGGCTTGGGAATTGATGCCCAAGCCCGCCCACATTGACCTGCGGGCTAAACGGGCTAGCCCGCGGGCCACTTTTTTAATTTTTTTAAAATATATTATTTTAAAAAAATAATTATAAAATTATATTTTTACTTAAAAATAAATATTTTTTTATTTTAAATTAATATTTTATTATTATCTAAATTATTTATGCACATTATTAAAATAAAATTATTATTTAACACATAAAATTACCTAAAACATATATATTTATATATATTTTAAACAAATATATATTATTTTTTGTTTTTTTATTTTTTTTTAATTTTTCGCGGGCAGGCCCGCGGGGCCTGCGGGCTAGCCCATTTAGCCCGCGGGCTTAAACGGGCCAACCCATTTAGGCCCGTTTTTAAACGGGCCTAATTTACAATGTCCAAGCCCGCCCATTTAGCGGGCGGGCCGGGCTAGCCCGCGATCCAAAGCCCATTTTGACAGTACTAACTACACACTACACAACAAACTACATACTACAACAAACTGCACATTACACCACACACTACACTACACAACATACTACACACTACATAATACATTACACAACATACACCACACTACACAGTACACAACAAACTACACTCTCACTACACACTAAACAACATACTACATACTACAATACACACTCACTACACACTGCACTACACATTCCGTACACACTACATACTACACACTCACTACACACTACACAACATACTACACACTAGACACTACAAACTATACAATACCCTCCAAATTACACACTTACTACAAACTACACTTCACACTACACACTACACACTTCATGCACACTACACACTATAATACATAGTATACTACACACTACACACTACACACTAAACTACACAACAAACTATACACTACACTACAAACTACACACTAAACAACATACTACACACTACACTACACAACATACTACAGACTACACTTCACAATACACATTACACACTACACTACATACTAAACTACACTACATACTACAAAGTACACTACACACTATCTTACACACACACTACACACAGCACACAACACACTACACTAGACACTACACACACACAAATTTCACTACAATACACAACTTACTAAACACTACACAACATACTACAGATTACACACTATACAACATAATACACACTACACACTACACTACACTACACAACAAATTTCACACTACACACTAGTGACACAAGAAACTACACAATACACTTCACCACACACTGAATACACAATACACAAAATACATTAACTACACTACACAATGTCTACACACTCATTACACAATACACACTACATAACATACTACACACTACACACTACACAACATACTACACGCTACACATTACAAAACATACTACACACTACTCTACACAACATACTACACACTACACACCACAATACACACACACTACAAACTACACTAAACACTAAACTACACTAAATACTACACATTAAACTATACCACATACTACATACTACACAGTACACTACACACTATACTACACACTACACTACACAACATACTACACAGTACACTACACACTACACTACAAACTCACTACACAACACACTAAATTACAATACCTACTACACAGTACACTACAAACAAAACTCCACTACATACTATACAGTACACTACTCATTATACTACATACTACACTACACAACATACTACACAATACACTACACACTACACTACACTACACACTATAATACACAACATACTATACATTACACTACACAACATACTACTCACTACACTACACAACAAACTTCACACCAAACACTACAGTACACAACAAACTACACACTGAAAACACATTGCACACTATACATTAACTACACACTACACTACCTACTGTCTACACACTACAATACACACTCACTACACAACACACTAAATACACACTTCAAACTATACATTAACTACACACTACACAACACACTGTCTACAAAATTCATTACACACTACACACAACAAACACACTACAGACTACACTACACATTAACTACACACTAAACTACACATTAACTACACACTACACAATGTCTACACACTCATTACACAACACACACTACACTACACAACAAACTACACACAACACTTCACACTACAAACTACACTACATCCTACACAGTACACTACACACTAAAACAATAATACATACTACAAAATACACTACACACTATACTACACACTATATTACACAATACACTACACAACATACTACACAATACACTACACACTCAATATACACTACACACTACACTACAGACTCACTAGACTACACACTCAATAAACACTACACTACACACTACACTACAGACTCACTAGACTACACACTACACACTATACAATTACTATAGACTAACTACACAATTTACTACACACAACACTACACAACATACTACAAACTACACAAAATACTACAAACTACACACTACACTAGATAACATATTACGCACTACACACTCACTACACGCTACACAACAAATTACACACTACAATACTCATTCACTACACACTACACACTACACACTCCCTACAAACAACACAACATACTACACACTAGACACAACACACTACCTTCCAAATTACACACTACACTTCACACTACTAACTCACTACACACTGCAAACTACACTACACGACATACTACACACTACACTACAAAACAAACTTCACAATACACTACACACTATACAACATACTACAGACTACCCTACACAATTACTACACACTACGCTACACGCTACTCAACATACTACAAATTACACAATACACTACATAATATACAACACACTACACACTACACTACAAACTACACTTCACAATACACACAGAACTACACACTACATAATATACTACACAGTACACTACACACTGACTACATACTACACACTATACTACATAATATACTACACACTTCACACTACATTACACACTCACTACACTACACACTACACTACACACTACACACTCACTTCAGACTAACTACAAAACTTACTACACACAACACTACACACTATACAATATACTACACACTACACTACACAATATACAACATACTACACAACAAACTACACAATTACTACACACTACACAACAAACTACACCCTACACACTACACTACATAATATATTACACACTACACACTACACTACACACAAAACAACATACTACACACTAGACACTAAACACTACCCACCAAATTACACACTTACTACACACTAGACTTCACACTACTCTCTCACTACACAATGCACACTAAACTACACACTATACTACAAGACATAATACACACGACACTACACAATATACTACACAACATAGTACAAACTACAATACACAATATACAACATACTACACACTACCCTACACAATTACTACACACTACATACAACACAACTTACTACACACTATACTACACAATAAACAACATACTACACACTACACTTTACACTGAATACACACTACACTACACTACACACTACACACTAACTACACACTACACTACACAACATACTACACAATACACTACACACTCACTACACACGACACTACACACTCACTACACATTACACTACACTACACTACATACTACACAGTACACTACACACAAAACTCCATTACATACTACACAGTACACTACACATTATACTACATACTACTAGGGGTGATCGCGGGTTGGTATGAAATTTGAGATATTTAGCAATCATAAAAGTCTCAAATATCTCTTTGATCAGAAAGAATTAAATATGAGGCAGAGGAGATGGATGGAGTTCTTAAAGGACTATGACTTCGAGTTAAGGTACCATCCGGGAAAGGCAAATGTGGTTGCCGATGCCTTGAGTAGAAAATCTATACATATGTCACAATTAATGGTTAATGAATTGAAGTTAATAGGGAAGTTTAAAGATTTGAATCTATCCACCTCAATTTTATCTAATAGAATTTGTTTGAATCACTTGAGGATAGAGTGTGACCTTAGGGCGCAAATATTAGAAGCTCAAAAAGATGATGAATTCCTAAAGTATCTGAAGGGCCCAAAGGAATTCGTTGAATCATCAGATAGATTGGTAACATTTCAGGATAGAATATACGTCCCGAGTCAAGGAGAATTAAGGGATAGGATATTGGAGGAAGCACATAGGAGTAGTTATACTGTGCATCCAGATACCACTAAGATGTACGAAGATCTCAAGAAGAGTTTCTGGTGGCCGGGTATGAAGAGGGATATAGCTGAATATGTCTCTAGGTGTCTAATTTGTCAGCAGGTGAAGATTGAACATCAAAAACCTGCGGGATTGTTACAATCCTTGGACATCCCCGAATGGAAATGGGACTAGATTTCCATGAATTTTGTTGTAGGTTTGCCTAAGACTCAATTAGGAAATGATGCTATATGGGTGATAGTGGATAGGTTAACTAAATCTGCACATTTCCTACCAATTAAGATCAGCTTCTCACTAGATAGACTAGCTCACTTGTACATTCAAGAGATAGTGAGGTTGCATGGAGTTCCATTAAGTATTGTTTCAGATAGAGACCCTAGATTCAACTCTAGATTTTGGAAAGCCTTGCAGGAAGCTTTCGGCACAAAGCTGAATTACTACACACAAGACTTCTTCACACTACTCTTTCATTACACACTGCACACTACACTACACACTATACTACACGACATACTACACACTATACTACACAACATTTTACACACTACACACTAAGTACACACTATACAACATAGTACACACTACATACTACACTATATAATATACAACACACTACACACTACACTACAAACTACAGTACACACTCACTACACATTACATACTATACTACACCCTACACTACACACTAAACTACACACTACACAAAAAACTCAACACTACACTACACACTACACAACATACTACACACTAACTACAGAACATACAACACACTAAACACACACTACACACTACAAACGAACTACACATTACACAATTACTACACACTACATTACACACTCACTTCACACTACAGTACACAACAAACTTCACACAAAACACTACAGTACACAACAAACTACACACTACACTACACACTATACATTAACTACACACTACACTACACTACACACTATACATTAACTACACAGTACACTACACACTGTCTACACACTACACACTACAATACACACTCACTACACAACACAATGAATACACATTTAAAATTATACATTAACTACACACTCTCTACACAATACATTACACACTACAAACGCACTACACAGTACACTACACATTAAATACACAGTGTCTACACACTCATTACACAACACACAACACACACTACACAACACACTAAACACTCACTGCAAACTACACTACACACTAAACTACACTACATCCTACACAGTACACTACACACTAAACAATACTACATACTACACAGTACAATACACAACACAACATACTACACAATACACTACACACTCAATACACACTACACTACATACTACACACTACATTACACTACACACTATACATTAACTACACAGTACACTACACACTGTCTACACACTACACACTACAATACACACTCACTACACAACACAATGAATATACATTTAAAATTATACATTAACTACACACTCTCTACACAATACATTACACACTACAAACGCACTACACAGTACACTACACATTAAATACACAGTGTCTACACACTCATTACACAACACACACTACACAACACACTACACACTTACTGCAAACTACACTACACACTAAACTACACTACATCCTACACAGTACACTACACACTAAACAATACTACATACTACACAGTACATTACACAACACAACATACTACACAGTACATTACACAACACAACATACTACACAATACACTACACACTCAATACACACTACACTACATACTACACTACAGACTCACTAGACTACATAATAAACACTATACAATTACTACACACTACATTACAA
Organism: Senna tora; assembly: GCA_014851425.1. Classification (NCBI taxonomy): domain Eukaryota; kingdom Viridiplantae; phylum Streptophyta; class Magnoliopsida; order Fabales; family Fabaceae; genus Senna; species Senna tora. The sequence goes on from CM026261.1 coordinate 35,846,965, forward strand.
ACTCACTAGACAATAACTACATAACTTAATACACACAACACTACACAACATACAACATACTATACACTACACTACACAACATACAACATACTACACACTACACTACACAACATACTACACACTACACACTACACAACATATTACACACTACAATACCCATTCATTACACACTACACAACATATTACACACTACACACTCCCTACAAACAACACAACATACTACACACTAGACACAACACACTACCCTCCAAATTACACACTAACTACACACTACACTTCACACTACTCACTCAATACAATTGCACAATACACTACAGGACATATTACACACTACACTACAAAACATACTACGCACTACACTACACACTAAACAACATACTACCCACTACCCTACACAATTACTACACACTACACACTACTCAACATAATACAAATTACACACTACACTACATAATATACAACACACTGCACACTACACTACAAACTACACTTCACACTACACACAGAACTACACACTACATACTATACTACACAGTACACTACACACTATACAACATAGTACGCACTACACACTACACTATATAATATACAACACACTACACACTACACTACAAACTACACTACAAACTCACTACACACTACATACTATACTACACCCTACACTACACACTCACAACACAGTAACTACACACTACACAAAAAACTCAACACTACACTACACATTACACAACATACTACACACTACACACTACACACTACACACTACACACAAACTACAGAACATACTACACACTAAACACACACTACACACTACAAACGAACTACACACTACACAATTACTACACACTACATTACACACTCACTTCACACTAACTACAAAACTTACTACACACAACACTACACACTATACAATATACTACACACTACACTACACAATATACAACATACTACACAATAAACTACACAATTACTACACACTGCACAACAAACTACACCCTACACACTACACTACATAATATATTACACACTACACAACATATTACACACTACACACTACACTACACACAAAATAATATACTACACACTAGACACTAAACATTACCCTCCAAATTACACACTTATTACACACTAGACTTCACACTACTCTCTCACTACACACAGCACACTACACTACACACTATACTACAAGACATAATACACACTACACTACACAATATACTACACAACATAATACACACTATACAACATACTACACACTACCCTACACAATTACTACACAATACATACGACACAACATATTACACACTATACTACATAATAAAGAACATACAACACACTACACTTCACACTAAATACACACTACACACTACATTACACAATTACTACACACTACACATTACACTACACACTAACTACAAAACATAATACACACTACACTACACGATATACAACATACTACACACTACATTAAACAACAAACTACAATACACAATACACAACATACTACACAATACACAATACACTACACAACATACACCGCATTACACACAACACTACAAATTACACACCCACTACACAATACACACCAACTACACACTACACAATATACTATACACTAGACACTACAGTACACACTCACAATACACTACAAACTACACAACATAATACAACTACACTAAACACAAACTACACACTGCACACTACACATTCACTATACAATTACTACACACTACACATTATAAACTATAATACACACTAACTACACAACATACTACACACTACACTACATAATATACAACACACTACACACTACACTACAAACTACACTTCACACTACACATTATACTACACACTCACTACATACTATACTATACACTATACTACACAACATACTACACACTACATTACACACTACACAACATACTACACAACAAACTACATACTACAACACACTACACTACATAACAAACTGCACATTACAACACACACTACACTACACAACATACTACACACTACATAATTCATTACACAACATACAACACACTACACACTACACAACAAATTACAAACTACACACTAAACAACATACTACTAACTAAAATACACACTCACTACACACAACACTACACATTCACTACACACTACACACTGATTACACACTACACAAAAGACAACAAACTATGCACTAGACACTACACACTACCCTCCAAATTACACAGTTACTATAAACTACACTTCACACTACACACTCAATGCACACTACACATTATACTACATAGTATACTACACACTAAACTACACAAAAAACAATACACTACTCTACAAACTACACACTAAACAACATACTACACACTACAGACTACACACTACACTACACAACATACTACACACTACACACTTACTACACAGTAAACTTCACAATACACATTACACACTCACTACACACTACACTACACACTACACACAGCACACAACACACTACACTAGACACTATACAACATACTACACACTACACTACAATAAATAACATTCTACACACTACACAACATATTACACATTACACACTATACAACATACTACACACTACACTACACAACAAACTTCACCCTACACAATTCCTACACACTACACACTACTCAACATACTACAAATTACACACTACACTACATAATATACAATACACTACACACTACACTTCACATTACACACTACATATTATACTACACAGTACACTATACACTCACTACATACTAACTACATACTACACAACATACTACACGCTATACTACATAATATACTACACACTTCACAGTACATTACACACCCACTTCACACTAACTACAAAACTTACTACACACAACACTACACACTATACAACATACTACACACTACATTACACAATATACAACATACTACACACTAAACTACACAATTACTATACACTACACAACAAACTACACTCTACACACTACACTACATAATATACTACACACTAAACAATATATTACACACTACACACAAAACAACATACTACGCACTAAACACTACACACTACCCTCCAAATTACATTTACTACACACAAGACTTCTTCACACTACTCTCTCATTACACACTGCACACTACACTACACACTATACTACACGACATACTACACACTATATTACACAACATATTACATACTACACATTAAGTACACACTATAAAACATAGTACACACTACACACTACAATATATAATATACACACACTACACACTACACTACACACGCACTACACACTACATACCTGTTCCCTCGATAAGATCATCGAATTCAGTCGCTTCTTCGCCCTTGAGGGTAAAGACTCTTCCTCTAGTAGGTGGTTTCACTCCATAAGGGGTCTGCTTCTTCTGAGGGTAATCTCTAGCAAAATGCCCTGTCACACCACAAGTGTAACAGACATTGGATCCGAGCAGGCATGGCTTATCTCCATGGGTTTTCCCGCATTTGGAACAAAGTTTGGGTGCAGGCTTGCTCATCATAGGTTTCTTTCCCTGACTAGTTCCAGCCTTGAAACAATTCATCGGTCGCTTGTTATTGAAGTTGACCCTATCGGTCTTCTCCAAATTTTTGGCAACAATGCGACACATATTCACTAATCCTGCATAGTTCTTAATATCAAGAGGAGCTATCACATTACTCATAGCAGAATTAAGAGCGGAGGTCACATGCATGGCCTTCCAAACCTCGTCTGGATTGTGTTTCAAGTAAGAAGTGAAATGAGACAACTCTTCATACTTGGTTATGAATTCCTCAAAAGGCATGTTTCCTTGTTTAATTTGCATAAACTGAATTTCCTTCTGGTTTCTCACGCTCATCGGGTAATACTTCTCTAAGAAGGCAATCTTAAAGTTCTCCCACGTGAGTGGAGTGTTACGGGCCTCCATTAACTGCAATGCTCATTTCCACCAATTTTCGGCCTCGCCAGCTAACATGTAGGCGGCATATTCGACCTTCTACACAATATACTACACAACATACTACACACTACACTACACACTACACAACATACTACACAACAAACTACATACTATAACACACTACACTACACAACAAACTGCACATTACACCACAGACTACACTACACAACATACTACACACTACATAATACATTACACAACATACAACACACTACACACTACACAACAAACTACACTTTCACTACACACTAAACAACATACTACACACTACACACTACACATCACAATACACACACACTAAACTACACTACATACTACACACTAAACTATACTACATACTACACAGTACACTCCACACTATACTACACACTGGTCTTCCCAAACGGGTCACAGTTTTGTCCATTCCATTCATTTGACACACTGCTCTTCCCCTATGGGTCACAGTTTTGTCCATTTCATTCATAGGATACAATGCATCTTCCCCTCTTGGGTCACAATTTTATCCTTTAACATTCATTCATTCATAGGGTATAATGCCTCTTCCCCGAAGGGTCACACTTTTACCCTTAACCATACATTCATAGGATACAACGCATCTTTCCCAAAGGATCACCATTTTGTCCATGACTTCTCATTGCCATAAGACACAAGGTATCTTTCCTAAAGGATCAGGATTTTATCCCTTGATATGCTATTCTCATTTACATACATTGTAAAGAAATAGTCTCAATCATGGTTGATCTAATTTTAAGCATGTCACTCTTGATTTGGCCATATAGAGTCTACTAGCTTAAAATTAAACAACCAACACGGTGTTTTCGTAAACTTTCATCATCAATCGATTAGATGTTTTACTATCCCATATTATGGTTCAACCGTGGAAATCTCAACGGTCGTCCCATACCGACAATTGGTCAATCGATTATGGACTTATTCTTCTACAAAGAATGTATATGGAATACTTAGCTCTCTTTTTATCTTACTATATTATTTTCCTTAATCTTCGTCACATATTGTCCTTTAATCCTTTAAAATTAAGTTTAAGTATGTAATTGGGCTCTTAAAACTTTGTTTCATAAGATGTAAAACATTTTCATAAACTGCCCTGTATCAGTCGACTGCTCCCAAGACATCAGTCGACTGCTCACTCTTTGAAAAATATGTAAAAAGGGACAGTAGCTTATCAGTCAACTACTAGAACTTACCAGTCGACTGGTAGCTCTCTGTGTTCCATCAGTCGACTGTCCCAAGAATAGCAGTCGGCTACTTACTCTTGAAAACCTTCAACAATTAATTATTTACCAAATTGACTTTCAGGGTTGAATCTGGGTTTTTCATGAATCAAAAACATGGAAGTCGACTGATTGGGCATGGCAGTCGACTACCCTATGTATTTCTGGAAAATCTGGAAAAATATGATGAGTTAAGAGCACAACAGTCAACTGCTAAGCCTATCAGTCGACTGTTGGATCTCTGTCTTAAATTTCTATGAATTTTTGGGCACGACAGTCGACTGTTAGAGGCTATCAGTCGACTGTTGTGCCTCTGCCCTGTTTTTGCAAAACCTTTAAATCACATTTTCCAACCCAAAATTCATCATCCAATTACATGCAAGGTGTCCAAAACATTCTCAAGCATAAAAATGATAAAACTCATGAACAATCTTAGCCCAAACATGCTTAAACTTCCTTAGATTTAATTATGAACATGCTACCAAAACCAATAGTCAAACCCATTTCTAAATCTTCATTTTCACCCCTAAACATTCTCTCTCACTACACACTGCACAATATACTACACAAAAAACTCAACACTACACTACTCTCACTACACACTGCACAATACACTACAAGACATAATACACACTACACTACACAATATACTACACAACATAGTACACACTACAATACACACAATAGAACATACTACACACTACCCTACACAATTACTACACACTACATACGACACAACATACTACACAATAAACAACATAATACACTTAACACTGAATACAGACTACACTACACTACTAACTACACAACATAATACACACTACACTATACAATTACTACACACTACACATTACACTACACACTAACTACACAACATAATACACACTACACTACACACTAACTACACACTACACAAAAAACTCAACACTACTTTACACACTACATACTATACTACACTACACTACACACTACACAATTCACTACACAATTACTACACACTTCACATTACACTACACACTAACTACACAACATAATACACACTACACTACAAACTACACAAAAAACTCAACACTACACTACACACTACATACTATACTACACCCTACACTACACACTCACTACACACTAACTACACACTACACAAAAAAACGAAACACTACACTACACACTGCACACTACACTACACAAAAAACTCAACACTACACTACTCTCTCACTACACACTGCACAATACACTACACACTATACTACAAGACATAATACACATTACACTACACAATATACTACACAACATAGTACACACTACAATACACACAATACAACATACTACACACTAGCCTACACAATTACTACACACTACATACGACACAACATACTACACACTATACTACACAATAAACAACATACTACACACTACACTTCACATTGAAGACACACTACACTACACTACACACTACACTACACAATTACTACACACTACACATTACACTACACACTAACTACACAACATAATGCACACTACACTACACGATATACAACATACTACACACTATACTAAAGAACAATACACATTACACTACACACTAACTACACAACATACTACACAATACATACAACCCACTACACACAACAATACAAACTACACACTCACTACACAATACACACTAACTACACACTACACAATATACTACACACTAGACACTACAGTACACACTACAAATTACACAACATAATACACACTATACTAAACACAAACTACACACTACACACTACACATTCACCATACAATTACTACACACTACACATTATACACTACACTACACACTAACTACACACTACATAACATACTACACACTACACTACATAATATACAACACACTACACTACATAATATAAAACACACTACACACTACACTACAAATTACACTTCACACTACACACTACACTACACACCAAATACTATACTACACATTAAACTAGACACTCACTAAATACTAACTACACACTACACACTATACTACAAACTACACTTCACACGACACATTATACTACACACTATGCTACACAACATACTACACACTACACTATACAACATACTACACAACAAACTACATACTACAACACACTACACTAAACAACAAACTACACATTACACCACACATTACAATACACAACATACTACACACTACATAATTCATTACACAACATACAACACACTACACACTACACAACAAACTACACAGTAAACAACATACTACACACTACAATACACACTCACTACACATTCACTACACACTACACACTACACACTACACTACATAATATACAACACACTACACTACATAGTATACAAAACACTACACACTACACTTTACACTACACACAATACACACTAACTACACACTACACAATATACTACACAATAGACACTACAGTACACACTCACTACATACTACAAACTACACAACATAATACACACTACACAAAACACAAACTACACACTACAAACGCACTAAACACTACACATTCACTATACGATTACTACACGCTACACATTATACACTACACTACACACTAACTACACAATACACACTACACTAGACACTACATAATGCAAGTTTACATGCTTCTAGATGCTTCAAACACATACAAGAACCTTAATTCATCTAGCAAACAATTAATTACATCATTGGGAGAGGCGGATGTTACACAAACTACACTACACAATACACTAACAATACACAATACATTACACAACATACAACCCACTACACACAACACTACAAACTACACACCCACTACACAATACACACTAAATAAACACTACACAATATACTACACACTAGAAACTACAGTACACACTCACTACACACTACAAACTACACAACATAATACACACTTCACAAAACACAAACTACACACTACACTTTCACTATACAATTACTACACACTACACATTATACACTACACTACACACTACACAACATACTACACACAACACTACATAATATAGAACACACTACACACTACACTACAAACTACACTTCACACTACACACCATATACTATACTACACACTACACTAGACACTCACTAGACACTAACTACACACTACACACTATACTACAAACTACACTTCACACTACACATTATACTACACACTCACTACACACTACGCTACACTACACACTATACTACACAACATACTACACACTACACAACATACTACACACAACACTATACAACATACTACACACCACACTACACTACACTACACACTATACAACATACTACACAACAAACTACATACTACAACACACTACACAACACACTACACATTATACACTATACAACATACTACACACTACACTACACAACAAACTTCACACTACACACTACACTACACAATACACTTCACAACACACTGAATACACACTAAACACAATACATTAACTACACTACACAGTGTCTACACACTCTTTACACAATAGACACTACACAACATACTACACACTACAAAACATACTACACACTACACTACACAACATACTACACAATACACTACACACTCACTACACACTACACTACTCACTAAACTACACTACATACTACAAAGTACACTACACACAAAACTCCATTACATACTACATAGTACACTACACATTATACTACATAATACACTACACAATACACTACACACTACACTACACACTAAACTACACTACACACTACACTACACTACACTACACACTATACTACGCTACACACTACACTACACTACACACTATACTACACAATATACTACACACTATACTACACAACAAACTTCAAACTAAACACTAAAGTACACAACAAACTACAGACTACACACTATACATTAACTACACACTACTCTACACACTGTCTACACACTACACACTACAATACAGACTCACTACACAACACAATGAATACACATTTAAAACTATACATTAACTACACACTGTCTACACAATACATTAAACACTACACACTACTAACGCACTACACACTACACTACACATTAACTACACAGTGTCTACACACTCATTACACAAGACACACTACACAACATACAACACACTAGACTAAACAACAAACTACGCACTACACTCTACACATCACACTACACACTAAACTACACTACATCCTACACAGTACACTACACACTAAACAATACTACATACTACACACTAAACACTATACAATTACTACACACTACATTACAAACTCACTACACACTGACTACATAACTTACTACACAACATACTACATACTACACACTACACTACATAACATACTACACACTACACAACATATTACACACTACAATACCCATTCACTACACACCACACAACATATTACACACTACACACTCCCTACAAACAACACAACATACTACACACTAGACACAACACACTACCCTCCAAATTACAACCTTACTACACACTACACTTCACACTACTCACTCAATACACATTGCACATACACTACAGGTCATACTACACACTATACAACATACTACTCACTAACCTACACAATTACTACACACTACACTACACACTACTTAACATACTACAAACTAAACTTCACACTATACACTATATAATATACTACACAGTATACTACACACTAACTACATACTACACAACATACTACACACTATATTACATAATATACTACACACTTCACACTACACACTATACAACATACTACACACTACATTACACAATATACAACATACTACACACTAAACTATACAATTACTAGACACTACACAACAAACTACACTCTACACACTACACTAAATAATATACTACACACTAAACAATATATTACACACTACACACAAAACAACATACTACACACTAGACACTAGACACTACCCTCCAAATTACACACTTACTACACACAAGATTTCTTCACACTACTCTCTCATTACACACTGCACACTACACTACACACTATACCACACAACATATTACACACTACACACTAAGTACACACTATACAACATAGTACACACTACACACTACACTACACACTCACTACACACTACATACTATACTACACCCTACACTACAAACTAACTACACATTACACAAAAAACTCAACAATACACTACACACTACACAACATACTACACACTACACACTAACTACAGGACATACTACACACTATTCTACACACTAAACACACACTACACACTACAAATGAACTACACACTACACAATTACTACACACTACACAGTTACTACACACTACATTACACACTCCCTTCACACTAACTTCAAAACTTACTACACAAAACACTAAACACTATACAATATACAACACATTACACTACACAATATACAATATACTACACAATAAACTACACAATTACTACACACTACACAACAAACTACACCCTACACTACATAATATATTACACACTACACAACATATTACACAAAAAACAACATACTACACACTAGACACTAAACACTACCCTCCAAATTACACACTTACTACACACTACTCTCTCACTACACTACACACTATACTAAAAGACATAATACACACTACACTACACAATATACTACACAACATATTACACACTACAATACACACTATAAAACATACTACACACTACCCTACACAATTACTACACGCTACATACAACACAACATACTACACAATATACTACACACTACATACTACACAATATACTACACAATAAACAACATACTACACACTACAATTCACACTGAATACACACTACACTACACAATTACTACACACTACACATTACACTACACACTAACTACACAACATAATACACACTACACTACATGATATACAACATACTACACACTACACTACACAACATAATACACACTACACTACAAGATATACAACATACTACACACTACACTACACAACAAACTACACAACATTCTACATAATACACAATTAACAATACACTACACAACATACAACCCACTACGGACAACACTACAAACTACACACCCACTACACAGTACACACTAACTACACACTACACAACATACAACACACTAGAAACTACAGTACACACTCACTACACACTACAAACTACACAACATAATACACACTACACTAAACACTACAAACGCACTACACACAACACATTCACTATACAATTACTACACATTAAACATTATACACTACACTACACACTAACTACACACTACACAACATACTACACACTAAACATTATACAATACACTATACACTAACTACACACTACACAACATACTACACACTACACTATACAACATACTACACACTACACAACATACTACACAACAAACTACATACTACAACACACTACACTACACAACAAACTGCACATTACACCACACACTACATTACACAACATACTACACACTACATAATTCATTACACAACATACAACACACTACACACTACATAACAAACTAAACACTAAACAACATACTACACACTACACTACACACAACAATACATATTCACTACACACTACACACTGACTACACACTACCCTCCAAATTACACACTTACTTCAAACTACACTACATACTACACAATTACTGCACACTACACACTATACTACATAGTATACTACACACTAAACTACATAACAAACTATACACTACACTACAAACTACACACTAAACAACATACTACACACTACACACTACACACTACACTACACAACATACTACACACCACACACTACCTACACAGTAAACTTCACAATACACATTACACACTAAACTACAACACATACTACTCAGTACAGTACACACTATCTTACACGCACACTACACACTACACACAGGACACAACACACTACTCTAGACACTATACAACATACTACACACTACACTACAATACACAACATTCTACACACTACACATTACACACAATACAACATACTACACACTACACTATACAACAAACTTCACACTACACAACAAACTACACAATACAGTTCACAACACACTGAATACACACTAAACACAATACATTAACTACACTACACAGTGTCTACACACTCATTACACAATACACACTACACATTACAAAACATACTACAGAATACACTACACAACATACTACACACTACACACTTACAACACACTACACATCACAATAAACACACACTACACACTAAACTACACTACATACTACACACTTAACTATACTACATACTACATACTACACAGTACACTACACACTATCTACACACTACACAATACACTACACACTACACTACACTACACACTCACTACACACTACACTACACTACACACTAAACTACACTACATACTACACAGTACATTACATACAAAAATCCATTACTTACTACACAGTACACTACACATTATACTACTTACTACACTACACAATACACTACACACTCATTACACACTACACTACACACTAAACTACACTACACACTACACAACATTAAACTCTACACTACACTACACACTATACTACACAACATACTACAGATTACACTACACAACATACTACTCACAACACTACACAACAAACTTCACACTACACTACACTACACATTATACATTAACTACACACTGTCTACACACTACACACAATACACACTCACTACACAACACAATGAATACACATTTAAAACTATACATTAACTACACACTGTCTATACAATACATTACACACACTACACACTACAAATGCACTACACACTACACACAGACTACACATTACACACAATACAACAAACTACGCACTAGACACTACACACTACCCTCCAAATTTCACACTTACTACAAACTACACTTTACACTACACACTCATTGCACACTAAACACTATACTACATAGTATACTACACACTAAACTACACAACAAACTATACACTACACTACAAACTACACACTAAACAACATACTACACACTACACACTTACTACACAGTAAACTTCACAATACACATTACACACTGACTACACACTACACTACACACTACACTACACTACACACTAAACTACACTACACACTACACACAGCACATAACACACTACACTAGACACTATACAACATACTACACACTACACTACAATACACAACATTCTACACATTACACACTATACAACATACTACACATTACACAACACAACAAACTTCACACTACACACTACACTACACAACAAACTACACAATACACTTCACAACACACTGAATACACACTAAACACAATACATTAACTACACTACACAGTGTCTACACACTCATTACACAATAGACACTACACAACATACTACACACTACAAAACATACTACACACTACACACTTACTACACACTACACATCACAATACACACACACTCACTACACACTACACTACATACTACACACTAAACTATACTACATACTACATAGTACACTACACACTATACTACACACTACACTACACAACAAACTACACATTACACTACACACTCACTACACTACACACTACACTACACACTCACTATACATTACACTACACTACTCACTAAAATACACTACATACTACAAAGTACACTACACACAAAACTCCATTACATACTACACAGTACACTACACATTATACTACATACTACACTACACAATACACTACACACTCATTACACACTACACTACACACTAAACTACACTACACTACACATTATACTACGCTATACACTATACTACACAATATACTACACACTATACAACATACTACACATTACACTACACAACATACTACTCACTACACTAGACAACAAACTTCACACTAAACACTACAGTACACAACAAACTACACACTATACTACACTACACACTACACTACACATTGTCTATACTCTACACACTACAATACAGACTCACTACACAACCCAATGAATACACATTTAAAACTATACATTAACTACACACTGTCTACACAATACATTAAACATAACACACAACAAACGCACTACACACTACACGACACATTAACTACACATTGTCTACACCATATAGGATGTCTCCTCCCGAGTTAGGTGAATTGAAGACACAGATATAAGACCTTCTAAGTAGGTAATTCATCAGGCCTAGTGCATCACCATGGGGCGCACCGGTATTGTTCGTGAAAAACAAGGATGGGAGTTTTAAAATGTGTATCGATTATAGGCAGCTTAATCGGGTAACTGTGAAGAACAAGTACCCACTTCCTAGGATAGATGACCTTTTAGATCAGTTAAGAGGAGCCACAGTGTTCTCTAAGATTGATTTGAGGTCGGGGTACCATCAAATCAGAGTTAAGACAGAAGATATTCCTAAGACTGCCTTTAGAACTAGGTATGGGCGTTATGAATTTCTTGTGATTACATGAACCGCATCTTTAGACCCTACCTCGATCAGTTCGTAGTAGTGTTTATTGATGATATTCTTGTATATTCTAAGAATAGGGAAGAACATGAACAACACCTTAAGACTGTGCTACAAGTGCTTAGGGAGAAGCAGTTGTATGCAAAGTTAACCAAGTGTGAGTTCTGGTTAGAAGAGGTAAAATTCTTAGGTCATGTTATCTCCAAGGATGGAGTACGAGTAGATCCTAGCAAGACGAATGCAATAACCAATTGGGAGATACCTAAGATAGTGACCGAAATTCGTAGTTTTCTTGGATTAGTCGGTTATTATAGGAGATTCATTCAAGGGTTTCCGCAAATCGCGTTGCCCATGACAAGGTTGACTCGAAAGGGTGTACCTTTTGTGTGGACCTTAGATTGTGAGAATAGTTTCTAGACCTTGAAAGAACGGTTGACTACCACACCGGTGTTAGCCATACTCGACCCTTTTGGTGAGTTTGAGTTAGACACCAACGCGTCCAAGAAGTGATTAGGTTGTGTGTTAATGCAAGAAAAGAGGGTAGTAGCCTATGCTTCTAGATAATTGAAACCTCATGAGGAGAACTACCCGACTCATGATCTAGAGTTAGCCGCTATAGTGTTTGCCCTAAAGATATGGATGCATTATCTTTATGTTATCAAATTTGAGATATTTAGCGATCATAAAAGTCTCAAATATCTCTTTGATCAGAAAGAATTAAATATAAGGCAGAGGAGATGAATGGAGTTCTTAAAGGACTATGACTTCGAGGTAAGGTACCATCCGGGAAAGGCAAATGTGGTTGCCGATGCCTTGAGTAGAAAATCTCTACACATGTCACAATTAATGGTTAATGAATTGAAGTTAATAGAGAAGTTTAGAGATTTGATTCTATTCTCCTCAATATTATCCGATAGAAATTGTTTGAATCACTTGAGGATAGAGTGTGACCTTAGGGCACAAATATTAGAAGCTCAAGAAGATGATGAATTCCTAAAGTCTCTGAAGGGCCCAAAGGAATTCGTTGAATCATCAGATAGATTGGTAACATTTCAGGATAGAATATACGTCCCGAGTCAAGGAGAATTAAGGGATAGGATATTGGAGGAAGCACATAGAAGTAGTTATACTGTGCATCCATGTACCACTAAGATGTACGATGATCTCAAGAAGAGTTTCTGGTGGCCGGGTATGAAGAGGGATATAGCTGAGTATGTCTCTAGGTGTCTAATTTGTCAGCAGGTGAAGATTGAACATCAAAAACCTGCGGGATTGTTACAATTCTTGGACATCCCCGAATGGAAATGGGACTAGATTTCCATGGATTTTGTTGTAGGTTTGCCTAAGACTCAATTAGAAAATGATGCTATATGGGTGATAGTGGATAGGTTAACTAAATCTGCACATTTCCTACCAATTAAGATCAGCTTCTCACTAGATAGACTAGCTCACTTGTACATTCAAGAGATAGTGAGGTTGCATGGAGTTCCATTAAGTATTGTTTCAGATAGAGACCCTAGATTCACCTCTAGATTTTGGAAAGCCTTGCAGGAAGCCTTCGGTACAAAGCTGAATTTTAGTACTGTATATCTTCCTCAAAGTGATGGACAGACTGAGAGAACCATTCAGACTCTAGAGGATATGCTTAGGGCATGTGCTCTAGAACAAAGGGGAAGTTGGGATAAAAACATTCCTTTAGTGGAGTTTGCTTATAACAATAGTTTTCACTCCAGTATAGGAATGGCTCCATATGAAGCCTTGTATGGGAGGAAGTGTAGGTCACCAATTTGTTGGTTTGAAACTGGTGAAACTCAATTGTTAGGTCCCGATTTGGTCCAAGAAACCACTGAACAGTTAAAAATGATTAGGGAAAAGATGAGGAAAGCCCAGGATAGACAAAAGAATTATGCTGACAATAGGAGGAAACCGTTAGAATTCGAGGAAGGGGATCATGTTTTCCTCAAAGTTTCTCCAATTACATGTATTGGTAGAGCTATAAAGTCAAGAAAGTTAAATCCTAGATTTATAGGGCCCTATCAAATTTTGAAAAGAGTCGGTTCATCAGCCTATCAGATTGCATTACCTACATTTTTGTCAAATCTCCACAATGTTTTTCATGTGTCACAACTACGAAAATATATTCCAGATCCTTCACATATTTTGGATGTTAATATAGTACAATTGAAAAGAGAATTTAACTTACCATCCTAGACTGGTAAAGATCATCAGTTCGGATGTCATGCAATTGAGAAACCAGACCATCCCTTTAGTGAAGGTCTTATGGGAAGAATCTTCTCCTCAAGAGGCCACTTGGGAGAAGGAGGATGTTATGAGACAATCATATCCGGAACTGTTCCAAGAAATAGGTATGTTGTAAATTTCAAGGACGAAATTTTAAATAAGGAGGGAGGAATTGTAACATCCGCCTCTCCGAGATGATGAATTGATTGTTTGTTAGATTAATTAAGTTATTGTATGTGTTTGATGCATTTAAAAGCATGTAGAATTGCATTAGTGCTAGAGTGTCTAAGCCTAGAGGGACTTAAGTGAAAGGAAAGATGGGTTTAATTGAAACGGGACTCAAATGTAAAGAAAAGTGATATGGGGATAATAAATTATAATTTTAGCCAGGGGTCACAGTAAGTAACAGAATTTTGAACACTTCCCGCCAAAGTGTCAAGGATGAAAACAGAGTTTCATCTAAGATCATGATGATTACTAAGTGACCCTAGGGACTTAATTGCCAACTTTTCTTGGAAGCACCACACCCACAAAAGAAAGGGGCAAGGGTCCAGCACACACACATGCACTTCATTCTCACAAACAAGAGAGAGAGGGCGAGAGAGAAGGTGGAGAAAGCTTGGAGCACTTGGGATTTAAGAGCTCGATTCCAGCTAGGATAATCCGTAGGAAAGCATCTACACATCACAAGAAACGTAATTAAGCTCGGAAACAAGGTAATCAAAGCTTCCTTCCTCTCATTTCAAAATTCATGGTTTTAGCTCAAATGGAGAAATTTTTTAATATGATATTTTAAGCTAAAAGAGAGGATTAAAACTTGCATTTCTTAGTTTCTAGAACTTGAATGGATGCTTAGATGATGTTGCATGTATGCTTGGAGGCTGGAAAATGATAATTTGTGATGGGTTTGCTTATGTGTCTTGGTGGTATTCCTCATAATAAATTTAAGCATGAAAAAGCATGTTTTGAGCTGAAATTTTGATGGGTTTTGTTGTCAAAATGATAGGGATTAAGTTCCATTAAGTAAACTCTCTTGATTTTCAAGTGTGAGCCTTTAATCTGGTAAAAAAGAAGCTTTTAAAACCATTTTCGCCCCGCATCAGCCGGCTGATAGCTAGAACAGCCGGCTGATGTGTTCATAATTTACCCAGAAAATATTCCAGATTATGAACAGCTAGCTGATAGCTTAGAACAGCCGGCTGATAGCTTTAAATTTTTCATAAATGTTCATCTTTTTGCCCAGAAACGTTCATATTTTGCCTAGAAAATTCTAGATTTAGAACAGCCGACTGATGGCTTAAGAACAGCCAGCTGTTGTGTTTTTAAAGTGGCTGAATTAGCTCTCTAGAGAGCTATCATCTGGCTGATAGGTCCTAACAGCCGGCTGATAGGTCTCTGGAAAATTTTATTTGGGAAAATTAAGGGCCAATCAGCCGGCTGATGGCCCCCAATCAGCCAGCTGATAGGCCCCTATTTTGCATAGTGAACTTAATCACTTTAAACGATGTTTTAAGCACTTAATTTCATTCTCAAACATGATGCTCAATGATTTTAAAGTAATTTGAAATATGAATCAAGGGAAAATAACATAGAAAGAAAGAAAAGAGAGCTAGTATTCAATGTACATGTATCGGTAAAGAATGGGTCCATAATCGATTGACCAATTGTCGGTGTGGGACGGCTGTTGGGATTTCCACGGTCGTGTCATTATTTGGGATGGTAAAATATCCAATCGATTAAGAATGTAATTTTACAAAAACACCATGTTGGTTACCGAATTTTAAGCTAGTATGCCCTATGTGGCCATTTAAGAGCGACATGCTTAAAATTAGGCGAACCATGATTGGGACATATTTCTTTTCAATATATGTATATGTGAATAGCATATCACAGAGATGAATTGTTGACTCTTAAGGAAAGATACCATGCATATAAATTGTTGATCCAAAGGGAAAGACACAATGCTTGCAATAGGTTGATTCTTAAGGGAAGACGCAATGAATCCTATGAATGTATGTGTTCAAGGAATTGAACAGTTGATACTCCGGGACAAAATGATGAATCCTAGGTATAAGTGAATGTTATGAGTGGCAAATTGTTGATCCTTCGGGAAAGAAGAAAATGGTTCTCTAACGATGATGATATGAAGGACGAATTGTTGATCCTTCGGTAAAGACGCAAAGGGTCCTACAATGATGATGAATGTATTGATGTGTGCGATTGCTCGCGTTGCGGCACTTCCGATGCTCATATGTTTTATGAAATTGGGGCTAGATGCCCACATGTTTATTATGTGTTATTTCAGTACCCTTGAGATTATGAATGATGATGGTATGATGAAATGTTTTATGTATATCCATATTTCTCTAGTTTATGATGTTTTGCAAAGATGAGGACGATACTATTCCATACCATACCAATGAATGGATTGAATAAGTGTTTTGAAATGATGTATCAAATGTTGCATTCACAAGAATACATGCCATGTTTTATTATGCTTCAAAGAAATGAATGATAATGCATCCAAGTTTTAAATGTTATGAAATGTATGAGGAAATGCAGGGATTTTCTGTATGATGATACAGTGGTACACATTAGCGGTTTTCAAAATAGGTTGCTATGATTACTGAGATTATAAATCTCACGATTATGTTAATGTGTATCAGATGCCTAGGTACTTAGTCACATTGGAGGCCAAGCTGGAATAGAGGCATGATCCAGTACTGGGCTGGGTCGTAGTGATTAGTGATGTGATTGTACATGTAGTTACTTACCTGGCGCCTTCTCAAGGAGCATGATCATGTAGTACATGTTTGCTTTTGTTTTTGGAATCCCCATTCCCTTGACTTTGTCCTTTAGTATCTTTTTGGAAAGGTTACAAACTCCTAGTAGTTAATATGTATAGGAAGGGATGGAGGACATATTTTGGGTATGTATATGAATGGTATGTAAGTAAAGACTAGAGTCTTTATCCACTAATAGGTTAAGGGCTAAGATCTTAAGATGGTTGCTATCCTTAGATCTTCTCCTTTCATGGGACTCTAGCTTTGATGATGGATGGTATGTATATCATGTATGTTTATAGTAAATAGAAGGTTATGTAATGAAGATGCTTGTGTTTGTTTTTAATTTATTGCTTCTGCTGAGAGAGACGAGTGAGATACCGGAGAGTAGCAACCCAAACCGACTCAACTTAATTAATCAATTTGGTAAAATTTTAAATGGACTCGGGTAAGAAAGGCTAGTAACACACTATTTCATATCAACTATACACTAAAATGGGCGTAGGGAATTGGGGTGTTACACTACACACTACACTACACAATACACTACACACTCAATACACACTAACTGGGTACACTACACACTACACAATACTACATACTACACACTACACAACACAATATACTACACAATACACTACACACTCAATACACACAACACTACATACTACACTACAGACTCACTAGACTACACACTAAACACTATACAATTACTACACAATACATTACAAACTCAGTACACACTAACTACATAACTTACTACAAACAACACTACACAACATACTACATACTACACACTACACTACATATTACACACTACACACTCTCTACAAACAACACAACGTACTACACACTAGACACAACACACTACCCTCCAAATTACACACTACACTTCACACCATGGTTGTTAAAATCTAGATTTAAATCTTAAAATCTTACGATTTTACGATTTTACATCCTCAAATCTTGTTAAGTCTTGTACAAAATCGTGTTGGTGCAAAATCACGGTAGAATCAGTAAAATCAGGTAAAATCCCATGAAATCTCGATTTACCAGCGATTCTACGATTTTACCGCAACCAAAAAAATAATTCATTTGTAGTTATTTTTTTTAAAAAAAATTAGTATGTTTGTGTATATATCCATAACTTGTCCCAACTAAAAAAAACTCACATATTTCCTAAAAATTTAATGTCTAGATCGGACTCCCCTACCCCACATAACTCATTCCCTTCCCATTCTTTATAGGTTTTAATGTTGATGATATCTGAGTTGATAGTACTTCATATGATGTATGTGTTTGAGTTTACATAACATTGGAATGAAATACCAAGTGGTGTTAATGGTAATAGTAATTGTGGTGGTGAAAATGAATCAAATGAATTTGATGAACTTAGTTGAAAATGTAGTTTAATTTCTTCAATTTAATTGTGCGTCTATAAATTATTCAACTATTAATTATGTATTGAACTATGGATATTGAATGATAAATGTTTAATTTTTTATATAATTAAAATATAATATTTAGGTATGTATGTATGTATATATATATATATATATATATATATATATATATATATGTGTGTGTGTGTGTGTGTGTGTGTAAATTCATAAGATTTTGTCATAGATAAACTCTTACGATTTTACGATACGATTTCACGATACGATTTTATCCCCCCTTCCACTATTTTACCTAAAATCTAGATTTTGACAACCTTGCTTCACACTACTCACTCACTACACATTGCACAATACACTACACGACATACTACACACTACACTACAAAACATATTACACACTACACTACACACTATACAACATATTACTACAAATTACACACTACACTACATAATATACAACACACTACACACTACACTTCATACTACACACTACATACTAACTACATACAACACAACATACTACACCCTATACTACATAATATACTACACATTATACAACATAATACACACTACACTACACAATATACAACATACTACACACTAAACTACACAATTACTACACATTACACAACAAACTACACTCTACACACTACACTACATAATATACTACACACTAAACAATATATTATATACTACACACAAAACAACATACTGCACACTAGATACTACATATTACCCTCCAAATTACACACTTACTACACACCATACTTCTTCACACTACTCTCTCATTACACACTCAACACTACACTACACACTATACTACACGACATACTACACACTATACTACACAACATATTACACACTACACACTAAGTACACACTATACAACATAGTACACACTACACACTACACTATATAATATACAACACACTACACACTACACTACAAACTACACTACGCACTACATACTACACTACACCCTACACTACACACTACACAAAAAACTCAACACTACACTACACACTACACAAAATACTACACACTACACATTAACTACAGAACATAATACACACTATACTACACACTAAACACACACTACACACTACCAACGAACTACACACTACACAATTACTACATACTACATTACACACTCACTTCACACTAACTACAAAACTTACTACACACATCACTACACACTATACAATATATTACACACTACACTACACAATATACAACATACTACACAATAAACTACACAATTACTACACACTACACATTACACCACATAATATATTACACACTACACAACATATTACACACTACACACTATACTACACTTCACACAAAACAACATATTACACACTAGAGATTAAACACTACCATCCAAATTTCACACTTACTACACACTAGACTTCACACTACTCTCTCACTACACACTGCACACTACACTACACACTATACTACAAGACATAATACACACTACACTACACAATATACTACACAACAAAGTACACACTACAATACACACTATACAACATACTACACACTACCTTACACAATTACTACACACTACAAACAACATAACATACTACACACTATACTACACAATAAACAACATACAACACACTATACTTCACACTGAATACACACTACACTACACTACACAATTACTACACACTACACATTACACTACACACTAACTACAGAACATAATACACACTACACTACACGATATACAACATACTACACACTATACTAAACAACAAACTACACTACACACTACACAACATACTACACAATACACAATACACTCCACAACATACAACCCACTACACACAACACTACAAACTACACACTAACTACACAATACACACTAACTACACACTACACACTAGACACTACAGTACACACTCACTACACACTACAAACTACACAACATAATACACACTACACTAAACACAAACTACACACTACAAACGCACTACACACTACACATTCACTATACAATTACTACACACTACACATTATACACTACACTACACGCTAACTACACACTACACAACATACTACACACTACCCTACATAATATACAACACACTACACTACATAATATACAACACACTACACACTACACACCAAATACTATACTACACACTACACTAGACACTAACTACACACTACACACTTTACTACAAACTACACTTCACACTACACATTATACTACACACTCACTACTCACTACACTACACACTATACTACACAACATACTACACATTACACAATACAACATACTACACACAACACAACATACTACACAACAAACTACATACTACAACAAACTACACTGCACAACAAATTGCACATTACACCACACACTAGACTACACAACATACTACACGCTACATAATTCATTACACAACATACAACAGACTACACACTACACAATAAACTACACACTAAACAACATACTACACACTACAATACACACTCACTACACATTCACTACACACTACACACTACAATACACATTGACTACACACTACACACTACACAACAAACTACGCACTAGACACTACATACTACCCTCCAAATTACGCACTTACTACAAACTACACTTCACACTACACAATCACTGCACACTACACACTATACTACATAGTATACTACCCACTTATCTACACAACAAACTATACACTACACTACAAACTACACACTAAACAAAATAATACACAAAACACACTACACAACAAACTACACACTACACACTTACTACACAGTAAACTTCACAATACACATTACACACTCACTACACACTACACTACACACTATCTTACACACACACTACACACAGCACACAACACACTACACACTACACTAGAAACTATACAACATACTACAGATTACAATACAATACACAACATTCTACACACTACACAACATATTACACATTACACACTATACAACATACTACACACTACACTACACAACAAACTTCACACTACACACTACTCTACACAACAAACTATACAATACACTTCACAACACACTGAATACACACTAAACACAATACATTAACTACACTACACAGTGTCTACACACTCATTACATAATACACACTACACAACATAATACACACTACACTACACAACATACTACACACTACACATCACAATACACACACACTACGCACTAAACTACACTACATACTACACACTAAACTATACTATATACTATACTACACACTACACTACACAATACACTACACACTCACTACACAGTCACTACACATTACACTACACTACACACTAAACTACACTACATACTACACAGTACACTACACACAAAACTCCATTACATACTACACAGTACACTACACATTATACTACATACTACACCACACAATACACTACACACTCATTACACACTACACACTACACTACACTATAATACGCTACACACTACACACTATACAACATACTACACATTACACTACACAACATACTACTCACTACACAACAAACTTCACACTAAACACTACAGTACACAACAAACTACACACTACACTAAACTACACACTATACATTAACTACACGCTACACTACACACTGTCTACATACTACACACTACAATACACACTCACTACACAACACAATGAATACAAATTTAAAACTATACATGAACTACACACTTTCTACACAATACATTACACACTACACACTACACTAAACAACAAACTACACACTACACACTACACATCACACTACACACTCACTACAAACTACACTACACACTACACAATACACAATACACTACACACAACACTACAAACTACACACCCACTACACAATACACACTAAATAAACACTACACAATATACTACACACTAGAAACTACAGTACACACTCACTACACACTACAAACTACACAACATAATACACACTTCACAAAACACAAACTACACACTACACATTCACTATACAATTACTACACACTACACATTACACACTAAACTACACACTACACAACATACTACACACAACACTACATAATATAGAACACACTACACACTACACTACAAACTACACTTCACACTACACACCAAATACTATACTACACACAACACTAGACACTCACTAGACACTAACTACACACTACACACTATACTACAAACTACACTTCACACTACACATTATACTACACACTCACTACACACTACGCTACACTACACACTATACTACAGAACATACTACACACTACACTATACAACATACTACACACTACACTATACTACACACTACACAACATACTACACAACAAACTACATACTACAACACACTACACTACACACTACACATTATACACTATACAACATACTACACACTACACTACACAACAAACTTCACACTACAGACTACACTACACAATACACATCACAACACACTAAACACAATACATTAACTACACTTCACAGTGTCTACACACTCATTACACAATAGACACGACACAACATACTACACACTACAAAACATACTACACACTACACTACACAACATACTACACAATACACTACACACTCCCTACACACTACACTACACACTCACTACACATTACACTACACTACTCACTAAACTACACTACATACTAGAAAGTACACTACACACAAAACTCCATTACATACTACACAGTACACTACACATTATACTACATACTACACTACACTACACAATACACTACACACTCATTACACACTACACTACACACTACACACTACACAACACTACACACTATACTACGCTACACACTACACTACACTACACACTATACTACACAATATACTACACACTATACAACATACAACACATTACACTACACAACATACTACTCACAACACTACACAACAAACTTCACACTAAACACTAAAGTACACAACAAACTACACACTACACACTATACATTAACTACACACTACGCTACACACTGTCTACACACTACACACTACAATACAGACTCACTACACAACACAATGAATACACATTTAAAACTATACATTAAGTATACACTGTCTACACAATACATTAAACACTACACACTACTAACGCACTACACACTACACTACACATTAACTACACAGTGTCTACACACTCATTACACAAGACACACTACACAACATACAACACACTACACTAAACAACAAACTACACACTACACTCTACACATCACACTACACACTAAACTACAATACATCCTACACAGTACACTACACACTAAACAATACTACATACTACACATTACACTACACACTATACTACACACTACACAACACAACATACTACACAATACACTACACACTCAATACTACACACTAAACACTACACAATTACTACACACTACATTACAAACTCACTACACACTGACTACATAACTTACTACACACAACACTACACAACATACTACATACTACACACTAAACTACATAACATACTACACACTACACACTCACTACACACTACACAACATATTACACACTACAATACCCATTCACTACACACTACACACTCCCTACAAACAACACAACATACTACACACTAGACATAACACACTACCCTCCAAATTACAACCTTACTACACACTACACTTCACAATACTCACTCAATACACATTGCACATACACTACAGGACATACTACACACTATACAACATACTACTCACTAACCTACATAATTACTACACACTACACTACACACTACTTAACATACTACAAATTACACACAACACTACATAATATACAACACACTACACACTACACAACAAACTAAAATTCACACTATACACTATATAATATACTACACAGTATACTACACACTCACTACATACTACACAATATACTACACACTATATTACATAAAATACTACACACTTCACACTACATTACACACCCACTTCACACTAACTACAAAACTTACTACACACAACACTACACACTATACAACATACTACACACTACACTAAACAATATACAACATACTACAGTAAACTACACAATTACTAGACACTACACAACAAACTACACTCTACACACTACACTAAATAATATACTACACACTAAACAATATATTACACACCACACACAAAACAACATACTACACACTAGACACTAGACACTACCCTCCAAATTACACACTTACTACACACAAGATTTCTTCACACAAGATTTCTTCACACTACTCTCTCATTACACACTGCACACTACACTACACACTATACCACACAACACACTATACCACACAACATATTACACACTACACACTAAGTACACACTATACAACATAGTACACACTACACACTACACTATATAATATACAACACACTACAAACTACACTACACACTACACTATATAATATACAACACACTACACACTACACTACAAACTACACTACACACTACATACTATACTACACCCTACACTACACACTAACTACACACTACACAAAAAACTCAACACTACACACACTACCCCTCAAGCTTTTCTCTTCCTTCTCTCTACCCCTCTCTCTCTAGTTGATGAAAAAGATGAGTGTGTGGAGAGGTGGCAGTTCCTCCCTATCCTTAAGTGTCAATTAAGTGGTGACTCACCCCTAAACATTCTTTCCTTGCATTTAAGTACTTAATTCTACTCAATTCATTGTTTTCATTAAAAATATGGTTAATCACTCTACCTTGACACTCAGGCGGGAAGTGTTCAAAATTCTATTGGTCACTATGACTCTAAACTAAAATTATGAATTACATCCCCCATCAAGCTTTTCCTTACACCTAAGTCCTCTTCCATCTAACCCTTCTTTTCTTTTCATTCAAGTCCCTCTAACATAATTAACCTACTTCTAATGCAAGTTTACATCCTTCTAGATGCTTCAAACACATACAAGAACCTTAATTCATCTAGCAAACAATTAATTACATCATTGGGAGAGGCGGATGTTACACAAACTACACTAAACACTACACAACATACTACACAATACACAATACACTACACAACATACAACCCACTACACACAACACTATAAACTACACACCCACTACACAATACACACTAACTACACACTACACAATATACTACACACTAGAAACTACAGTAAACACTCACTACACACTACACAACATAATACACACTACCCTAAACACAAACTACACACTACAAACGCACTACACGCTACACATTCACTATACAATTACTACACACTACACATTATACAATACACTACACACTACACAACATACTACACACTACACTACATAATATACAACACACTACACTACATAATATACAACACACTACACACTACAAACTACACTTCACACTACACACTACACTACACACCAAATACTATACTATACACTACACTAGACACTAACTACACACTATACACTATACTACAAACTACACTTCACACTACACATTATACTACACACTCACAGCACACTACACTACACACTATACAACACAACATACTACACACTACACTATACAACATACTACACACTACACTACACACTACACAACAAACTACATACTACAACACACTACTCTACACAACAAACTGCACATTACACCACACACAACATACAACACACTACACACTACACAACAAACTACACACAAAACAACATACTACACACTACAATACACACTCACTACATACATCACTACACATTCACTACACACTACACACTGACTACACAACAAATTATACACTACACTACACACTCACTGCACACTACACACTACACACTATACTACATAGTATACTACACACTATACTACACAACAAACTATACACTACACTACAAACTACACACTACACAACATACTACACACTACACACTTACTACACAGTAAACGTCACAATACACATTACACACTCACTACACACTACACTACACACTACACACAACACACAACACACTACACTACACACTATACAACATACTACACACTACACTACAATACACAACATTCTACACACTACACAACATACTACACATTACACACTATAAAACATACTACACACTACACTACACAACAAACTACACAATACACTTCACAACACACTGAATACACACTAAACACAATACATTAACTACACTACACAGTGCCTACACACTCATTACACAATACACACTACACACTACAAAACATACTACACACTACACTACACAACATATTACACACTACACACTTACTACACACTACACATCACAATACACACACACTAAACTACACACTAAACTATACTACATACTACAGAGTACACTACACACTACACTACACAAAATACTACACAATACACAACAAACTCACTACACACAACACTACACACTCACTACACATTACACTACACTACACACTAAACTACACTACATACTACACAGTACACTACACACAAAACTCCATTACATACTACACAGTACACTACACATTATACTACATACTACTAGGGGTGATCGCGGGTTGGTTTGGTTCGGATTTGAGGAAAAATTGGAACCAACCCAATCAAAGTTCGAGGGGTTGGGTTGGGTTAGGAAAACAAAAAAGAGTTTTGAACCCGAATCAACCCGCCAATGGGCGGGTTGGGTTGGGTTGGTCTGGGATCAACCCGTCAAGTTTATTATTTTTTTTGTACCTTTTTTAATTTTCCTTTGAACTTTTAAATGATTTACCTTCACCAAAAAGACTTATTTTCATTTAGGAAAAAATCAAGAACTTGAAAAAAACTAAAATTGACATATTCAAGATATGAATAATTTGTATTTTTTGCTTATGTATTAGTGATTTAATATTTTAATGTGTTGTAAATTCTTTTTCTAATAATAATATATACTAGAGCGGGTTGGTTCGGGTTAGGCGGGTTCAAAATTTTCATATTCGCTAACCGAACCAATCAATGAGCGGGTTGAAATTTTGGACCCGAACCAACCCGCCAATCCGAACCAATCCAACCTAAACTGGCGGGTTGGGTTGATTTTGGCGGGTTGACCCAAACCGCTGATCACCCCTACATACTACACTACACAATACACTACACACTCATTACACACTACACTGCACACTACACTACACTACACACTATACTACGCTACACACTACACTACACTACACTACACACTATACTACACAACATACTACTCACTACACTACACAACAAACTTCACACTAAACATTACAGTACACAACAAACTACACACTACACAACAATACACACTGAAGACACACTACACACTATACATTAACTACACACTACACTACATACTGTCTACGCACTACACACTACAATACACACTCACTACACAACACAATAAATACACATTTAAAACTATACATTAACTACACACTGTCTACACAATACATTACACACTACACACTACAAACGCACTACACACTACACTACAAATTAACTACACAGTGTCTACACACTCATTACACAACACACACAACACAACATACAACAAACTACACTAAACAACAAACTACACACTACACACTACACATCACACTACACACTCAATACACTACACTACACACTAAACTACATTACATCCTACACAGTACACTACACACTAAACAATACTACATACTACACAGTACACTACACACTATACTACACACTACACAACACAACATACTACACACTCAATCCACAATACACTACATACTACACTACAGACTCACTAGACTACACACTAAACACTATACAATTACTACACACTACATTACAAACTCACTACACACTAACTACATAACTTACTACACACAACACTACACAACATACTACATACTACACACTACACTACATAACATACTACACACGACACACTACACAACATATTACACACTAATACCCATTCACTTCATACTACACAACATTATACACACTACACACTCCCTACAAACAACACAACATACTACACACTAGACACAACACACTACCCTCAAAATTATACACTTACTACACACTACACTTCACACTACTCACTCACTACACATTGCACAATACACTACACAACATACTACACACTACACTACAGAACATACTACACACTACACTATACACTATACAACATACTACACACTACCCTACACACTAAACTATATACTACTCAACATACTACAAATTACACACTACACTACATAATATACAACACAATGCACACTACACTACAAACTACACTTCACACTACACACAGAACTGCACACTGCATACTACACTACACAGTACACTACACACTCACTACACACTAACTACAAACAACACAACATACTACACACTATACTACATAATATACTACACACTTCACACTACATTACACACCCACTTCACACTAACTACAAAACTTACTACACACAACACTACACACTATACAACATACTACACACTACACTACACAATTACTATACATTACACAACAAACTACACTCTACACACTACACTACATAATATATTACACACTAAACAATATATTACACACTACACACAAAACAACATACTACACTCTACAAACTACACTACATAATATATTACACACTAAACAATATATTACACACTACACACAAAACAACATACTACACACTAGACACTACATATTACCCTCCAAATTACACCCTTACAACACACAAGACTTCTTCACACTCATTACATACTACACTACACACTAAACACTACACTACAGTATACACTATACTACGCTACACACTACACTACACTACACACTATACTACATAACATACTACACACTATACAACATACTACACATTACACTATACAACATACTACTCACCACACTACACACCAAACTTCACAGTAATCACTACAATACACAACAAACTACATACTGCACTACACTACACACTGAAGACACACTACACACTATACATTAACTACACACTGTCTACACACTACACACTACAATACACACTCACTACACAACACAATGAATACACATTAAAAACTATACGTTAACGAAACACTGTCTACACAATACATTACACACTACACACTACAAACGCACTACACACTACATTACACATTAACTACACAGTGTCTACACACTCATTAAACAACACACAATACTACATACTACACAGTACACTACACACTCACTACAAATTACACATCACACTAAACTACACTACATCTTACGCAGTACAATACACACTAAACAATACTACATACTACACAGTACACTACACACTACACAACACAACATACTACACAATACACTACACACAAGACTACACACTACTCAACATACTACAAATTCCACACTACACTACATAATATACAATACACTACACACTAAACTACAAACTACACTTCACACTACACACTACATACTACACAACATACTACACACTATACTACATAATATACTACACACTTCACACTACATTACAAACCCACTTCACACTAACTACAAAACTTACTACAAACTATACAACATACTACACACTACACTACACACTACACTACACACTCAACTACACAATTACCACACATTACACAACAAACTACACTCTACACACTACACTACATAATATACTACACACCCACTTCACACTAACTACAAAACTTACTACACACAACACTACACACTATACAACAAACTACACAGTACACTACACAATATACAACATACTACACAGTAAACTACACAATTACTACACACTACACAACAAACTACACTCTACACACTACACTACATAATATACTACACACTAAACAATATATTACACACTACACACAAAACATCATACTACACACTAGACACTACACTACACACTAACTACACACTACACAAAAAACTCAACACTACACTACACACTACACAACATACTACACAGTACACTACACAACATACTACACACTACACACTAACTATAGAACATACTACACACTATACTACACACTACACACTACATTACACACTAACTTCACACTAACTACAAAACTTACTACACACAACACAACACACTATACAATATACTACACACTACACTACATAATATACAACATACTACAAAATAAACTACACAACAAACTACACCCTACACACTACACTACATAATATATTACACACTACACAACATATTACACACTACACACAAAACAACATACTATACACACTAGACACTAAACACTACCCTCCAAATTATACAGTTACTACACACTATACTTCACAATACTCTCTCACTACACACTGCACACTACACTACACAGCATAGTACACACTACAATACACACTATACAACATACTACACACTACCCTACACAATTACTACGCACTACATGCAACACATCATACTACTAACTATACTGCACAATAAACAACATACTACACACTACACTTCACACTGAATACACACTACACTACACTACACACTACACAATTCACTACACACTACACTACACAATTACTACACACTACACACTAACTACACAACTTAATACACATTACACTACACGATATACAACATACTACACACTACACTACACAACAAACTACACTACACACTACACAATACACAATACACTACACAACATACAACCCACTACAAACTACACACCCACTACACACTACACACTAACTACACACTACACAATATACTACACACTAGACACTACAGTACACACTCACTACACACTACAAACTACACAACATAATACACACTACACTAAACACAAACTACACACTACACATTACAAACGCACTACACACTACACATTACAAACCGCTCAAAAATAAAACCGACAAGGTCCACGCATTTTGAAAACCGATTATATTGGTTCGGATCAAGTTTTTGGCAAAATCGAACCAAACCAAGCCTATGAACACCCCTACTACACACTAACTACACATTACACAACATACTACACACTACACTACATAATATACAACAAACTACACTACATAATATACAACACACTACACACTACACTACAAACTACACTGCACACTCACACCACACTAGACACTAACTACACACTTCACTACAAACTACACTTCACACTACACATTATACTACACAATCACTACACACTACACTACACACTATACTACACAATATACTACACAGTACACTATACAACATACTACACACTACACTACACACTACACAACATACTACACAACAAACTACATACTACAACACACTACACTACACAACAAACTGCACATTACACCATACACTACATTACACAACATACAACACACTACACACTACACAACAAACTACACACGAAACAACATACTACACACTACAATACACACTCACTACACACAGCACTACACATTCACTACACACTAACTACACACTACACACAAGAAAACAAACTACGCACTAGACACTACACACTACCCACCAAACTACGCACTACACACTAAACTACACAACAAACTATACACTACACTACAAACTACACACTTAACAATATACTACACACTACACACTATACTACACAACGTATTACACACTACACACTTACTACACAGTACATTTCACACTACACATTACACACTCACTACACAGTACACTACACACTAAACTACACTACATACTACACAGTACACTACACACTATCTTACACACACACAACACACTACACTAGACAATATACAACATACTACACACTACACTACAATATACAACATACTATACACTACACAACATACTACACATTACACACTATAAAACATACTACACACTAGACTACACGACAATCTTCACACTACACAACAAACTAAACAATACACTTCACAACACACTGAATACACACTAAACACAATACATTAACTACACTACACAGTGTCTACACACTCATTATACAATACAAACTACACAACATACTACACACTACAAAACATACTACACACTACACTACACAACATACTACACACTACACACTTACTACACACTACACATCACAATACACACACACGACAAACTACATTACACACTAAACTACACTACATACTACACAGTACACTACACACTATACTACACACTACACTACACTACATACTACACAATACACTACACACTAACTACACACTACACAACATTCTACACAATACACAATACACTACACAACATACAACCCACTACACACAACACTACAAACTACACACCCACTACACACTACACACTAACTACACACTACAAAATATACTACACACTAGACACTACAGTACACACTCACTACACACTACAAACTACACAACATAATACACACTACACTAAACACAAACTACACACTACACACTACAAACGTACTACACACTACACATTAACTATACAATTACTACACACTACACATTATACACTACACTACACACTAGTTACACACTGCACAACATACTACACACTACACTACATAATATACAACACACTACACTACATAATATACAAAACACTACACACTACACTACAAACTACACACCAAATACTATACTACACACTACACTAGACACTAACTACACACTACACACTATACTACAAACTACACTTCACACTACACACTACACTATACACTATACTACACAACATACTACACACTACACTATACAACATACTACACACTACACTACACACTACGAAACATTCTACACAACAAACTACATACTACAACACACTACACAACAAACTACACACGAAACAACATACTACACACTACAATACACACTCACTACAAACAGCACTACACATTCACTACACACTACACACTACACACTGACTACACACTACACACACCAAAACAAACTACGCATTAGACACTACAGACTACCCACCAAACTACAAACTACACAAAATACTACACACTACACACTAAACTACACAACAAACTATACACTACACTACAAACTACACACTTAACAACATACTATAGACTACACACTACACTACACTACATAATATACAAAGCACTACACACTACACTACAAACTACACTTCACACTACACACTACACTACAAACTACACTTCACACTACACACTACACTACACACCAAATACTATACTACACACTACACTAGACACTAACTACACACTACACACTATACTACAAACTACACTTCACACTAAACATTATACTACACACTACACTATACACTATACTACACAACATACTACACACTACACTATACAACATACTACACACTACGAAACATTCTACACAACAAACTACATACTACAACACACTACACAACAAACTACACACGAAACAGCATACTACACACTACAATACACACTCACTACACACAGCACTACACATTCACTACACACTACACACTACACACTGACTACACACTACACACACCAAAACAAACTACGCATTAGACACTATAGACTACCCACCAAACTACAAACTACACAAAATACTACACACTACACACTAAACTACACAACAAACTATACACTACACAACAAACTACACACTTAACAACATACTATAGACTACACACTACACTACACTACACAACATACTACACAGTACACTTCACACTACACATTACACACTCACTACACACTACACTACACACTAAACTACACTACATACTACACAGTACACTACACACTATCTTACACACACACTACACACAGCACACTACACAGTACACTAGACACTATACAACATACTACACACTAGACTACAATACACAACATACTACACACTACACAACATACTACACATTACATACTATAAAACATACTACACACTACACACTACACTACACAACAAACTAAACAATACACTTCACAACACACTGAATATACACTAAACACAACACATTAACTATACTACACAGTGTCTACACACTTATTATACAATACAAACTACACAACATACTACACACTACACACTACACTAAACAACATACTACACACTACACACTACACATCACAATACACACACACTACAAACTACACTACACATTAAACTACACTACATACTACACAGTACACTACACACTACACTACACAACATACTACACAATACACTACACACTAAACTACACTACATACTACACGGTACACTACACACAAAACTCAATTACATACTACACATTATACTACATACTACACTACACAACATACTACACAATACACTACACACTCATTACACACTATACTACACACTACACTACACTACACACTACACTGCACTACACACTATACTTCACAACATACTACACACTATACAACAAACTACACATTACACTAGACAACATACTGCTCACTACACTACACAACAAACTTCACACTAAACACTACAGTACACAACAAACTACACACTACACTACACTACACACTGAAGACACACTATACATTAACTACAAACTACACTACACACTGTATACATACTACACTCTATAATAAACACTCAGTACACAACAAACTGAATACACATTTCAAACTATACATTAACTACACACTGTCTACACAATACATTACAAACTACACACTACAAACGCACTACACACTAGACAACACATTAACTACACACTACACAGTGTCTACACACTGATTACAAACAACCCACTACACTACACAACAAACTAGACACTACACACTACAAATCACACTACACACTCACTACAAACTACACTACACACTAAACTACATTACATCCTACATAGGACACTACACACTAAACAATACTACATACTACATAGTACACTACACACTACACTACACAACATACTACACAATACACTACACAATCAATATACACTACACTACGGCCTCACTAGACTACATTCTAAACACTATACAATTACTACACACTACATTACACACTCACTACACACTAACTACACAACTTACTACACACAACACTACACAACATACTACAAATTACACTACACAATTACTACACACTATACACTACACTACATAACATACTACACACTAAACACTCACTACACACTACACAACATATTACACACTACAATAACCATTCACTACACACTACACAACATATTACACACTACACACTCCCTACAAACAACACAACATAATACACACTAGACACAACACACTACCATCCAAATTACACACTTACTACACACTACACTTCACAATACTCACTCACTAAACACTGCACACTACATTACACGACATTATACACACTACACTAAACACTACACTACAAAACATAGTACACACTACACTACACACTATACAACATACTACACAATACCCTACACAATTACTACACACTACACACTACACTACACACTACACAACATATTACAAATTACACTCTACACTACATAATATACAACACACTACACTACAAACTACACTTCACACTACACACAGAACTACACACTACATACTATACTACACAGTACACTACACACTCACTACACACTACACAACATACTACAGACTATACTACATAATATACTACACACTACACACTACTTAACACACCCACTTCACACTAACTACAAAACTTACTACACACAACACTACACACTACACTATACAATATACAACATACTACACACTAAACTACTTAATTACTACACATTACACAACAAACTACTCTCTACACACTACACTACATAATATACTACACACTACACAACATATTGCACACTACACACAAAATAACATACTACACACTAGACACTACACACTACCCTCCAAATTATATACTTACTACACACTAGACTTCACACTACTCTCTTACTACACACTGCACACTACACTACACACTATACTACACGACATACTACACACTATAATGCACAACATAGTACACACTACACTACACACTATACAACATACTACACACTACCCTACACAATTACTACACACTATACACTACACAACATAGTACACACTACACTACATAATATACAACACACTACACAACAAACTAAACTACACACTACATACTATATTACACACTACACTACACACGAACTAAACACTACACAAAAAACTCAACACTACACTACACACTACACAAAATACTACACACTACACTACACAACAAACTACACACTACACACTAACTACACAACATACTACACACTATACTACACACTCACTACACACTAAACACAAACTACACACTACAAACGAACTACACAATACACACTACATTACACACTCACTTCACACTAACTACAAAACTTACTACACACAACACTACACACTATACAACATACTACACACTACACTACACAATATACAACATACTACACACTAAACTACACAATTACTACACACTACACTACATAATATATTACACACTACACACAAAACAACATACTACACACTAGACACTAAACACTACCCTCCAAATTACACACTTACTACACACTAGACTTCACACTACTCTCTTAATACACACTGCACACTACACTACACACTATACTACACGACATACTACACACTACACTACACAATATACTACACAACATTGTACACACTACAATACACACTATACAACATACTACACACTACACAACATACTACACGCTACACTACACAATAAACAACATACTACACACTACACTACACAATAAATAACATACTACACACTACACACTTCACTACACACTAAATACATACTACACATTCACTACACACTACACTACACAATTACTACACACTACACTACACTACACACTAACTACACAACATTATACACACTACACTACACAATATTCAACATACTACACACTACACTACACACTACACAACATTCTACACACTACACAATACACTACACAACATACAACCACTACACACTACACACTAACTATACACTACACAATATACTACACACTAGACACTACAGTACACACTCACTACACACTACAAACTACACAACATACTACACACTACACTACAAATTACACACTCACTTCACATTACACACTACGCTACACACTCACTATACACTACACACTCACTACACACTACAAATTACACCCATCATAGATTTAACCGATGTGGGACTTAAGAAAATAATAGAATAATCATTATAAAATCATGATTATCTAGCCCACTCTGGGCCACAAGTACGGGCTTGTGTGACCTCCAATGAGAGTCATTTTCGTTTCATTTTCTTCGTCTCTCTGTGAGCTTTCCAACGGATCCTCACTTAACACAATCGGACTCCCCCATGCACGAATATTTAGTCCCGAACCCAATATATCCAACATACTCCCACTCGCACATGGTGGGAGGCCCATGACTATCCTTATCACAAAGGACTTCTCTATTTCTCTTTCTCTCGTCGTCTTCTTTCATACTCCATGTTAGTTGTGACCGCTTGGCACGATATGTGAGAGCCTTATACTAGAAGTCTGTTAGGGCCCAACTATAAGTGATGCTACAACCCAAGTGTCTGATGATGTGACCACATGTCTCACTGAAAAATAGTGCCATGGGTTCCCTAGACGTGTTCATATACATGGCTAGTCCAATCCCTCTAAGTCTACAATAAGACTAGGACTTCAGCCACCCTCAGTTGCGATAGGTATCCACATCCATGAGAACCTCAAAGGGATCACATAATGGGTCGACCTCAGGATACTATCACACATGCCTATGTCAACACAATCTTCCTTTCAACCTCTTATCAGTTCAATAAAAAATAGTTGTTTTCCTGACAGTCTTCAATCGGGCCGTATTTTTCCATAGCTTCTTGAAAAGATATCAAAGTAGCATGCACTACCTTATCTCTTCATGACAGAGTCAAAGTGCATAAGGGTACCCTTTAAAAGGATTGGTGCATCCTTTTAGGGACTCACACAACATTGAAGCAGGAATTCATTCACATGCT
Source organism: Senna tora (assembly GCA_014851425.1). Taxonomy (NCBI): domain Eukaryota; kingdom Viridiplantae; phylum Streptophyta; class Magnoliopsida; order Fabales; family Fabaceae; genus Senna; species Senna tora. Next base: position 35,887,843 of record CM026261.1, read on the forward strand.
TCCCTTGCGGTACTTAAAGCACATGTGGTATGAAACGCACGTTGTGGTGTTCTTGAGCGTATGTCGATTTTGATCCTCAATTACTTACACCACACAGACCTTAGTCTGAACTCACTTAGAATCTGACTTGAGTTTGCTACCACACTTCGCTCGCTTCACATAGCGCCAAGTGGATCACTCACGTTTGGCTCAGACATTATGAATAGCAGGGATTCATAATTCGATCATAAGACATCATCATCTTAGCGGATCTCATCCTAATACACTTACTAGGACGACTTATCAATTCTCAGTGGTGTTTTCCTGTCTAACACTCGGCGCTTTTCAGCTACCTCTGGATATTCACACTATATCCCATTTTGGTGTTCAAGGAAAAAGCACCCAAGTCTCATCTTGGCCCACACCACTTGCATGTCCAAGGCGGTTGCTCGTGTGAGAGAGCCAACCTCCCAAGCCTGTACGTCATACTTTATATATTGTGTAATAAATACTTCTATTTCTTGATCCACACAAAATAAAGGTAAGCCTAGGCATCACACTTTACTTATGATCAAGAAATAGAGCTCTCACATAGCTTGTCTTCATGATATAAACTATGTTAAATCACTCTGGTTCTAAGCAATCCTGTGTATTTAAAACACTAGTTTTACGGCTTGTATCTCTATACAGCCAACCCACCACTGCGGGTTCGTGAGGGTATAGAGCCAATGCTCTATCACAGGTCATACTGTGAGAACCCTCTCTACGGTCACTTGATGCTTAGATTAACACGACAGGGTAGTTAACTACTGTGTAACGATTTCTCATACAAAGTTGTGATATGTTCTCTTATGGTACTTAGGCTTTCTTTGGTGTAAACCATAGCTGTTTGACTTTATGAGATCATTGTCACTAGGTCAACAGCTCTGTCTGTGACCTATAAGTGACATTAGATCTTCAAATCCAAACTGCCTTGTACGGTTGATGATCATGCAATGAACTCCATGTCCCTAGTGGACAGAGAAATGCATAATCCTTACTTGCCTCTCTTCAGAGGTGACAAATATGTTGTCGCAGAAAGAGATCTTCAGTGATGAAAGAAAACAGTCGTCACTAAAAGCTTCTTCAGTGGCGACAAAAGTTTGTCACAGAATGGTATCTTCAGTGACGAATAAATAATTTGTCACTAAAAGATCCTTCAGAGCTGACAAAAACGTTGTTGTAGAAAGAGACCTTCAGTGACGAAAGAAAACAGTCGTCACAAAAAGGTTCTTCAGTGGCAAAAAAATGTTGTCACAAAAAGACAACTTCAGTGGCGAATTATGAGACTTGCCACAGAAGAGGGGTTTTGGTGGCAACAAAAAGTCGCCACTGAAAGTGGTTTTTGGTGGCGACACACTACCACATTTAGTGTTATTTCGGTGACGAAAATTAATCTTCTTTGTTGGCGAAATTTGTCGTCACTGAAAGTACCTTCAGTGGCGACTACCAAAAGTCGTCACTATAGAGCTTCAATTGCAAGACATTCAGTGATGACATAACTGTCACCACTGAAGGGTTTCAGTGGCAACTTTTGGATTCTCAGTGGCGACAAAAGTCGCCACCGAAACCCTTATTTGTTGTAGTGATTTTTTAATTTCTTTTTCATATTGTTTATTTTGATTATAGAACCTAAAAACAAAAATATAAAATACTATTTTGACTAAGCTTTTTGAAAGTATATTGTGTTCCATAACTATTTTGAAGTTAAGTGAATAAATTTTACTACATTTAGTGGCAACAAAAATGGTCTCCGCTAAAGACCCTTTGTGTGGCGACATTTTAGAGGTCGACACCAAATGTTTCTAGTGGCAACAAAAATTGTCACCACTGAAAGACTATTATGACGACTTTCAATTTGTTTAAGATTGAGTTAATTTTAATTACTATAGTTAATATTATAAAAATATACTTAATAATATATTTGACATGATAGAGATATTATCAAAATAATAAAAACTTAGCTAATCATATTATAAAAGTATATAATGCATTTTAAATTAAGTTCGTCGTAAAAATATTTTGTTCAAATTTAAATATGATACATTTAAATTAAGTTTGTCATAAAAACAATTGGATAAACTCATAAAAATATTTTGTTAAAATTTTTAATATAATGCATTTTGTTATAAAGGTATATATAATGCATTTAAATTAAATTCGTCATAAAAACATTTTGTCAAAAGGCAAAAGTGCATTTCCTGCCCCCAACGTTTGGGGGTCCTGTCATTTTTGCCTCTAACGTTTTTTCGCTGTCAATTGTACCCCTAACGTTTTGCGTTTCTGCCAATGTCACCCTTTTGGCTAACACCGTCATATTTTTAACGCTTTTTTACTGATGTGGCATCCTATGTGGCTCAAAAATTTGATTGGACTTAATTTTTTCCACTTAAGACTCCTACTCATCATTTTCCCCATCAATGTTTGCTTCTTCTTCCCCTATCTCCTCCTCCTCCTCCTTCCTCTCTCTAAAGTACTCTCATGACAAGTTTCAGTTCCTCCACTTGCATCATTGTGCATATTCGCCATCCATTGCTTCTCTCCTTTACCTCTGCCACCGATTGCGAATCTCAGAACCACCGACTTTCAACTATCCAATGCCTCTTTTCGGACCTTCCAAGCTCCAACCGACTGGTCTGGTATATTCTAGGCCAGAACTGACTGCAAATTCGACGATTTAGGCCATGGTGCCTGTGCCACCAGTGACTGCAGCTCCGGCGGCATCGACTGTGGCGGCACAGGAGCCACACCACCGGCCACGCTCGCTGAGTTCATTCTTGACTCTGGCAGAGCCTCGCAAGACTACTAGGACGTCAACCTCATCGACGGCTACAATATGCCGATGATGGTGGACGCCAAGGTAGGGTCATCAGGATTGTGCGTGGCGATAGGATGCATGGCGGATCTGAACCGGCGGTGTCCGTCAGAGCTGAGAACAGATGGTGGTGACGCGTGTAAGAGTGTGTGTGACGCGTTTGGGAAACCAAAGTATTGCTAGAATGGAGCATACGATTCGTCGGTGACGTGCAAGCCGTCGGTGTACGCGCAGATGTTCAAATCGACTTAGAAGGTCCGAGAAGAAGCCTTGGATAGTTGAAAGCCGGTGGTTCCGAGATTCGCAATCGGTGGCGTATATGCACAGTGACGCAAGTAGAGGAACTAAAACTTGTCATGAGAGTGCTTCAGAGAGAAGAAGGAGGAGGAGGAGGAGGAGAAAGCAAACATTGATGGGGAAAATGATGAGTATGAGTCTTAGGTGGAAAATATTAAGTCCAATGAAATTTTTGGGCCACATATATAGGATACCACATCAGCAAAAAAACGTTAAAAATTTGACGGTTTTCGCCAAAAGGGTGACATTGGCAGAAACGCAAAACGCTAGGGGTACAATTGACAGTGAAAAAATGTTAGAGGCGAAAATGACAGGACCCCCAAACGTTTGGGGCAGGAAAGGTACTTTTGCCTTAAATATTTGATGGTGTTGATAAAAAGGGTGACATTGGCATAAATGTAAAACGTTAGGGGTACAATTGACAGAAAAAAAAACATTAGGAAATCTAATGAGGAAAAAAAATATGTCCAATCAGATATTTTTGCCACATAGGATGCCATGTCAGTAAAAACTGTTAAATATTTGACAGTGTTAGTGAAAAGGGCGACCTTGGTAGAAACGTAAAATGTTAGGGATACAATTGACAACGAAAAAACATTAGGGACGAAACTGACAGGACCCCTAAACGTTGGGAGCAGGAAAGGTACTTTTGCCTCTAAATTATTGTAAGTGTCGTTTCATTTTTTCTACAATATAATGGAGGTTTAATGCTTTTTATTAAAAAAAAAAAAAGAAGTAATATTATGTCAACATTAACTAAACACTAAGACATAAGATAATACTTTACCTTAAAGATTTCTCGTTAAATTAATAATTTCGTCCTTTACTAATATCAATTTAATTTATAAAAGATAAAATTAACAAATTTAATCTATAAAAAATACATTTATAATGGAGGTTTAATGCTTTTTATCAAAAAAAAAAAGGTTCTGTTAAATGCTGAGGTATATCCCAATTAATATTTAAAAATATTTTATTTTGACATGTTTGATCTCAATCAGCCAAAACTTGAAGGGGAAAAAAAAAAAGATAAAAAGAATGGCAATCAATGGATCATAGCTATATGCATGGAGACTTAACCCCTTTCCTTTCATAACCTTCAACACATCTACATCGTCCTCAACTTTCCCATCACATCAAAGTGAACACTAATAAAAAATGCTTGAAGTCACAACATTTGGTTCACAACCTTTTAAAATTTGGTTGCAATAAAATCCAGGGAATCATTGTCCCACCCCCTGAAAACGCGAGCTCCGTCTTCTTGAACTCCCGCCACAGCAAGCCGTGGAACGCCGGAACGCCTTCACTCGCCGGATCATGAACGAAACCGATACTGCTAGCAAGACTTCCAGAAATCACTATAACAAATAACAATAAAAAAAACCCTATCTATTCCACTCTTTCAATGGTAATTTAACCTTTCATTCCAACATTAGGCAAGCACGTCGTTGAGATCTGTGTGAAAGCTCGCCGACGTCAAGAACCAGAATCAAAGGGCAGCAAAGAGGAAGGAGCGAGAGAATAAAGTACCGTAATTGCAATCAATCGAGTTAAGGTTTCTATTTTGGGAAAGAAATTTGAGTGAGTTCAGTGCTGAAAATACAAATCGCTGATTTAACAATTACATTAAGTGCTGACGTGTGTTCCAAACAGCATTTACAAATAATTTATTTTGACGTATCAAATCCTAAAAAAGGGCATTAAACACAGACAATCGACAACATTTAGAACCAAATCATTAATTTACTCTAAATTAATTTTTAAACCAGAGATCTCCGGATCTCCCTCTCGGCTCAAGTAAAACTTAAATACAAGAAATCCCCAAATTTTGGTCTGATATTACCCAAACATAATAACAAGGAAGCGTGAATACCATAAGCCGATCCATACAAATGAGTCTCTTATCCCATCAGAGTAAAAGATACAACATGACACAGAATTCTCGGACAAGTTATTAACACAAGCCAGAAAAGCAAAACCAAAAAGGATAGGATGCCATGACTCACTAGCACTGAAGCATATATAGGCAGAGGCTACAGCTTCACTTCACTAGTTCACTTCTTTAACGCATGCCAACCCTGCGTAACTCTGCTCTAAGTTCTGTTATAACATCTTCTGCCTCATGGAGTTGTGATTCAAGCTCTGTAAGCTTTCTGTTCTGCCTTGATGGACCTTCTGCTTCAATCATCTATTGAGAAGAAGGAAAATCTCATGTAAATGTAAGACCTCAAGTAAAGGAAGAATTCAACTTCATTCATTTTTTGGCTCTTTTAACAGGCGGGGCTAACCGCTAATGTGTAAAATCATTTAGTAGATTAGCATACAATTGCAATTGATTGTTGACTAAATCAATGGTTATAAATAGTTGAACTTTAGGGGAAAATTGTAAGGGATCCAATTTCCCACCCCTCTTCTTTTTCTTTTTTTTCTATGATGGAATAATCTTATTGTTCTCCCTAGCCCAAATAAATATGAAATGAAACGCAATAATATTGAAATTAGCACTATATACCCAAGTTTATACAATTTTTTTTATGAATTGATCATGAGACAATCTATTTCTAACCATTTTTATAAGTTAACGGCTTTTGAGTAACCAAATGGGAAAATATAGTGCCTTGGCCTTTTCTATGCTGACAGCAAAACAAATTTTTCTTTGCCAATGGTCACATTTTTAGCATTCAGCAAGACTTTCAATTTCAAAGTTCATGCTAAACTGCTTTCGTTTTCCTTTTTCTTTTTTTTTTTAGTGGTGGTGGTTGAGACTTGAGAGGGGTTTATTTCTATAAAAGTTGAATTCCATACTTCATTAAAAGTGGCTCTATTTCTTTGACTATTTCAAGAAGCTTGAACTCATGTAAATATATTGAATTTCCAAAAGCTAACTCAAAAGAGTCAAAGTTTTAAACTTACAGGTAGTCTATGCTGTGACAATGCAGCCTCAATGGCTGTCTGAACCTGAGTGTTGATCTGAAGTATCTCACTTTGACGGTCCCGTAAACGATTCTCTGCCTCCTTTCGTCTCTGCCGTTCTTCCACTAGTTGGGACTCAACCTCAACAAGCTTAGCTCTTGCCTCATTGCACATTTTCTTAGCCTCCTCGGTTTCCTTCTTTTGGGCCTCTAACTCAGCCCGTAATTGTTCAACTTGAACTCTAACGGAGCCTCCTGTTGCAAGACCCTGCATATATGATCTCTTTCCTACAAGTGACTTGAAGGCAGATTCAATAACTTCTGGTTCAATTGCTGCAACCTCGTCCCCAGTCCCAGAATCCTCTAGCTCATTCAGCTTCTCAACAATTTGTTGAGTAACCTTTTCCTACATCGATGGACATAAAAATCAACTATAGAAATTAAAGAACGTCAAAAAATAGTTATTTAAATTTCAATTACATGGATTTCTTTAGATGCCTCATCAACCCATTCTCCATTGGCCCTTTTGTGTGTCAACTGCCACAATTTATGCAAATCGGGCTCCTTGCCAGTCTCCTCGTCCCTCTATCATCGTGTTTACATCATATTAAACGTTATAAGAAAATGAAGTACAATTTGATGCGAAATATTACAAGATGATGTTGTGTTGATAACGAAATCTCACCGCATCGTAGCTGACAGCTTGAAAAGATTTTGGCCCACAAGCATGATTGAACGTCTGTTTTGCTTTATTTGCCTTATTTTTTGCACTCATTGTCTGGAGGTAAAAAAAGAAACATGTCATGCACCTTGTTAAGATCAACAAGGTGGCAGGTAGAGGAGAATAAAGTCCAGTACCTCGAAAGCAGGGCTGCTAAAATAATCAACCAAGCATTTCCAATCAGCACTATTGATATCATCAGGTACATGCTTTAGAGCCTCCTCTTTTGTTGCAAAGTTTAAGTAATAACTATGAAGCCTATTCCGCCAATTTCGATATAAACGACCTGCTTCATCTATTATAGCCTTCCGTACAAGAACTGTATCTGGAAGTCTCCAATTATCCTGTAAAGTGTAAACAAGAAAGAAAAATACAAGTTCAAAGTAAGTAAAGAAATACGAAGGCAAAGGGTAAAACATCCTCTTAAGGTGAGCAATAGGTAATACATGCATTAACAAAACAAAGCTCTATGTTCCAGCTGCTCTATGGAGAAAAAGCAGTGGTTGCTAGCATCAGATTCAGAAAAAGCACAGCAGAAAATATTAGGGGAGAGGGAGAATGCTTCTCAAAATCTGCAAATTCATGTCAAATCATTTATATTCATCCTATTGATCACTATTGTCTAAATAAAGAACTCTAGTTTAGTTTTTCAAGTATGAACAAGATGAAGCATCAAGTGGTTTTGCCAGTTTCCACCACTGGAGTTTTTTGGCTTTCAAATGGCACCTTTTGTTTGGAAAAAATAAGTTTACCGATTAAGATAAAGAAATTACATGGAGGACATATCATCCAAAAACAGAATGGATAATGGCAAAAGGAAGAAAATATGAAAATATAATATATAAAAATATATATTAATCCCTCTGCATTTAAATTGAATAAAAACAATTCCTACAACCTTAGGGCTCCAAAGACAAATGCTTACAAGAGTCAAGAAAACAACTCTGTAAAATATAGATAGCACTATTTAAATTAAACTATCCTTAATAACACAATCAGGACTGACTTACCAGAATCTTTTGCACTATTGTATCCCTTACACTCTGTGGAACTCTCTTCCACTTGGACACATTATGACGGGCATTCTGGCGAACAATGACAGAAAGATCTGTAATAAAATCTTTACGCCCTGGACCTACCGCCACCATCTTTGTTGGATGAATGATAACATCCAACTTTCCATCTGCGCTCTGTTGACGCTTCATCTGTAATGTCAACCCTCTTGTTGGTCCTCTTCCCCTTCTCTTCAGTGTGATGCACATATCTGAAACACAAAACAGGCGGGAGAGAAGTGTAAGATATAATTTTGACAGCCAGGCCCTACAGCCACCATATTTAATATATATATATATATATATATGACAACATCCAACTTGCCATCTTCACTCTGTTGATCCATCAGCAGAGCTGTTGAGCCTCTTGGTCGTCCTGGTCCTCTTTTCTCAGGCACTGTAATTGTTACAGGAAATTAAATAAATATTTCTTGAGTTGAAAATATGAGCGTAAGCATATATAACTCCCACCCCGCCCCCAAAAAACAAACAACAAACACACATAAAACATAGGATATAAAGGAAAAAAACATGACACCATTATAGATAAAACATACCAAAGGCCAAAAAAAGAAAGTGTAAAAGAGATCCAAGAGAGAAATAGCAAGCACAATATAATTACAAGCAGTACTTTAAAATGGTCCTAGCTATTACAGTCTATTAACAAACATCATGTCTTCGGTCTTCCTATTGGGTAAAACTGTAAAAGTTGTTTTGTACAGATAAGCATTATATTAGACGCAAAAGAATATTAGACAAGCGTATAGAATTTTCCTTGTAGAATATTTCATCCATATATTTTTCTTAAGAAACACAACAGAAAGGAAAGAAGGGAGTAAACAGGAACAAGATATATACTTATTCACATCTAATTAATATCTATACCTGCCTCCTGATCTTCCCCACCTTGACCGGGACCTACTACTTCCACCAAGCCATATGTATTAATCATGCCTCCCAAATTGCCATCTGCACTCTCTTGATGCCTCTTCTTACCCATTGATCCTTTTGGTCGTCCTCTTCCTTTTTTCATAGGTGCGGTACTGGCATCCGTATCTTAAACACAAAACATGTAAGAAAGAATAGTATAAAACATGCATTATAGTCTTGCAATTAGCATACATAGCTATTGATCCCCAATGACAAATTGACAACAATATCAATAAAGATGACAAAAGGAACTGAAGTTCAATTTAGAGAAAAAGAAGGCATTACAAATGGTTGTAATCATAAAAGTTCCTAGCTATCTTCTATAATAGTAAATGGGACAACCACTACACGGCGTTACATCAAGCTACTTTAGTCCATAAACAATTATGTCATGCTATATAAAAAAAGTTTTCAAAACTAATTATATGTAACTTATTACTATACCTGCCAGCTGCTCCTCTTCAAAACCAGTGCCTATTTCCACTAAGTTTGATGGATTTGTTAGAATGTCTAAGTTGCCATCTGCACTCCTTTGGAAGTTCTTCAGACTTGTTGACCCTCTTGGTCGTCCTCGTCCCTTTTTTGTAGGTATGTTAACTGCTTCAAAAACACAGAACATATATTGCAAATAAGACAATAGTAACAAGGTAACAAGGAATGTAAAGCATTAAAAGGTCAAGAAACATATATATATATATAGGGGGGAGAGAGAGAATGGGCATTATAGAAGCAGTAAACTAGTGATTGAAATTGCTCCTACGCCTAGCTATCTTCTTCTAAAATAGCATACAGGAGAACCAAAAAACTAAATGGTAAATGGCCATATTGATGCTGTTGGGTGTATAGATAATATCATATTTGACATAGAAAAATTAGGGTATGTTTGGTAAGGAAACCAAACAGTAAAATCGTGGTATTTCACGATTCCCAAAAAAACTTTACATCATATTTTATACATACCAAACACACTTTTTATCATACTTTTTCTCTTTCCTAATTTTTCTCTCTATCTCTCTCCTCACTTTTCTCTACAATACTTTCTTTTATTCTATAGTACTTTACTCTACAGTACTTTACATCCGTGCATCTATACCAAGCGTACCCTTAGTTTTATAGCAGTACTTATCCATTTTCTTCGGGAAGAAAGAAGTATTTCTGAAGAGTGAAGATTATAAGGACAGAATACAAATAAAAGGGTGCACAAAATAAATACTAAAACATATTCAATTATAAGTATACCTGCTTGCTGCTCTCCACGGCCAAGAACATTTCCCACTATATTTGAAATAAGAGCATCCAAGTTACCATAGTCACTCTCTTGAAGTTGAAACTTCTTTTGAACCTCTGACCCTCTCGATCTGCCCGGTCCCTTCATCTTATCTGCATCTTAAACACATAACATATTGGATATAAGACAAGTTTTAGCACATGTCAAAGGTTCAGAAGAAGTTAAATACAAGTATACAAGAGGACAAGATAAATACGAAACAAATGAAACTTATATAACTCTACCTGCTTCCTGCCCCTCCCCATGGCTTCCTACTTGCACTGAGTTTGATGGATTAACACGAATGTCCAAGTACCCATCTGCACTCTCTTGGAACCTATTCTGAACTGTTGATCCTCTTGGTACTCCAAGTCTCATTCTTTTAGGCATTGTACTTGTTTCTAAAGCATACCAAAATAACAAGAAGCATTAACCTAACAGTCTCCAAGTTTGCTAATAAAAAAACAACACAACACATAATGGATATAACACAAGCATTAGCATATGCATTCCCTCCCAGTAGTTTTTTTCCTAATGAAAGAAGAAATTAAAAAGGGGAACAAGGGGTACAAGAAAAGAGGAGGATAAAATATACACTAATACATAACTATACCTGCTTCCTGCTCCTCCCCAAAGCCAGAACCTCCCTCAGCTTCCAACATCTCCCATTGTTTAGCAAGAATGTCTAACTTGCTATCCTCACTTTGTTGAGTCTTCCCAACACTTGGCTTTTTTGGTCGTCCTCTTCCCTTTCTCTTTGGCATGGCTCAACAAGCTGAACTACAATAAAAAGAAATGAGAAACATTAGCCAACACCAAAAGTCCAAAACAAGCTGTGAAACGGGTGTTAAGTTTTTTATTCAGTTTATTAAGTTATCTTTCTACTCAGTCAATAAATCCCTATATTCTTTCATAATTTTTCTTTTATTCTCAACATTGGGGACATAAACCTAATCATGCAGTTTAAAAATTGTAAGATCCAGTTTAGATTCTCAAAGCATCGAGACTAAATGGATGCATTTTCTTGGCGGTTAATACAAAAATCGTTGCTTCGTTTTGTAATCGTAACTAGGTTTTGCTAAAAATTTCGTCGCCGAAAACCCCTTCAGAATGACGCAATTCTTGAAGTAAAAAGCTAAGTAAAGAGAGAAAAGAAGAAGACTAACTGACCAGAGAGGCCGATTGCCTCCGATAACGACTTCGTCGGAGCTATCAAAAAGCAAAAGCCGCACTGCAGAGACGACGAAGTCTCAAGGTTTTGTTAAACCGACGAAAACCCAACCCTTCTTATGCTGCGTCGTCTTTATTTCGTTGCCTTTTTTAATTCGTTTTATGTAAACATAAAAAAGGTGCATGTATTTCAATTTTTATTCTCTATTTTTTTAAGTTAAAATGGTTTATTTACATATTTTTAATATTTAAATCCCAAAAATTTGATTTATCCTTTTTGGTTTTTGGCCATATATACCACTTTTGCATTTCTTATTATCATCATTATCACTTTTGAAATCTTATTTTTCAATCTATTCCAAACGCATTGTTCACGTCCCAATTTGCCGTTCCCAACAACAAATTAGAGTCAACGAAAATGGCCCCCAACTCACTGTTGGGAACGGCAAATTTGACCCACTGGCCAGCCAGGGCCACGTGGCTGCCTACGTGCCCAAGGGAGCCACATAAAATCTTTCTTGTTCGACTTGACGGCTCACTGGACGGTGCAGATTACGGAAAGCTGCGAGATTCTGCACCCCCAATTCGCAATTACTGAGAGCGAATTGGGATTAAAAAAATTCACGCATTAAATCCCAACCGTCACCTTCCTCCATTCTCTCACCCACTCATTCACACTCCCATTTCCCACTCTCTCACCCACACACTCAACACTCAACACTCAGACTCCCATCTCCCACTCTCTTACTCCCATTCACACTCACCCTCCTCTCCCACACTCACATTTTTCATTTTTCTCTTCATCCTCATACACACTCACACACTCATTTTTTCCGTCTGCAGGCACCACATGAGCGGTTGAATGTCGACCTATTTTCCCAACAGTGGCTTATGGTCTTGGTCTGTTGATGTGATTGGGTATCAACCCATAATGGGGCATGTTTCTTATGGTGCCTGTGGAATGTGAGGGATAGTATTGGTGATAATTTGGATAATAAATGGTGCCTGTGTGTCGGCCGGTTGGGGTTAACTATATGCCGGTCTTTGTTGGGAAAATGGGTCGGCATTCAACCGCTCATGTGGTGCCCACACGATATGCACAGGTTAACCTATTACATACGAGGGATGGTAGTGATGTGGGTTGCTGAGCTGAGGGTTGGCGGTGTATTCTTTGATTGTGGACACCGCAGCTTCGGCCATGGCATACTCCGGTCTTGGTGAGTGGTTGGGGAGATTTTGTTGGTGATTCTCTCTTGCATATTGTTGTTTATCCAAGAACTAATTTCTTAGATCTTGATGTATTCTTGGCGTGTCTTGTCTTCCTCTGACATTTGCTAGGTCCTTCAATGCCTATTCTCTTGCAACTTTGGCTATTTCTCTCAAGAAATCTTGTTTTTCTTGGACTTGTCAGCTGGTGTTGCAAATAACGAGATGGCGGTGAATCTCGTCTCCAGCCACGTCTATGGGGGCTACCTCGACTCCGGGCATCGCCTGAGTGTGCTAATGCTTGTTGGAATCCGTTACGAATCTAAACAACCATGTTGTCCGTGAGGTTTGCTTGTGCTAGATGATTGCTATGATCGTTGGGCAAGACCAAGGTGGGCGCCAGTGATATTTTGGTGACCTTGAAGGTTAGGTCTAACATTTTGGTATTTTATAATTTTGAATCTAATATGAGATTATGGAGAAACTAATATGATGAATAAATTATATAAATGCTTTAATTATTATTATTTGGGCTTATTTTATATATATATATATATATATATATATATATATATATATATATATATATATATATATATATATAATTAAATAACATAAATTACTCAATATTTTAAGAATATCAAATATACTTTTTATAATATAAAATATATTATTGATATTAATATTAATAAATTATTACTTTTTATATTTATGACATCATCTGATTTGATCACCTGTTTAACTGACGGAACTAGTTAGCTCGTGATCTGAAAAGTTTTTCGGTTCAATGACTAATCAAATTTTTTATACATTAATTATAATTTTTTACTATTATCTTAGATTTTGGTTAGTTTAAATTTTGAATTAATTGTATTAAATAAAATTGAGAGATATAATTTAAAAGTTTTTAACAAATTATAATTTTAAAATTACACTAATCTATATTTATATGGCTCTGAACCATTCCGGTCAACGGTCTCCCAAAATAGCCTTTTAATTAATTAAAAAAGAAAATAAAAAGATGATATGAGAAGATCATGAGAAAGAGAAAATAGGAGAATAGTGGAAGTGATAATTTTGTTTTTAAAAAAATAATAATTATGGTAGTTATCAAAAAAAATAACTTTTTAATCTTTAATTTATTATTTTATAAATAATAATAATAATTTATTTTATATTTTATAAATAAAAAAAACTGACATGCACGTACGTGCATGTGAAACCTCTAGTATATATATATATATATATATATATATATATATATATATATTTAGTTTATTATTTTAATTAGTTTTATGCCATGCCTCTCATTTACGTCAACTCATGAAAAAATACGAAAAAAAATGGGGAAAGGCCATTTGTCAAAATTTTAGGTTAGTGGAAGCCAAATAGATAGATGTGGTATTTTATTTTTGAGAAAATTGTCACAGAAAATAAAAATATTACATCTTGTTTTAAAACATTTTAATTCATTTCGTAAAAAAAAAATTGTTTTGATCCTCCTATAAAAACAATCTTTTTCGAGACTTAATTCATCAATTTTTTAGTTCTTTTTTTTATATCATAAGCAATGATTAATTATATGACTTTTAGATATTTAGTCACATGTGATATGTTTTAATTTTTAATGGTAATTTTAAAATAGAATATTATAAGTTTCGTACAAAAAAGATATTTGAAATATAATTCTAAAATATTTACTTATTGAAACTATTTATTATATTCTTATATATATTAAAAAATGATTGATAATTTCTCATTCATCTTTTGTTGTTTCCCTAGAATCATTCTTCTTCTTTTTCATTGTGATCATTTGATAATTTATTGATTAAATACGATGAAGAAGGAAGAGGAAGAGATGATAAAGGAAGAATAATCTATGCTTGTAAATTTTTAACAAATTATTATCTTAAAATTACCCTGAAATATTTATGGTTAGACACCAAATTTAGAGCGATCTTAGATTAACTTAATTAATTTTTTTTATTAAGTGAAAATTGGGGATTCAACCTAAGATTTTTTTTGTTTGTTATTTTAATTAAATTCATGAAAAAAAATATGAAAGAAAGATTTTTAGGTTGATAAAACTCTTTTAATAATATATATATATATATATATATAGGTTCCTCAATATAATATATCTATATTATATATCTATATTAATATGGCTGTGACCCCTTCTGGTCATTGGGTCACAAAATAGCCATATTTTCTAATTAAAAAATAACAAAAAAAATTTGATTGGAGGAAAGGTAAGTGAGAAAGTTGAGATATATAAAAATATAATGAAAGGTAGTGGGAGAGAGAAAACATATATGATGGTAGTTACTAAAAAGTGGGAAGTAAATAACTTCTCATCATTTAATTCTAATTAATTATGATAATAATTTTAATTTAAAATTTTAAAAATTATGAAATATATTATTTTAAAATATCTATATTAATATGGATGTGACCCCTTCTGGTCATTGGGGTCACAAAATAGCCATATTTTCTAATTAAAAAATAACAAAAAAAAAATTTGATTGGAGGAAAGGTAAGTGAGGAAGTTGAGATATATAAAAATATAGTGAAAGATAGTGGGAGAGAGAAAACATATATAATGGTAGTTATTAAAAAAGTGGGAAGTAAATAACTTCTCATCATTTAATTCTAATTAATTATGATAATAATTCTAATTTAAAATTTTAAAAACTATGAAATATATTATTTTAAAATATAATAATTATATTTTAAAAAATTAATGATAAATTGCATGCACGAAGATGCATGCGAAGTAGAAAGTAAAGTACGCACGTTATAATTTATGCGTATAAGTTATATGAACTTTCTTTTTAAAATTTGGATTATTAATTAGTAGCAATTAACAAAAAACGCAATGACAATATAATAAAGATGGTGTTTAAAAATTAAAATAAAATGTCTTATAATATGTTATGATTTTTATTATTTTTACAGGCACTTTATTCAGTAAATTGTAAAACACTTAAATAAGAAATATAAATATAGATTTATCTAATATGTCCTTTTAGGGCGGGCGTTAAGAATTTTTTTATTGATCAATAAAATATTTTTATTGTTTTAAAATTTGTGAAAATTCAACTAAAAATAAATTTTAATAGAAGTGTAGCAAACCTTAAAATTGGCAGTGTAGCAAACCTCTCAAACCGTTGCTAAATATAATTATGCCTTACAGTTTTTAGAGTTTAGAAATCTAATAGAAGTTCTAACACCAAATTATTTTTGGTATGTAAACATAAGTTTAATAATTATTAATTTTATTTAAACAGTATAAATATACCTATAAAATAGTTGTAAATAATATTTGATAGGCTAAAGTATTATTTTGGTCCTCAATGTTTGCATGAAGTTTAATGTTGGTCCTCAATGTTTCAAAAGTTTAGGGCTTGTTTGATAACTGTTTTTGTTTAGTGTTTTTAAAAATAGTTTTCAAAACAGTTTTTGAAAATAAGTTTTAAAGAACAAAAATAAAAAAACTTGTTTGATAAATTTGTTTTGGAACAATTTTAAAAACAAAAGAATGAAAAAAATTGTATTTTTAAGAATTAAATTTCTCATTTCCATCTATCAGGGATTAAATTGAGATAAATTATATTTTTAGGGACTAAATTTGTCATTTCCATCTATCAAGGACTAAATTGAGACAATTTGTATTTTTAAGGAGTAAATTATTATTTCTATCTATTAGGGATTAAATTAAAATAAATTATATTTTTTAGGGACTAAAAGGATATAGAGTTTAAGGATGATAAAATATATTACAATAATGCCATTAATAAAACATCTTTTTTTTTGTTCTTGTTTTTTTTTTTTAGTTTTTAAAGCTGTGTTTTGTTTTTTTTTTCTTTTTGAAAACAAAAATTAAAAACAAGATTATCAAACAAATTTTTTGTTTTGTTGTTTTTAAAAATAGAAAATTGTTTTTGAAAATGGTTATCAAACAAGGCCTTAATGTTGGTCTTCAAAGTTTTTTTATTGATTATGGTCCTCTAGCGTAACACCGTTAACTTTTGTCGTTAAATGATGACATGGTATGCTATGTGGCACACCATCTCTCCTACGTGTCATATTTCAATAACTTGACATGACACATCACCCCACATTGCCACGTGTCATATTTTAAATGATGATGATGAAGGAGAGAAGATGATGATGTGGCTATGTGGGGTGACGTGGCAGTGATGTGTCATGCCCCGTCATTAAAATATGACACATAGGAGAGAGGGTGTGCCACATAAGTATGTCACGTTATCATTTAACGGCAAAAAATTAACGGTGTTACGCTCGAGGACCAAAATCAAAAAAAAAAAACTTTGAGGACCAACATTAAACTTTTGAAATATTACAGACCAACATTAAACTTCATGCAAAGATTGAGAACCAAAATAGTACTTTAGAGTTTAGGGTTTAGAGATAGTACTTTAGAGTTTAGCCTATTTAAGTATAAATATACAATGAGTAATGTAAATGATGGAGATGCCAACTAAGTCTTAAAAACGTAGAAAACAAAAATTTACGAAGCAGTAAACAGCATACAAAAGGAGAGAGACCTTTTCCGCTTTCAACTTACTTGGCTAACAAATGATTCCTTTGGAGAACTTGTGGAATACGAGAATGGATTCAGTGCTTGGCTCTTCTATGTATTAATATGCTAGACCGACTTTTTTTTCATAGTTTTCTAAAAAAATTTTTAATTTAAACTTGAAAAATTATACTTTTTTTAAAGAATAAGAGTTATAGACACAAAAAAATAAAAAATTTCACACAAATAAGGACCTTCCGTGAATGGTTTAGGGACCACCTTTATTAGGGACTAAAAAGTTAGTCCCTAATTCACTCATAGTAAATCTCAATTTATGTAGAGTTTTTAATATTTTTGTATCTATATCTTTCATACTTTAGATATTCTTTAGAAAAAGTTTATAATTTCTCAAATTTAAATAAAAAAATGAAGAAAATTATGAAAAATAGTTGGCCTAGCATACTAATGCATAAAAGAAGTATGAATCATGCTGTTAATTCTTTCACCATTGCTGCTGAGAAATGGTGAAAGATGATATAGGTTGCTGGTTTATGGAAGATAAGAAGCTGGAAAAAATGGTAAACGACTATTTCCAGGAGCTGTATATGCAGGAACAAATCCCTACACCTCATATCCAACTAAACAGGGTACTTTCTTTCCTTACTTCTAATGCTTGTATTGCTCTTTCTTCCCTAATTTCAAATGAGGAAATTAAAGAGGCTTTTTTCAGTATGGATCCGCATAAAGCTCCCGGGGTTGATGGCTTTCATGCCTATTTCTTCCAAACCTTTTGGGAACAAATAGGCAAGTCAGTCATCAATCTCATAAAAAATATCTTTGCTGACCCCAAATACTGTGGAAAATATAAATAATACGATGATTGTTTTAATTCCCAAAATTGACCCCCCCTTCCCATGTTAGACAACTTAGACCAATTAGTTTATGTAATGTTATATACAAAGCTATCACTAAAATCTTAGCTAATCGTTTGAAAACCTTACATAAGCTCCCTGATCTCTCCTTATCAGAGTAGTTTTATCCCCGGTAGAACTAGTCCTGACAACATTATAATTTCTCAAAAGGTTATTCATACAATGGCTCATAAAAAAAGGTAATAAAGGCCTTATGGCCATAAAGGTGGATTTAGAAAAAGGCTTATGATCGGGTGGATTGGTCTTTTCTTGAAAACACCCGTAACTCAATTAAGATGCCTAGCAATATTATGAATCTGATCATGAAGTGTGTCTCAACTAGTTCAATGTAACTTTTGTGGAATGGGGAAAATTTAGATGAGTTCAAACCAACTAGAGGCTAAGGCAAGGGGATCCTCTTTCCCTCTACCTTTTTGTCTTATGCATGGAGCGTTTTTCACATATCATTAACGAGGCTGTTCTAAGAGATCTATGGAAACCACTTAAAACTAGTAGGAATGGTCCTCCCATCTCCCACTTGTTTTTCGCCGATGACCTTTTCCTATTTGCTGAAGCTGGGTTGGAACAAGCTGAAATAATTAAGCAATGCCTCACATACTTTTGCAACATTTCGGGTCGAAAGGTTAATCAAGATAAATCTAGAGTGTAATTCTCTAAAAATGTTAACCATACTAGAGTTGCTCAACTTAGTAACATTCTAGGTTTTACCCCAACTTGCGACCTTGGGAAATATTTAGGTATTCCACTTCACCACAAAAGGGTTAGTAAAGTAACATATACTCATTTAATGGATAAAGTTGAAAGTAAGCTTTCATTATAGAAACAAAAAACTCTTCCTAAAGTTGGTAAAGTTACACTTGTTAAGGCTGTTAGTTCTGCAATTCCTATTTATTCTATGCAAACCTCCCTCATTCCTTTTGGTCTTATTGACAGGATTGAGCAATTGGAAAGGAGTTTCATCTGGAGCAATAAACAGGGTCAATCAAAGACTCACCTAGTTGGATGGGATAAATGCTGTGCTGACAAGAAAGATGGAGGCTTAGGAATCAAGAAGCTGAGGTTGGTAAACAAAGCCATGTTAATGGAGATAGCTTGGGGCCTTCTAAAGAACAAGATGCTGTATGAGTGCAAATCCTCAAAGCAAAATATGGCTTTGATGAGGAAAATGTTTCTCCTCGGATCAGTCCACACCATGTTCGAATCTATGGTCAGCTATCAAGAAAATTTGGGATGATTTCTTCCAAAACATTAAATTCTTTATCCACAATAATGGTCAAAGAACTAGGTTTTGGAGTGATAATTGGGTCTCGGGCTTTCCTTGCCTAGCTGTTGTGGCATCTAATCCTGTACCTCAAAGTGAATTGGATAGAAAAAAGGTTTCTGATTTTATCACCGAGACAGGTCAATGGAATTGGGAAATCTTTCACCACTTGCTGCCTGAAGAAGCTATCACTACTATTGAGGGTATCCAACCTCCTTCGATTAATGCAGGGGATGATATTCTCAGTTGGGCTAGCACTCATGATGGGGAATTCACGGTTAGTTCTGCTTATAAAATTTGTACAAATGTGAATACCGACACTCCTAACCCGATTTGGCGCAAGATTTGGAATTGTAATATTTCTGAGAGAATGAAGTTCTTTCTTTGGAGCTGTTGCCATGAGGGAATCATGACTAACACTCAAAGAATCAAGAGAGACTTCAGTGATCACAGTTGCTGCCCAAGATGTGGACATTCTCAAGAAACCATCCTTCACGCTTTAAGAGATTGCCAGTTTGTTCGTGTATTTTGGCAAGCCATTACACCTAGTGATAAATGGAGTATGTTCATCAACTCCAACTTCATGAACTGGACCAATTTGAATCTCTCCAATAAGATGGGTAAAAACAATATTCAGGACTGGGGGTTCTTTCTTTGGAATCTCTTGTTTGCAGATATGGAAACAACATAATGAGTGGGCTTTCTCTAATAAACAAGAAAACGCCATATCAATTCTGCAGAAAGTAGAGCATCAGTATAGGGAACTTGCCATGGTTGCTAACATGAAGAAGCACCCAAATAAGCTCACTACCTTAGATAGAAGCAGTTCAGGTAAATGGGAGCCTCCTCATGAGGATTGGGTTAAAGTTAATATTGATGGTTCATACCAAAATCAATCTCAGCAAATCAGTTGTGGTGGTGCTGTGAGAGATAGCAATGGTCACTGGCTCTATGGGTTTGCTCGAAATTTAGGTAAAGGGAACTGTTAAAGAATTGCCTCAGTAACTGCATTGCTGATTTTACGCTGCTGGATATTAAATTATTTTTTTAAATTTCAGTATTTTTCTGTTATGATTTTTTAGAGATCTTATCTGCTGATTTTCAGGAGTATTTTTTGAATTTGTTTTCAGATCATAGAATCAAGGAAAATCAATTCCTTATTTTTAGGCCTTAGCTGTTACACTTTATGTATTTAAATATCAGTTTTGATAAAATAAAAATCTGCACCTTTCAATTAGAGAATTTATTACTTTGTTTTTCAGCCTTTATCTCTATTCGTTTTTTAACGTTACAGAACCTGAAACGTCTAACAAAGTGGTATCAGAGCTGTCTTGTTGAGGGACCTGTGATTGAGGATTTTTTTTTTCTCTCTTCTTCCATGGATTAAGAAACACCTTTCACTGCACTTGCACCACCTGTTTTTAATGGTGAAGGTTATCATGTCTGGGCAGCAAGGATGGAGGCACATATGGAGGCAAATGATCTCTGGGAAGCTGTTGAGGAGGACTACGAAGTTCCTCCCTTAGCTGCTAATCCAACCGTGGCGCAGATGAAGAATCACAAGGAGAGGAAAACAAGAAAGTCAAAGGCTAGAGCTACGTTATTTGCTGCAGTCTCACAAGAAATATTTGTCAAAATCATGACAATAAAATCAGCATTTGAGGTCTGGAACTTCTTGAAAAAAGAATATGAAGGAGATGAAAGGATCAAGGGAATGCGTATTCTCAATCTGATTAGAGAATTCGAACTTCAGAAGATGAAGGATTCAGACACAATCAAAGAGTATTCTGACATATTAGTCAACATTGCCAACAAAGTAAGATTACTTGGTTCTGAATTTCCTGATTCTAGATTGGTTCAAAAAATTCTTGTAACTGTCCCTGAAAGGTTTGAAGCAACCATTTCCTCGCTGGAAAATACTAAAAATCTTTCACAAATTAGTTTGGCAGAATTATTGACTTCCTTGCAGGCACAAGAACAGAGAAGGCTTATGAGGTCTGAAGGGTCTGTTGAAGGTGCACTACCTGCAAAAGTTCAAATTAATCAAGGAGATAAAGGAAAGAAAAAGAATTACAAGAAGGAAAACTCAGGTTCTGATTCTTCTAAAATTAATGGAGGAACAAAACCGGATTATCCTCCTTGCAAGCATTGTGGAAAGAAAGGTCATCCACCATTCAAATGCTGGAGAAGGCCAGATCAGCAGTGTGAGAAATGTCAGAAGATGGGACATCATCAAAAGATTTGCAAAAGCAACATTCAGCAGAAAAATGTAGCACAAGTAGCTGACCACGAAGAGGAGGAGCAACTCTTTGTAGCAACTTGTTTTGCAACTAGCAACTCAAGTGACAAGTGGCTTATTGACAGTGGCTGCACAAGTCACATGACATTTGACCGAAATCTCTTCAAGGAGCTGGACACTTCAATAACTTCCAGAGTACAAATTGGCAATGGAGACTATCTTGCTGTTAAAGGAAAAGGCACTGTAGCAATTAAAGGCTCTTCAGGTACAAAACTAATCAAAGATGTGTTTTTTGTACCTGATATAAATCAAAATCTGTTAAGTGTAGGCCAATTGCTTGAGAAAGGCTTCAAAGTTATTTTTGAAACCAATCGTTGTCAAATCAAGGATGCGGAAGGCAGAGATGTATTCACAGTAATGATGAAGGGAAAGAGTTTTACACTGGAGCAAGAACAAATAGCCTATTCTGCAGCCAACACTAATGCAGAAGTTTGGCACAAAAGGCTAGGCCATTTCAATCATGCTGCTGTACTAAATCTGCAAAAGAAAGATTTAGTTCAAGGGCTGCCTCACCTTGAAGATGATATACCAAATTGCAAATCTTGTCAATTTGGAAAACAAGCAAGACTTCCTTTCAAAAAAGCAACCTGGAGAGCTACTGAAAAACTACAATTAATTCACACAGATCTGGCTGGACCTCAAAGAACTCCATCACTCAAAGGGAGTAAGTATTACATAATTTTTATTGATGATTATACTAGAATGTGCTGGATTTACTTCCTCAGATTCAAGTCAGAGGTTGCTGGCATTTTTTGGAGATTCAAGGAGTGGATTGAAACTCAAAGTGGCTGTAAGATTCAGGCTTTAAGGTCTGACAATGGCAAGGAGTACACATCTGATCAATTCAATCTATTTTGTGAAGAAGCTGGGATTGAACACCAACTCACTGCTCCATATACTCCACAACAGAATGGAGTTAGTGAGAGGAAGAACCGTACCATAATGGAGATGGTTAGATGTTTGTTGTATGAGAAGTGCTTGCCAAAAGAGTACTGGGCAGAAGCTGCACATACTTCCGTATTTCTACTTAATAGACTTCCAACAAAAGCAGTGGAAGGAAAGACACCTTTTGAAATTTGGTATGGCTATAAACCCTCTTTAAAAAATCTCAAAGTGTTTGGATGCTTGTGTTTTACTTATGTGCCACAGATTAAAAGAGATAAGCTAGATAAAAAGGTTGAAGCTGGAATCTTTGTGGGTTACAGCACTGTTTCCAAAGCTTACAGAATTTTCCAGCCTCATACAAGGAAAATTTTGATAAGTAGAGATGTGCACTTCATGGAGGATGAGCAATGGAATTGGAAAGAAGCATAACCAATGTCAATTTCAGATCAAAATACAAAGCTCCAGCTGAAAGAAGATGAATTGGTGGATGATGTCTCAGTAAGAGGCATGAGATCTCTCTCTGACATCTATCAAAGATGCAATGTTGCTGTTATTGAACCTACAGATTTTTGGGAAGCAGAAAAGGATCCAAAATGGAGAGCTGCAATGAAGGAAGAACTGAACATGATTGAGAAGAACCAAACTTGGGAACTTGTGAAAAGACCCAAAGACAGAAAAGTCATTGGAGTGAAGTGGGTCTTTAGAACCAAGTTAAATGTTGATGGCTCTATCAACAAGCACAAAGCCAGCCTTGTTGTAAAGGGGTATGCTCAAATCTTTGGTGTTGATTTTTCTGATACATTTTCTCATGTTGCTAGATTAGAAACCATCAGATTACTACTGGCTATAGCTGCACAAAAAGGCTGGAAAGTGTTTCAGCTTGACGTTAAATCTGCATTCTTGAATGGTTTTCTTGAGGAGGAAATTTATGTTGAGCAACCTGAAGGGTTTCCAGTTAAAGGGCATGAAGATGAAGTGTATCTACTCAAGAAAGCTTTGTATGGGCTAAAGCAGGCCCCTAGAGCTTGGTACAATAGAATTGATGAGCATTTATTGCAACTGGGCTTTAGAAAAAGCCTTAGTGAAGCTACTCTCTACATTAAAGGTGATATTATCAATTTTACTGTTGTTTCACTATATGTAGATGACTTGCTGGTTACAGGAAGCAATGATGAACTTGTTAAGAAGTTCAAAGAAGACATGCAACATACTTTTGAAATGACGGACTTGGGAGAAATGGTTTATTTTTTGGGAATGGAAATCAAGCAGAAGCAAAATGAAGTGTTCATCTGTCAAAAGAAGTATGCAAGAGAGATTTTAAAAAAGTTCAAAATGGAAGACTGCAAAGAAACAACTACTCCAATGTGTCAAAAGGAGAAATTGAGCAAGAATGATGAAGCTGAAAAAGTGGATGAAACTCTTTATAGGAGTTTGGTTGGCTGTCTCATGTACCTTACAGCAACTAGACCTGACATTTTACATGCTGTAAGTCTTCTATCTAGATTCACTAATTGTGCCACTAACACTCATTTTAGAGCAGCTAAAAGGGTGATGAGATATGTTAAAGGAACACTGATTTTTGGAATCAAGTTCTGTGCGAGTCAGAAGCATGTGTTGGAAGGATATTCTGACAGTGACTGGGCTGGTTCTTCTGAGGATATGAAGAGCACTTCTGGTTATTGTTTTAATCTTGGTTCAGGGGTATTTTCATGGTGTTCTAAAAAACAAGAGATTGTTGCACAATCTACAGCTGAAGCTGAGTTTATTGCAGCAATTGCTGCTGCAAATCAAGCATTATGGCTTAGAAAAGTGTTGTGTGATCTGAATTTAAAGCAAGAAGAATGCACAGAGGTTTTTGTAGATAATCAAGCAGCTATTGCTATCTCAAATAATCCTGTCTTTCATGGAAAAACCAAGCATTTTAATATCAAATTGTTCTTCCTTAGAGATGTGCAGAAGGAAGGATCTGTTGTATTGAAGTATTGCAAGACTGATCTTCAACTAGCAGATATTTTTACCAAAGCTTTGCCAAGGAGCAAATTTGAATTTCTTAGAGAAAGGCTTGGAGTCTGCAGCAACTGAAGCAAGGAGGAGTGTTAAAGAATTGCCTCAGTAACTGCATTGCTGATTTTACGCTGCTGGATATTAAATTATTTTTTAAAATTTCAGTATTTTTCTGTTACGATTTTTTAGAGATCTTATCTGCTGATTTTCAGGAGTATTTTTTGAATTTGTTTTCAGATCATAGAATCAAGGAAAATCAATTCCTTATTTTTAGGCCTTAGCTGTTACACTTTATGTATTTAAATATCAGTTTTGATAAAATAAAAATCTGCACCTTTCAATTAGAGAATTTATTACTTTGTTTTTCAGCCTTTATCTCTATTCGTTTTTTAACGTTACAGAACCTGAAACGTCTAACAGGAACATCCTCCAAGTAGAGCTTTGTGGTATCTTTTTCGGTCTTCAAACTGCTTGGGAAAGGAAGTTCTCAAAAGTTGTCATTGAGTCTGATTCTATACTTGCTATTCAACTTATTACAAGACAGGTACAATAGTTTCATCCTCTTCATCACATTATTGAAATGATTCACAGCCTCTTAAGGAAAAGCTGGGAGGTTCAGCTTAAACACACCTATAGGGACAACAATATTCTTGCTGACAGGTTGGCCAAATTTGGTCAAACGCTTCAAATAGGCCTTCATAATTTTGAGTTGATTCATTCCTTTTGTAAAATTGTGTATGACAGTGATCTTAGGAAGCTTCAGTCTTCTTGTTTGTAAGTGCTAGCCTTTTGGGTTTAGCACTCCTTTTTTAATAAAAGAGATTGGATTCGGTGCAATTTGCTTCCGTGCAATTCCGGTGCACTTTCCTTTAAAATGAACATTTTTACTTCATTTTTGAAGTACTAGTATGGGCTCATACTAACAATAATCCACCATAAATAGATTAGAGACCAAATTATTATAAATATTGGCAAATATCATCACCTTAAATGAATTAGGGACCAAATTGTTATTGATATTGAAAAATAGTCTCACAAGGCTATTTAGTGATGATATTTGTCAAAATTGATAATAATTTCGTCCTTAATCCATTCATAGTGGGTTATTGCTAGAGTAAGTCCGTATTAGTGCTTCAAAAATGAAGTAAAAATATATATTTTAAAGGAATTGCACCGAAATTGCACGGAAGCAAATTGCATTGTAAAACGTTAAAGTGCTGTGAGATTAAAGTACGTACAAACCCACAATATATACCAACAAATTAAACTTTCTAATATATCTACAAGAGAAAAAAAGGTCAAAATTATTAGAGGAAAAAAGTTTTGGGAAATTATCAACGATAAACTTTGAAATTGGATCTAGTGCAATTCCCTTCCGTGCAATTCTGGTACAATTCCTATAAAATACACATTTTTACATAATTTTTGAAGTATTAATACGGATTTACTCTAACAATAACCCACTATGAATGGATTAGGAATGAAATTATTATCAATTTTGACAAATATCATCACTAAATAGCCTCGTGAGACTATTTTTTAATATTAATAACAATTTGGTCCCTAATCCATTTAAGGTGATGATATTTGTCAATATTGATATTAATTTGGTCTCTAATCTATTCATAGTGGATTATTATTAGTGTGAGTCCGTATTAGTACTTAAAAAATGAAGTAAAAATGTGTATTTTATAGGAATTGCACCGGAATTGTACGAAAGGGAATTGCACTGGATCCAAACTCATAAACTTTCTATGATCTAGAGAAGGAAAAAAAAATTCAAAATTAAAGGAAAAAGAGGTTTTGGGAAATCATCAATGAAACTATTTCAAAATGATAAGTATGTAATCTAATTGTAATTATAAAGTGGTTCAATCTCAATAAAAAAACTTCATTATTTGCATATCATAAATTCATAATCACATATTTGCACATCATAATAAGTTGCTAGCCACAATATACAAAATCGTACATGAAGAGTAAGGCTATGTTTGGTAAGAAATTCAAACAGTGAAATCCATGTATTCTTACAGTTCTCAAAAACACTTTATATCATACTTTTTAAATACCAAATATATTTTTCATCATACTTTTTCTCTCTCTTAAGTTTTCTCTCTATCTTTTTCCTTACTTTTGTCTACAGTACTTTACATCTCATTTCTTCACATGCATACATTTCTACCAACGTAGCCTAAAGAGCAAACAATATGAGGCTATGGTCGGCAGATATGCTATTCAAATCACTGTACAAATGTCCGAAAAGAAAAAAAATTATTAAACTCTACCAGTTTCAACAAGGAATGGTAAAAACTATCAAACATCATACTTTTGTTTTGGTTAGTTCTTATGGACACCAAATCAAGTAAATAAGGAACTAAATAAAAGTAAAGAGGAGAGATGAAAATAAATCAAGAAGAATAAGAATGTTAATGCTTGATTATAAATTGAAGGACAAAGATGAAACAACCCAAGCGTCCAATGTAGCTAATTAGTACTGAAAAGATGTAAATTGATGTTGTTTATTAAATTTTGATCAAAGTCACTTTTAATATGTATCTTGAGGCGTATCCTATGGTGTCATGATTTTTCAAAAACAATGTTTTTTTATAATAAATTTGATCAAATTATAGAAAAACCCAACGACACTGACAATAAATCAGAGAACTCCATTCTAACAATACTGAAGAAATAATTCGTAAATATTGTTGAATTAAAGGGTGAATAAAAAGGTCAACTGATCCTATTTATAAGATGAACTTGGGATGAAAAACTGCACCATTCTTGGTGCACGCTTGGTATAAATGCACGGATGAAAAGTACTATAGAATAAAGGAAAGTACTGTAGAGAAAAGTAAGGAGAGAGATAGAGAGAAAAAATATGAGAGAGAAAAGGTATGATAAAAAGTATGTTTGGTATGTAAAAAATATGATGTAAAATTTTTTGGGGAATCGTGAGATTAGTTCCATACCAAACGAGCCCTTGGTGTTGCAAACAAAGTTTTTACTGTTAAACATCCTGCATATCAGATCTGGAGTAATCTTCAAAGTTGAAAGTACATTGAAATTTTATAACAACATGATGAAGGAGTGGAAGCTTTCTGACATAAAGACCTACAAATTTTAGATATAAATTTGCAAAAAACTTCCTCGACAAACGAAAATAACAAAAATAACTTAAGTTACTAGATCTAAGAAGATTTAGTACTTAGAGATTAAATTTTTCTAAAGAAAGACAAAGACTAGATCTGGAAGAAAACACCAACAAAATGGGGGATAATATAGATATGAAAGATCTATTTATTCTAAAGACTGAAAAATTAAGAAAATAAGGAGAGTTAGCTAAACTTACAAAAATTTATAAGTTGTAGCAACTCCTCTTGCACAATGTTAAACCTCAGACAAACTGCTTGTTTTGATTTTAAGCCAACGGTTTAAAATGGGTTATACCAGGTAAATAAAAAAGAGTAAAAGTAACTTGACAGTATAATCATCATCGGCAAAAAATTCTGTCTACTTGACGCTAACGTAAGTAAGATACACATTGTACTATACCCGTAATTTAAGCAAGCAACAATACTATAATGACACTACAAGAAAAAACTGATTTAGCTAGGAAAAATTTCCCTAGCTAATCCCTAGCTAATTAGCTACGGATTAGCTAGGAAAAAAAATCCCTAGCTAATTTGGTAAAAAAATTTGGCGCGAAATGGCGGAAAATTTAGCTAGGGATTTGCTACGGATTAGCTAGGGAAAAAAACCGTAGCTAATCCCTAGCTAATTAGCAAGGGAAAAAAAACTGTAGCTAATCCCTAGCTAATTAGCTAGGGATTTGCTACGAATTTCCCTAGCTAACTAGGGAAAAAAATCCCTAGCTAATTTATTATATGTGTATATATAAAATGTTTTACATTAATAAATCAAAAAGTGATAAATGGCCTAGTGGTTGGTCTAAATGTTACCATCCATGATGTCCCGTCTTCGAGGCCTCCTAGGACCAATAAATCAAAAAGTGATAAACGGCCGTCGTCGAAGGGGGTCGCCGGAGGGCCACCGGAGGCCGGTGGAGGAGGTCCCTAGCAATTAGCGTCCAAATATTAGCTACGGATTAGCTACGGATTTTTCCCTAGCTAATCCTGTTTTTTCTTGTAGTGTGATGGAATTGTCACTGAATATTAGGAAATCTCAGTACAAAGTCTTCCAACCAGCAAAAGGAAACTGGAAACGACTAAGGAAATAACAGAAAGGAAGAAGAAGAATCTCAGCCAGATAAGAAAGAGAATGTCAGACAGGGAAAACACTCAATATTTCTCACACCCACTACTCACCAACCATTCCCTATTTATTCCTTATTTATAAGTTATAAGTGATGAAATGTTTTCCTAACACATTTCGTTATCCTATTTCTGATGTTACCTGAATAGTTGTTTTCCCAACTCATTTACCATATAAATGGATCATATATCCTCTCCACCAACATCATCCCACAATTCTAGATACTTTTCCTCAGCATAGGAATCACCATCTTGGGAGATCTTAATGGCTCAATCAATACTTATGGTTGCAAAGACCGTGCTATTTTTGGTTCTTGGTGCTTTCTGCGTTACGCCTGGAATCTCAGCGAGAGTTGGAGTTGACAGCAACGTTGCTCTCTCTCCCACTTATCAATTAGCGGGAGAAGAATCTCCTGTGCCGACTGAGTTTCTAATTAGCTGTGCTACCAAGTTTGAAGGAAATTGCGGCTATCTTCTGTTATCTAATGTTGTTTATCGTAGTGAGACGGTCACAGATCAGTGTTGCGACAACATAGTTAACGTCGTGGGGAAGAAATGCTACGATAGCCTGATTGTTCCCGTTCTTCAATCTCCCACATTCCAAGCCAATGTTTCCCAGATAGCTGCAAGTAACAACCAAGTTTGGAGCAGATGTTATTCTATAGCAAGTAGTTCACAATCACCAAATTAGTTTATTTTTCCCACGCGAAATAAAGCCCCTTATCCTTTTTCAATATATGTTTTACGAATTCACATGCAAGTGATAATGTCTCACAATTTGAGTGCGAAAATTTATGGCAACATCTAATATCAATTTAGTTGAAGAATTATAAGAAAACAACTAAAAAAGCAATAAAAGAGATTTAGGACTTCTTTGAGTTCATCACTGGCTAGACAAAAAGGTTTTACTCCCAATGAACGCTTCGTTGTGGAAAACCAAAAACTTACCTCTCGAATTTAGCGCGGGGAATTTTATCAAAGCAATTTTCAATGGAACAACTTAAGCGTCCAATGTAGCTAATTAGTGACAAGATACAAATTGATGTTGTTTGTTAAATTTCTATCAAAGACTCTTTTTATATGTATCTCGAGGCGTATCCTATGATGACATGATTTTTCAAAATTAATGTTGAACCTCAAACAAACTGCTTGTTTTGATTAAATAATTAGTTTGTTTGAAATTTAAGCAAATATTTAAAATGAGTCCTACCAACCAGGTAAATAAAAAGGAGTAAAAGTAACTTGACAGTATAAACATCATCGGCAAAAAATTCTGTCTACTTGACGCTAACGTAAGGAAGATACAAATCAATTCATCTTTTTCATACATTAATTATTATTTTTTGAAACCAAAGAGTTCGAAGACAAAAGGAAAATCGAAAGAAGCTCCCAACCAACAACATAATCAATTGAATTATTCATCTTAAGTGTGTTGACCCTGTCCTTTCATGGAATATAAGACAACAAGCAGATAAGATGCATTGGACATCGACACAAATGTGGACTCGATTTTGACCGTTAATCATAATACAATTAAGATGTTTCGTGCTGGGTTTCAAAAATATGTTTTAGTTCCAAATGCTTTAGAGATAGGTACTTTGAATCGAAATCTTATCACACGATCAAATTTCTTAGTAAGGTGCAAGAAATTTCATTCAGTTTGATTATGTTTGTTGATCTCTTAACTGTTGAGATCGAAGATATGTGGGATGGGAAACTTTTCGTTTGTCTTTTTTTAGTTTATCTTCGGAAGCCCATGGCTATATATCTACAGTTACAAAACTGACATTTAAAACCTAAAAATCTTAGACGTAATGTTTCAACAAAGAAGTGCAAGCCCCTCCGTTTATATAATAAAAAAAATGAAACACAATGAGCCAATAATATTCTGGCCAATGATTTTAAATTTATAAGTTATAAGTGATGAAATGTTTTCCTAACACATTTCGTTATCCTATTTCTGATGTTACCTGAATAGTTGTTTTCCCAACTCATTTACCATATAAATGGATCATATATCCTCTCCACCAGCATCATCCCACAATTCTAGATACTTTTCCTCAGCATAGGAATCACCATCTTGGGAGATCTTAATGGCTCAATCAATACTTATGGTTGCAAAGACCGTGCTATTTTTGGTTCTTGGTGCTTTCTGCGTTACGCCTGGAATCTCAGCGAGAGTTGGAGTTGACAGCAACGTTGCTCTCTCTCCCACTTATCAATTAGCGGGAGAAGAATCTCCTGCGCCGACTGAGTTTCTAATTAGCTGTGCTACCAAGTTTGAAGGAAATTGCGGCTATCTTCTGTTATCTAATGTTGTTTATCGTAGTGAGACGGTCACAGATCAGTGTTGCGACAACATAGTTAACGTCGTGGGGAAGAAATGCTACGATAGCCTGATTGTTCCCGTTCTTCAATCTCCCACATTCCAAGCCAATGTTTCCCAGATAGCTGCAAGTAACAACCAAGTTTGGAGCAGATGTTATTCTATAGCAAGTAGTTCACAATCACCAAATTAGTTTATTTTTCCCTCGCGAAATAAAGCCCCTTATCCTCTTTCAACATATGTTTTACGAATTCACATGCAAGTGATAATGTCTCACAATTTGAGTGCGAAAATTTATGTCAACATCTAATTGATGGGAAAATCCCCTGAATACATAAAACTTAATTTACCCACATGCAGTTTCATCATGTCAAATCATCAAGAAAATAAACCTGAAAGCGGAAGCGTACCTGAATTCATAAGAGTTCTTCGGTCTTGCGGCTATAGGTCTTCCAAATTAGTAAGTATGATTTTAAGAGACTAGGGTTTCTCTCTTTTCCGGTGATGGGATTATAGAAAAGAATCACACTTATAATTTGGGGACCATAACCCTAATATAGTTGGAATCCTAATTGGAGTAGGAGTCCCAATTTCTAATTCAGCCCATCATTGTATTAGAAATCATATGAGAGTATCCACACATATAGGCCCATACTTTACCACATAATTTAAGCCCAATAATACTTAACCAAATTAGATCACTTTTAATTTGGGCCAGACACTTTTCTAATGATAGCATTTGACATACAATATCTTATTTAATATATATAAGTCCATAAATACCTAACAATCTCCCACTTGGACTATATATATAAATATTACTTTATAATTGTATGTCACATTATAACCTTATGAGCTCAAGCTTTTGCTATCATAATCAAAAGTATTCCGAACAATCTCGTCTATCAATTATGCCAACATAGAACCAAGGCGACTTTTGTCACATATATCGTAACTAAGCCCTCCCTGATCACGTATATCGGCATAATCAAATGACATAGATCAAGTATGGATGTGTAGCATGGAAAATTACATGCAGTGTGATCTATACATGTCTATTTCCAACTAGTCCACCTTAAACCTTATCAAACCATACCAAAATCAAAGTGTGAATAATCCAAAATAAACTTTATTTCTGCAGAACTTCAAAATATCCATAAACCGAAATAACTGAAAATCGTGTCTATAGCCGAAAAGCTTAATTACAAACTCCCACTGAAACTGAATATCTTTAATTGACATAACACCCATACGAGCAGTATGCTCATGAAAGACCTTTGGTGTTATAGTTCCTTAG
Organism: Senna tora; assembly: GCA_014851425.1. Classification (NCBI taxonomy): domain Eukaryota; kingdom Viridiplantae; phylum Streptophyta; class Magnoliopsida; order Fabales; family Fabaceae; genus Senna; species Senna tora. The sequence continues at coordinate 35,920,049 of CM026261.1, forward strand.
TAAGCGGATCCGCAATCATGGAGTTTGTCCCAATATGCCTTTTAGACAACTGTCCACTTTGAACTCTTTCTTTAACAACTAGGAACTTTATGTATATGTGTTTAGACTTTGTTAAGCTCCTATTGTTATTGAAATACAAGACTGCTGTTTATTGTCACTAAATGTCCTAACTCCTAAGTGGTCTTTCAATTCCATCCAGAATTAGCAGCCCAGTGACAAACTTTCGCAGTTATATTCCATAATTTGATGCCTCATAAAATGCTATCAACTTAGCTGCTATTATGGAAGGAGTTACAAGTGCCTTTTTAGCACTCTTTAAAGACACTACTTCTCCAACCAGCAGATAAATATAGCCTAAATTAGATTTCACACTATCTTGGCATCCAACAAAGTCAGAGCCTTAATATCCAATACTCTCCGACTTATCTGATCTTCTGAATGTGAGCATGTGATGCTTTGTTCACTATAAATACCATATGGATCACTAGGCTGCTTTCCAATGATCCATACCCGAATTGCTTAAATAACTTTCTAACATGCCAACAATATATGTGATTTTGGTCGCATACAAAACTGTGCATACATTAGATCCCCTCTTGCTAAAAGCATGAGGAATCTTTTGTATGTCTCTATTTTAGGGCATACAATAAGACTCAACTTGTCTCCTTTATCCATAAGGGCATTACCTAATTTGCAATTATGCACACTAAAATTCTTAGAAACCTTTTCGATATATATGTCTTTTGTAACAATTCATGAATACCTCGAGAGTAATCCTGATGTATTTAGATTCCAAATTCAAATGTTGCATCACCAATATCTTTCATCTCAACGCTCTTTTCTAGAAAGCTCTTGGTTTCATACAACATAACTATATATCGATGTACATAAAAAAATATGCTTACTCCCACGGAACTTATGGTAATTACGATCATCAACTAAATTCACCTCAAAACCGAACGAGGTAATAACTTTGTGAAATTTGCAATATCATTAACGAGACACCTGCTTAAGTTCATAGATGGATTTCTTTAATTTACAAACCATTAACTTTGTATCATCAGATACATAGTTTTCTGATTGCACCATATAGGTTGTTTCATCAATGTCACCATTGAGAAACACTATTTTAACATCCACCTAATGTAACTCATCTTCAAAATGTGCTATTACTGCCATTATAATTCTGAAAGAGTCTTTTTAATGAAACTGGAAAGATCTCTTCATAATTGATGCATTCTTTATGTGTAAATACTTTAGCGATAAGACGTGTCTTGTACCTTTCCACATCGCCTTTCGAATCTCTCTTAGTTTTAAACATCCATTTACAACCAATGAGATTCGCACCTTCAAACAATGGGGCAAGATCCTATACATCATTATTTTTCATACACATTATCTTTTCATCCACATCATTAATTAATCCACTTTTGAGAGTTAGAACTTTTCATGGCTCGATGGAAATTGATTATTGGATCATTTCCCATCACTCAAATGTTAACATCATGTTCTTAGAGAAATACAATATAATATTCCGAGATTGCACTTCTCCTTTCTCTAGTAGATCTTCTTAATGGCAATGGTTCTTGAGATTGTAGAGTTTGTTCTTTTGGAACACTTTATTAAACTGGATCAGGAAGGCTAATAACATTGTCTCGGTCCAAAGTTTCTTCTTGAACAATGTCAGGTATATTAATCTTTTTTCTGATAATTATCAATAGCAATTAAAGGAATATTAACATATTCCCTTTCAAGACAAATCCTTAACCCTATCCCTCCCGCAAACTCAACATCCTCAAAGAATCGAACATTATTCGTCTCGATTATAAACTTAATCATGAGATCATAAAATTTGTAACCCTCTAGATCTTTCAGAGTATCCAAAAATTAGCAATTGACAGTTCTTTAGTCAATTTTCCTTTTATTTTGCCTATAAGACCTTACCTCAACTGAACATCTCCAAATGTGAAAATGCTTTAGACTAGGCTTCCTGCCCGTCCAAAGCTTATAATTGGTCTTTTCAGTTGCCTTAGTTGGAACTTTATTGAGTATATTTACTGCGGTTCTTAATACCATTGGACACAAGTATCTCAATTCTCCTTTGGAGATATGGCTTAATCTCTTGTGTCGCAATGAAGCTGAATTTTCATTGGTTAATTTGTACTTTTACATATTACATTAACATCTATAAAACCTTTGAACGAGGCAATTATGTCAAGAAAATAAAGATTATTGTATCCCAACAAAAGGCAGAATAACTAAATTTTTTTTTTGAAAGAGACTAAATTATTTATTTCCACATGAACAATAACAATTGAACTTGTCCAATGTTGAAATAAGAATTTAATTTTGTTTAAAAGACTATACATCAAAATCTCAATCAAATTCAATTAAAATATAGTTCATAACAATAATCTAAATGTTCCAATTGCTTCGACTTCTACTGACTTGCCATCCCCATTATAGATGTATCTTTCATCATCACTAGGCTTTTGGCAATTATAGACACACTGATGTGATTTGTTACACCAGAATCTGTCCATCATGCATGTCTAGACACCAAAATCAAATCAACCTCAGAACAAACAACGTAAGAAGCACACCCTTCCTTGCATGCCAAGCATGAGTGTTGGTATAATGCTTCCCCCCCTTTTTTTGTCCTACTGCAGCTCTGCAGAAGAAACAACCATCCTAAGTTGGTTCCTTATGTTGTTTCTTCTGCAGTGCTGTATCCGTAGTTTCCTTATTCTTCTTTCTCTTATGCTGTCTATCTTCTTGTCCTTTGAAGTGGAGGCCAAACGAGAACTTAATATCTTTTCTTGCTTCAATCTGTCCTTTTACACTAACAAGTCTTTGGGTAAAGTCCAACTTGAGTGCTTTCAATTTTGAAGCAAGATGAGACATTTCTATAATGTACTCCCTTATATTTCCTTTGTCCGTATACCTCATAAAGATGAGTTTTGCTAAGATTGTATTAGTTTCATCCTTTTCTCTCTTAACAAACATCTTCTGAAGGAAATATTTGACCGTATCTACTTGATTGGACATAATGCCCCTGAAAAAGCTTTTGGAATGACACACTTGATCATCATTAGACTTATGCAATTGGAAATTTTCCACTTTTTCATCTCCCTCATTTTATGTGAGGTACTCTGAGTGAGAAAAGTGGGTTTGATAAATTTCTCAACGCATAGTCTAGGTCCATGACTCCGAAAGTGGGTAAGACTCTCTTGCCATGCCTTATTTTTGTACCATTTATCATAAAACATAATAATGTTTGGCAGTTATGTTTTCTCCTAAAGCAGAAACTAAATAAGAACAAAACAAATAAAATGCTTACATAAGTGCCAAAACAAACCCAAAGTGAAATAATAAATTTGAATAAAGGTAAACCCCATCTCAAGATATCGGGAACTCCATTAATATTTCATCTTTGGACAAAATATTAACTTGTAAGTAACATCTTGGTGTAGTAATCAAATACTGATAATAAAGTAACATATCAAACAATAAATCTTCCTTTGGGCCGATTTATTGCTCATATGTAAAGCCAAATAATTATCACGTATTTATTACCACAAGTGTATATGCAAATATATTAAATACAGACTTTCCTTTAGGCCAATCAATATTCATATAAATTACATACACATAACTTTTTATATTTTAATACGAATTAATTTTCACAGCAGAGATCACTTTGGTGACATGATGCTTCAATTAATTAATTTTAAAATATATATTAATATACCAATATTCAAATTTTTATTCCCAAAATATTCCCAAATTTGTAGCACATTTTTATAAACCATAATAGTGCAGCACCTTAATTTATAATTGTAACAAACAAATATATAAATTAATTGAATTTTAAAATTCAAAAATTTGTCAAAATCTAAATTTATATATTTGTAGCACAATTCTAAATATAAACACCAAAATCCAAAACTTATGTATATATATATATACACATCCGTAAATCTTGAATCCAATACATAATTTAAAGAAAGCTTAACATGATTAATCTAAACTAAATTTCATATATATATATATATATATATATATATATATATATATATATATATATATATGCAACACCTTATATTATAAGTACAAAAATAGTTCCACAAAACTGAATCCTAAACTCCATAATTGCCGCACGCAACGCGATGAAACTTTGCACTACTGAATTTTTGCAAAACAAATATATATATATATATATATATATATATATATATATATATATATATATGCATGAATCATACCTTAAACCACATACCACATGTATAAAATTAATTTGCCGTGAATTCATAATTCCAAATCATATTCATATATCAACTCAAGACCATAAATTACTTTTGCGGCACTGAACGAATTAAAACTTATGAATCTCAATACAAATCTTAATTTATAATCCTAATAAGTCAACATGAACCAGGCTCTGATACCATTTGATGGGAAAATCCCCTGAATACATAAAACTTAATTTACCCACATGCAGTTTTATCATGTCAAATCATCAAGAAAATAAACCTGAAAGCGGAAGCGTACCTGAATTCATAAGAGTTCTTTGGTCTTGCGGCTATAGGTCTTCCAAATTAGTAAGTATGATTTTAAGAGACTAGGGTTTCTCTCTTTTCCGGTGATGGGATTACAGAAAAGAATCACACTTATAATTTGGGGACCATAACCCTAATATAGTTGGGATCCTAATTGGAGTAGGAGTCCCAATTGCTAATTCAGCCCATCATTGAATTAGAAATCATATGAGAGTATCTACACATATAGGCCCATACTTTACCACATAATTTAAGCCCAATAATACTTAACCAAATTAGATCACTTTTAATTTAGGCCAGACACTTTTCTAATGAAAGCATTTGACATACAATATCTTATTTAATATATATAAGTCCATAAATACCCAACACTAATATCAATTTAGTTGAAGAATTATATGAAAACGGCTAAAAAAGCAATAAAAGAGATTTAGGACTTCTTCGAGTTCATCACTGGCTAGACAAAAAGGTTTTACTCCCAATGAACGCTTCGTTGTGGAAAACCAAAAACTTACCTCTCGAATTTAGCAAGGGAATTTTATCAAAGCAATTTTCAATGGAACAACTTAAGCGTCCAATGTAGCTAATTAGTGACAAGATACAAATAGATGTTGTTTGTTAAATTTCGATCAAAGACTCTTTTTATATGTATCTCGAGGCATTTCCTATGATGACATGATTTTTCAAAATTAATGTTGAACCTCAAACAAACTGCTTGTTTTGATTAAATAATTAGTTTGTTTGAAATTTAAGCAAAGATTTAAAATGAGTCCTACCAACCAGGTAAATAAAAAGGAGTAAAAGTAACTTGACAGTATAAACATCATCGGCAAAAAATTCTGTCTACTTGACGCTAACGTAAGGAAGATACAAATCAATTCATCTATCTTTTTCATACATTAATTATTTTTTTTTTGAAACCAAAGAGTTCGAAGACAAAAGGAAAATCGAAAGAAGCTCCCAACCAACAACATAATCAATTGAATTATTCATCTTAAGTGTGTTAACCCTGTCCTTTCATGGAATATAAGACAACAAGCAGATAAGATGCATTGGACATCGACACAAATGTGGACTCGATTTTGACCGTTAATCATAATACAATTAAGATGTTTCGTGCTGGGTTTCAAAAATATGTTTTAGTTCCAAATGCTTTAGAGATAGGTACTTTGAATCGAAATCTTATCACACGATCAAATTTCTTAGTAAGGTGCAAGAAATTTCATTCAGTTTGATTATGTTTGTTGATCTCTTAACTGTTGAGATCGAAGATATGTGGGTTGGGAAACTTTTCGTTTGTCTTTTTTTAGTTTATCTTCGGAAGCCCATGGCTATATATCTACAGTTACAAAACTGACATTTAAAACCTAAAAATCTTAGACGTAATGTTTCAACAAAGAAGTGCAAGCCCCTCCGTTTATATAATAAAAAAAATGAAACACAATGAGCCAATAATATTCTGGCCAATGATTTTAAATTTATAAGTTATAAGTGATGAAATGTTTTCCTAACACATTTCGTTATCCTATTTCTGATGTTACCTGAATAGTTGTTTTCCCAACTCATTTACCATATAAATGGATCATATATCCTCTCCACCAGCATCATCCCACAATTCTAGATACTTTTCCTCAGCATAGGAATCACCATCTTGGGAGATCTTAATGGCTCAATCAATACTTATGGTTGCAAAGACCGTGCTATTTTTGGTTCTTGGTGCTTTCTGCGTTACGCCTGGAATCTCAGCGAGAGTTGGAGTTGACAGCAACGTTGCTCTCTCTCCCACTTATCAATTAGCGGGAGAAGAATCTCCTGCGCCGACTGAGTTTCTAATTAGCTGTGCTACCAAGTTTGAAGGAAATTGCGGCTATCTTCTGTTATCTAATGTTGTTTATCGTAGTGAGACGGTCACAGATCAGTGTTGCGACAACATAGTTAACGTCGTGGGGAAGAAATGCTACGATAGCCTGATTGTTCCCGTTCTTCAATCTCCCACATTCCAAGCCAATGTTTCCCAGATAGCTGCAAGTAACAACCAAGTTTGGAGCAGATGTTATTCTATAGCAAGTAGTTCACAATCACCAAATTAGTTTATTTTTCCCTCGCGAAATAAAGCCCCTTATCCTCTTTCAACATATGTTTTACGAATTCACATGCAAGTGATAATGTCTCACAATTTGAGTGCGAAAATTTATGTCAACATCTAATTGATGGGAAAATCCCCTGAATACATAAAACTTAATTTACCCACATGCAGTTTCATCATGTCAAATCATCAAGAAAATAAACCTGAAAGCGGAAGCGTACCTGAATTCATAAGAGTTCTTCGGTCTTGCGGCTATAGGTCTTCCAAATTAGTAAGTATGATTTTAAGAGACTAGGGTTTCTCTCTTTTCCGGTGATGGGATTATAGAAAAGAATCACACTTATAATTTGGGGACCATAACCCTAATATAGTTGGAATCCTAATTGGAGCAGGAGTCCCAATTTCTAATTCAGCCCATCATTGTATTAGAAATCATATGAGAGTATCCACACATATAGGCCCATACTTTACCACATAATTTAAGCCCAATAATACTTAACCAAATTAGATCACTTTTAATTTGGGCCAGACACTTTTCTAATGATAGCATTTGACATACAATATCTTATTTAATATATATAAGTCCATAAATACCTAACAATCTCCCACTTGGACTATATATATAAATATTACTTTATAATTGTATGTCACATTATAACCTTATGAGCTCAAGCTTTTGCTATCATAATCAAAAGTATTCCGAACAATCTCGTCTATCAATTATGCCAACATAGAACCAAGGCGACTTTTGTCACATATATCGTAACTAAGCCCTCCCTGATCACGTATATCGGCATAATCAAATGACATAGATCAAGTATGGATGTGTAGCATGGAAAATTACATGCAGTGTGATCTATACATGTCTATTTCCAACTAGTCCACCTTAAACCTTATCAAACCATACCAAAATCAAAGTGTGAATAATCCAAAATAAACTTTATTTCTGCAGAACTTCAAAATATCCATAAACCGAAATAACTGAAAATCGTGTCTATAGCCGAAAAGCTTAATTACAAACTCCCACTGAAACTGAATATCTTTAATTGACATAACACCCATACGAGCAGTATGCTCATGAAAGACCTTTGGTGTTATAGTTCCTTAGTAAGCGGATCCGCAATCATGGAGTTTGTCCCAATATGCCTTTTAGACAACTGTCCACTTTGAACTCTTTCTTTAACAACTAGGAACTTTATGTATATGTGTTTAGACTTTGTTAAGCTCCTATTGTTATTGAAATACAAGACTGCTGTTTATTGTCACTAAATGTCCTAACTCCTAAGTGGTCTTTCAATTCCATCCAGAATTAGCAGCCCAGTGACAAACTTTCGCAGTTATATTCCATAATTTGATGCCTCATAAAATGCTATCAACTTAGCTGCTATTATGGAAGGAGTTACAAGTGCCTTTTTAGCACTCTTTAAAGACACTACTTCTCCAACCAGCAGATAAATATAGCCTAAATTAGATTTCACACTATCTTGGCATCCAACAAAGTCAGAGCCTTAATATCCAATACTCTCCGACTTATCTGATCTTCTGAATGTGAGCATGTGATGCTTTGTTCACTATAAATACCATATGGATCACTAGGCTGCTTTCCAATGATCCATACCCGAATTGCTTAAATAACTTTCTAACATGCCAACAATATATGTGATTTTGGTCGCATACAAAACTGTGCATACATTAGATCCCCTCTTGCTAAAAGCATGAGGAATCTTTTGTATGTCTCTATTTTAGGGCATACAATAAGACTCAACTTGTCTCCTTTATCCATAAGGGCATTACCTAATTTGCAATTATGCACACTAAAATTCTTAGAAACCTTTTCGATATATATGTCTTTTGTAACAATTCATGAATACCTCGAGAGTAATCCTGATGTATTTAGATTCCAAATTCAAATGTTGCATCACCAATATCTTTCATCTCAACGCTCTTTTCTAGAAAGCTCTTGGTTTCATACAACATAACTATATATCGATGTACATAAAAAAATATGCTTACTCCCACGGAACTTATGGTAATTACGATCATCAACTAAATTCACCTCAAAACCGAACGAGGTAATAACTTTGTGAAATTTGCAATATCATTAACGAGACACCTGCTTAAGTTCATAGATGGATTTCTTTAATTTACAAACCATTAACTTTGTATCATCAGATACATAGTTTTCTGATTGCACCATATAGGTTGTTTCATCAATGTCACCATTGAGAAACACTATTTTAACATCCACCTAATGTAACTCATCTTCAAAATGTGCTATTACTGCCATTATAATTCTGAAAGAGTCTTTTTAATGAAACTGGAAAGATCTCTTCATAATTGATGCATTCTTTATGTGTAAAGACTTTAGCGATAAGACGTGTCTTGTACCTTTCCACATCGCCTTTCGAATCTCTCTTAGTTTTAAACATCCATTTACAACCAATGAGATTCGCACCTTCAAACAATGGGGCAAGATCCTATACATCATTATTTTTCATACACATTATCTTTTCATCCACATCATTAATTAATCCACTTTTGAGAGTTAGAACTTTTCATGGCTCGATGGAAATTGATTATTGGATCATTTCCCATCACTCAAATGTTAACATCATGTTCTTAGAGAAATACAATATAATATTCCGAGATTGCACTTCTCCTTTCTCTAGTAGATCTTCTTAATGGCAATGGTTCTTGAGATTGTAGAGTTTGTTCTTTTGGAACACTTTATTAAACTGGATCAGGAAGGCTAATAACATTGTCTCGGTCCAAAGTTTCTTCTTGAACAATGTCAGGTATATTAATCTTTTTTCTGATAATTATCAATAGCAATTAAAGGAATATTAACATATTCCCTTTCAAGACAAATCCTTAACCCTATCCCTCCCGCAAACTCAACATCCTCAAAGAATCGAACATTATTCGTCTCGATTATAAACTTAATCATGAGATCATAAAATTTGTAACCCTCTGGATCTTTCAGAGTATCCAAAAATTAGCAATTGACAGTTCTTTAGTCAATTTTCCTTTTATTTTGCCTATAAGACCTTACCTCAACTGAACATCTCCAAATGTGAAAATGCTTTAGACTAGGCTTCCTGCCCGTCCAAAGCTTATAATTGGTCTTTTCAGTTGCCTTAGTTGGAACTTTATTGAGTATATTTACTGCGGTTCTTAATACCATTGGACACAAGTATCTCAATTCTCCTTTGGAGATATGGCTTAATCTCTTGTGTCGCAATGAAGCTGAATTTTCATTGGTTAATTTGTACTTTTACATATTACATTAACATCTATAAAACCTTTGAACGAGGCAATTATGTCAAGAAAATAAAGATTATTGTATCCCAACAAAAGGCAGAATAACTAAATTTTTTTTTTGAAAGAGACTAAATTATTTATTTCCACATGAACAATAACAATTGAACTTGTCCAATGTTGAAATAAGAATTTAATTTTGTTTAAAAGACTATACATCAAAATCTCAATCAAATTCAATTAAAATATAGTTCATAACAATAATCTAAATGTTCCAATTGCTTCGACTTCTACTGACTTGCCATCCCCATTATAGATGTATCTTTCATCATCACTAGGCTTTTGGCAATTATAGACACACTGATGTGATTTGTTACACCAGAATCTGTCCATCATGCATGTCTAGACACCAAAATCAAATCAACCTCAGAACAAACAACGTAAGAAGCACACCCTTCCTTGCATGCCAAGCATGAGTGTTGGTATAATGCTTCCCCCCCTTTTTTTGTCCTACTGCAGCTCTGCAGAAGAAACAACCATCCTAAGTTGGTTCCTTATGTTGTTTCTTCTGCAGTGCTGTATCCGTAGTTTCCTTATTCTTCTTTCTCTTATGCTGTCTATCTTCTTGTCCTTTGAAGTGGAGGCCAAACGAGAACTTAATATCTTTTCTTGCTTCAATCTGTCCTTTTACACTAACAAGTCTTTGGGTAAAGTCCAACTTGAGTGCTTTCAATTTTGAAGCAAGATGAGACATTTCTATAATGTACTCCCTTATATTTCCTTTGTCCGTATACCTCATAAAGATGAGTTTTGCTAAGATTGTATTAGTTTCATCCTTTTCTCTCTTAACAAACATCTTCTGAAGGAAATATTTGACCGTATCTACTTGATTGGACATAATGCCCCTGAAAAAGCTTTTGGAATGACACACTTGATCATCATTAGACTTATGCAATTGGAAATTTTCCACTTTTTCATCTCCCTCATTTTATGTGAGGTACTCTGAGTGAGAAAAGTGGGTTTGATAAATTTCTCAACGCATAGTCTAGGTCCATGACTCCGAAAGTGGGTAAGACTCTCTTGCCATGCCTTATTTTTGTACCATTTATCATAAAACATAATAATGTTTGGCAGTTATGTTTTCTCCTAAAGCAGAAACTAAATAAGAACAAAACAAATAAAATGCTTACATAAGTGCCAAAACAAACCCAAAGTGAAATAATAAATTTGAATAAAGGTAAACCCCATCTCAAGATATCGGGAACTCCATTAATATTTCATCTTTGGACAAAATATTAACTTGTAAGTAACATCTTGGTGTAGTAATCAAATACTGATAATAAAGTAACATATCAAACAATAAATCTTCCTTTGGGCCGATTTATTGCTCATATGTAAAGCCAAATAATTATCACGTATTTATTACCACAAGTGTATATGCAAATATATTAAATACAGACTTTCCTTTAGGCCAATCAATATTCATATAAATTACATACACATAACTTTTTATATTTTAATACGAATTAATTTTCACAGCAGAGATCACTTTGGTGACATGATGCTTCAATTAATTAATTTTAAAATATATATTAATATACCAATATTCAAATTTTTATTCCCAAAATATTCCCAAATTTGTAGCACATTTTTATAAACCATAATAGTGCAGCACCTTAATTTATAATTGTAACAAACAAATATATAAATTAATTGAATTTTAAAATTCAAAAATTTGTCAAAATCTAAATTTATATATTTGTAGCACAATTCTAAATATAAACACCAAAATCCAAAACTTATGTATATATATATATACACATCCGTAAATCTTGAATCCAATACATAATTTAAAGAAAGCTTAACATGATTAATCTAAAACTAAATTTCATATATATATATATATATATATATATATATATATATATATATATATATATATATATATATATATGCAACACCTTATATTATAAGTACAAAAATAGTTCCACAAAACTGAATCCTAAACTCCATAATTGCCGCACGCAACGCGATGAAACTTTGCACTACTGAATTTTTGCAAAACAAATATATATATATATATATATATATATATATATATATATATGCATGAATCATACCTTAAACCACATACCACATGTATAAAATTAATTTGCCGTGAATTCATAATTCCAAATCATATTCATATATCAACTCAAGACCATAAATTACTTTTGCGGCACTGAACGAATTAAAACTTATGAATCTCAATACAAATCTTAATTTATAATCCTAATAAGTCAACATGAACCAGGCTCTGATACCATTTGATGGGAAAATCCCCTGAATACATAAAACTTAATTTACCCACATGCAGTTTTATCATGTCAAATCATCAAGAAAATAAACCTGAAAGCGGAAGCGTACCTGAATTCATAAGAGTTCTTTGGTCTTGCGGCTATAGGTCTTCCAAATTAGTAAGTATGATTTTAAGAGACTAGGGTTTCTCTCTTTTCCGGTGATGGGATTACAGAAAAGAATCACACTTATAATTTGGGGACCATAACCCTAATATAGTTGGGATCCTAATTGGAGTAGGAGTCCCAATTGCTAATTCAGCCCATCATTGAATTAGAAATCATATGAGAGTATCTACACATATAGGCCCATACTTTACCACATAATTTAAGCCCAATAATACTTAACCAAATTAGATCACTTTTAATTTAGGCCAGACACTTTTCTAATGAAAGCATTTGACATACAATATCTTATTTAATATATATAAGTCCATAAATACCCAACACTAATATCAATTTAGTTGAAGAATTATATGAAAACGGCTAAAAAAGCAATAAAAGAGATTTAGGACTTCTTCGAGTTCATCACTGGCTAGACAAAAAGGTTTTACTCCCAATGAACGCTTCGTTGTGGAAAACCAAAAACTTACCTCTCGAATTTAGCAAGGGAATTTTATCAAAGCAATTTTCAATGGAACAACTTAAGCGTCCAATGTAGCTAATTAGTGACAAGATACAAATAGATGTTGTTTGTTAAATTTCGATCAAAGACTCTTTTTATATGTATCTCGAGGCATTTCCTATGATGACATGATTTTTCAAAATTAATGTTGAACCTCAAACAAACTGCTTGTTTTGATTAAATAATTAGTTTGTTTGAAATTTAAGCAAAGATTTAAAATGAGTCCTACCAACCAGGTAAATAAAAAGGAGTAAAAGTAACTTGACAGTATAAACATCATCGGCAAAAAATTCTGTCTACTTGACGCTAACGTAAGGAAGATACAAATCAATTCATCTATCTTTTTCATACATTAATTATTTTTTTTTTTGAAACCAAAGAGTTCGAAGACAAAAGGAAAATCGAAAGAAGCTCCCAACCAACAACATAATCAATTGAATTATTCATCTTAAGTGTGTTAACCCTGTCCTTTCATGGAATATAAGACAACAAGCAGATAAGATGCATTGGACATCGACACAAATGTGGACTCGATTTTGACCGTTAATCATAATACAATTAAGATGTTTCGTGCTGGGTTTCAAAAATATGTTTTAGTTCCAAATGCTTTAGAGATAGGTACTTTGAATCGAAATCTTATCACACGATCAAATTTCTTAGTAAGGTGCAAGAAATTTCATTCAGTTTGATTATGTTTGTTGATCTCTTAACTGTTGAGATCGAAGATATGTGGGTTGGGAAACTTTTCGTTTGTCTTTTTTTAGTTTATCTTCGGAAGCCCATGGCTATATATCTACAGTTACAAAACTGACATTTAAAACCTAAAAATCTTAGACGTAATGTTTCAACAAAGAAGTGCAAGCCCCTCCGTTTATATAATAAAAAAAATGAAACACAATGAGCCAATAATATTCTGGCCAATGATTTTAAATTTATAAGTTATAAGTGATGAAATGTTTTCCTAACACATTTCGTTATCCTATTTCTGATGTTACCTGAATAGTTGTTTTCCCAACTCATTTACCATATAAATGGATCATATATCCTCTCCACCAGCATCATCCCACAATTCTAGATACTTTTCCTCAGCATAGGAATCACCATCTTGGGAGATCTTAATGGCTCAATCAATACTTATGGTTGCAAAGACCGTGCTATTTTTGGTTCTTGGTGCTTTCTGCGTTACGCCTGGAATCTCAGCGAGAGTTGGAGTTGACAGCAACGTTGCTCTCTCTCCCACTTATCAATTAGCGGGAGAAGAATCTCCTGCGCCGACTGAGTTTCTAATTAGCTGTGCTACCAAGTTTGAAGGAAATTGCGGCTATCTTCTGTTATCTAATGTTGTTTATCGTAGTGAGACGGTCACAGATCAGTGTTGCGACAACATAGTTAACGTCGTGGGGAAGAAATGCTACGATAGCCTGATTGTTCCCGTTCTTCAATCTCCCACATTCCAAGCCAATGTTTCCCAGATAGCTGCAAGTAACAACCAAGTTTGGAGCAGATGTTATTCTATAGCAAGTAGTTCACAATCACCAAATTAGTTTATGTTTCCCTCGCGAAATAAAGCCCCTTATCCTCTTTCAATATATGTTTTACGAATTCACATGCAAGTGATAATGTCTCACAATTTGAGTGCGAAAATTTATGGCAACATCTAATATCAATTTAGTTGAAGAATTATAAGAAAACGGCTAAAAAAGCAATAAAAGAGTCACTGGCTAGACAAAAAGGTTTTACTCCCAATGAACGCTTCGTTGTGGAAAACCAAAAACTTACCTCTCGAATTTAGCGCGGGGAATTTTATCAAAGCAATTTTCAATGGAACAACTTAAGCGTCCAATGTAGCTAATTAGTGACAAGATACAAATTGATGTTGTTCGTTAAATTTCGATCAAAGACTCTTTTATATGTATCTCGAGGCGTTTCCTATGATGACATGATTTTTCAAAATTAATGTTGAACCTCAAACAAACTGCTTGTTTTGATTAAATAATTAGTTTGTTTGAAATTTAAGCAAAGATTTAAAATGAGTCCTACCAACCAGGTAAATAAAAAGGAGTAAAAGTAACTTGACAGTATAAACATCATCGGCAAAAAATTTTGTCTACTTGACGCTAACGTAAGGAAGATACAAATCAATTCATCTATCTTTTTCATACATTAATTATTTTTTTTTTGAAACCAAAGAGTTCGAAGACAAAAGGAAAATCGAAAGAAGCTCCCAACCAACAACATAATCAATTGAATTATTCATCTTAAGTGTGTTAACCCTGTCCTTTCATGGAATATAAGACAACAAGCAGATAAGATGCATTGGACATCGACACAAATGTGGACTCGATTTTGACCGTTAATCATAATACAATTAAGATGTTTCGTGCTGGGTTTCAAAAATATGTTTTAGTTCCAAATGCTTTAGAGATAGGTACTTTGAATCGAAATCTTATCACACGATCAAATTTCTTAGTAAGGTGCAAGAAATTTCATTCAGTTTGATTATGTTTGTTGATCTCTTAACTGTTGAGATCGAAGATATGTGGGATGGGAAACTTTTCGTTTGTCTTTTTTTAGTTTATCTTCGGAAGCCCATGGCTATATATCTACAGTTACAAAACTGACATTTAAAACCTAAAAATCTTAGACGTAATGTTTCAACAAAGAAGTGCAAGCCCCTCCGTTTATATAATAAAAAAAATGAAACACAATGAGCCAATAATATTCTGGCCAATGATTTTAAATTTATAAGTTATAAGTGATGAAATGTTTTCCTAACACATTTCGTTATCCTATTTCTGATGTTACCTGAATAGTTGTTTTCCCAACTCATTTACCATATAAATGGATCATATATCCTCTCCACCAGCATCATCCCACAATTCTAGATACTTTTCCTCAGCATAGGAATCACCATCTTGGGAGATCTTAATGGCTCAATCAATACTTATGGTTGCAAAGACCGTGCTATTTTTGGTTCTTGGTGCTTTCTGCGTTACGCCTGGAATCTCAGCGAGAGTTGGAGTTGACAGCAACGTTGCTCTCTCTCCCACTTATCAATTAGCGGGAGAAGAATCTCCTGCGCCGACTGAGTTTCTAATTAGCTGTGCTACCAAGTTTGAAGGAAATTGCGGCTATCTTCTGTTATCTAATGTTGTTTATCGTAGTGAGACGGTCACAGATCAGTGTTGCGACAACATAGTTAACGTTGTGGGGAAGAAATGCTACGATAGCCTGATTGTTCCCGTTCTTCAATCTCCCACATTCCAAGCCAATGTTTCCCAGATAGCTGCAAGTAACAACCAAGTTTGGAGCAGATGTTATTCTATAGCAAGTAGTTCACAATCACCAAATTAGTTTATGTTTCCCTCGCGAAATAAAGCCCCTTATCCTCTTTCAATATATGTTTTACGAATTCACATGCAAGTGATAATGTCTCACAATTTGAGTGCGAAAATTTATGGCAACATCTAATATCAATTTAGTTGAAGAATTATAAGAAAACGGCTAAAAAAGCAATAAAAGAGTCACTGGCTAGACAAAAAGGTTTTACTCCCAATGAACGCTTCGTTGTGGAAAACCAAAAACTTACCTCTCGAATTTAGCGCGGGGAATTTTATCAAAGCAATTTTCAATGGAACAACTTAAGCGTCCAATGTAGCTAATTAGTGACAAGATACAAATTGATGTTGTTCGTTAAATTTCGATCAAAGACTCTTTTTATATGTATCTCGAGGCGTTTCCTATGATGACATGATTTTTCAAAATTAATGTTGAACCTCAAACAAACTGCTTGTTTTGATTAAATAATTAGTTTGTTTGAAATTTAAGCAAAGATTTAAAATGAGTCCTACCAACCAGGTAAATAAAAAGGAGTAAAAGTAACTTGACAGTATAAACATCATCGGCAAAAAATTCTGTCTACTTGACGCTAACGTAAGGAAGATACAAATCAATTCATCTATCTTTTTCATACATTAATTATTTTTTTTTTAAACCAAAGAGTTCGAAGACAAAAGGAAAATCGAAAGAAGCTCCCAACCAACAACATAATCAATTGAATTATTCATCTTAAGTGTGTTGACCCTGTCCTTTCATGGAATATAAGACAACAAGCAGATAAGATGCATTGGACATCGACACAAATGTGGACTCGATTTTGACCGTTAATCATAATACAATTAAGATGTTTCGTGCTGGGTTTCAAAAATATGTTTTAGTTCCAAATGCTTTAGAGATAGGTACTTTGAATCGAAATCTTATCACACGATCAAATTTCTTAGTAAGGTGCAAGAAATTTCATTCAGTTTGATTATGTTTGTTGATCTCTTAACTGTTGAGATCGAAGATATGTGGGATGGGAAACTTTTCGTTTGTCTTTTTTTAGTTTATCTTCGGATGCCCATGGCTATATATCTACAGTTACAAAACTGACATTTAAAACCTAAAAATCTTAGACGTAATGTTTCAACAAAGAAGTGCAAGCCCCTCCGTTTATATAATAAAAAAAATGAAACACAATGAGCCAATAATATTCTGGCCAATGATTTTAAATTTATAAGTTATAAGTGATGAAATGTTTTCCTAACACATTTCGTTATCCTATTTCTGATGTTACCTGAATAGTTGTTTTCCCAACTCATTTACCATATAAATGGATCATATATCCTCTCCACCAGCATCATCCCACAATTCTAGATACTTTTCCTCAGCATAGGAATCACCATCTTGGGAGATCTTAATGGCTCAATCAATACTTATGGTTGCAAAGACCGTGCTATTTTTGGTTCTTGGTGCTTTCTGCGTTACGCCTGGAATCTCAGCGAGAGTTGGAGTTGACAGCAACGTTGCTCTCTCTCCCACTTATCAATTAGCGGGAGAAGAATCTCCTGCGCCGACTGAGTTTCTAATTAGCTGTGCTACCAAGTTTGAAGGAAATTGCGGCTATCTTCTGTTATCTAATGTTGTTTATCGTAGTGAAACGGTCACAGATCAGTGTTGCGACAACATAGTTAACGTCGTGGGGAAGAAATGCTACGATAGCCTGATTGTTCCCGTTCTTCAATCTCCCACATTCCAAGCCAATGTTTCCCAGATAGCTGCAAGTAACAACCAAGTTTGGAGCAGATGTTATTCTATAGCAAGTAGTTCACAATCACCAAATTAGTTTATGTTTCCCTCGCGAAATAAAGCCCCTTATCCTCTTTCAATATATGTTTTACGAATTCACATGCAAGTGATAATGTCTCACAATTTGAGTGCGAAAATTTATGGCAACATCTAATATCAATTTAGTTGAAGAATTATAAGAAAACGGCTAAAAAAGCAATAAAAGAGATTTAGGACTTCTTTGAGTTCATCACTGGCTAGACAAAAAGGTTTTACTCCCAATGAACGCTTCGTTGTGGAAAACCAAAAACTTACCTCTCGAATTTAGCGCGGGGAATTTTATCAAAGCAATTTTCAATGGAACAACTTAAGCGTCCAATGTAGCTAATTAGTGACAAGATACAAATTGATGTTGTTCGTTAAATTTCGATCAAAGACTCTTTTTATATGTATCTCGAGGCGTTTCCTATGATGACATGATTTTTCAAAATTAATGTTGAACCTCAAACAAACTGCTTGTTTTGATTAAATAATTAGTTTGTTTGAAATTTAAGCAAAGATTTAAAATGAGTCCTACCAACCAGGTAAATAAAAAGGAGTAAAAGTAACTTGACAGTATAAACATCATCGGCAAAAAATTCTGTCTACTTGACGCTAACGTAAGGAAGATACAAATCAATTCATCTATCTTTTTCATACATTAATTATTTTTTTTTTGAAACCAAAGAGTTCGAAGACAAAAGGAAAATCGAAAGAAGCTCCCAACCAACAACATAATCAATTGAATTATTCATCTTAAGTGTGTTGACCCTGTCCTTTCATGGAATATAAGACAACAAGCAGATAAGATGCATTGGACATCGACACAAATGTGGACTCGATTTTGACCGTTAATCATAATACAATTAAGATGTTTCGTGCTGGGTTTCAAAAATATGTTTTAGTTCCAAATGCTTTAGAGATAGGTACTTTGAATCGAAATCTTATCACACGATCAAATTTCTTAGTAAGGTGCAAGAAATTTCATTCAGTTTGATTATGTTTGTTGATCTCTTAACTGTTGAGATCGAAGATATGTGGGTTGGGAAACTTTTCGTTTGTCTTTTTTTAGTTTATCTTCGGAAGCCCATGGCTATATATCTACAGTTACAAAACTGACATTTAAAACCTAAAAATCTTAGACGTAATGTTTCAACAAAGAAGTGCAAGCCCCTCCGTTTATATAATAAAAAAAATGAAACACAATGAGCCAATAATATTCTGGCCAATGATTTTAAATTTATAAGTTATAAGTGATGAAATGTTTTCCTAACACATTTCGTTATCCTATTTCTGATGTTACCTGAATAGTTGTTTTCCCAACTCATTTACCATATAAATGGATCATATATCCTCTCCACCAGCATCATCCCACAATTCTAGATACTTTTCCTCAGCATAGGAATCACCATCTTGGGAGATCTTAATGGCTCAATCAATACTTATGGTTGCAAAGACCGTGCTATTTTTGGTTCTTGGTGCTTTCTGCGTTACGCCTGGAATCTCAGCGAGAGTTGGAGTTGACAGCAACGTTGCTCTCTCTCCCACTTATCAATTAGCGGGAGAAGAATCTCCTGCGCCGACTGAGTTTCTAATTAGCTGTGCTACCAAGTTTGAAGGAAATTGCGGCTATCTTCTGTTATCTAATGTTGTTTATCGTAGTGAGACGGTCACAGATCAGTGTTGCGACAACATAGTTAACGTCGTGGGGAAGAAATGCTACGATAGCCTGATTGTTCCCGTTCTTCAATCTCCCACATTCCAAGCCAATGTTTCCCAGATAGCTGCAAGTAACAACCAAGTTTGGAGCAGATGTTATTCTATAGCAAGTAGTTCACAATCACCAAATTAGTTTATGTTTCCCTCGCGAAATAAAGCCCCTTATCCTCTTTCAATATATGTTTTACGAATTCACATGCAAGTGATAATGTCTCACAATTTGAGTGCGAAAATTTATGGCAACATCTAATATCAATTTAGTTGAAGAATTATAAGAAAACGGCTAAAAAAGCAATAAAAGAGATTTAGGACTTCTTTGAGTTCATCACTGGCTAGACAAAAAGGTTTTACTCCCAATGAACGCTTCGTTGTGGAAAACCAAAAACTTACCTCTCGAATTTAGCGCGGGGGAATTTTATCAAAGCAATTTTCAATGGAACAACTTAAGCGTCCAATGTAGCTAATTAGTGACAAGATACAAATTGATGTTGTTCGTTAAATTTCGATCAAAGACTCTTTTTATATGTATCTCGAGGCGTTTCCTATGATGACATGATTTTTCAAAATTAATGTTGAACCTCAAACAAACTGCTTGTTTTGATTAAATAATTAGTTTGTTTGAAATTTAAGCAAAGATTTAAAATGAGTCCTACCAACCAGGTAAATAAAAAGGAGTAAAAGTAACTTGACAGTATAAACATCATCGGCAAAAAAATTCTGTCTACTTGACGCTAACGTAAGGAAGATACAAATCAATTCATCTATCTTTTTCATACATTAATTATTTTTTTTTTGAAACCAAAGAGTTCGAAGACAAAAGGAAAATCGAAAGAAGCTCCCAACCAACAACATAATCAATTGAATTATTCATCTTAAGTGTGTTGACCCTGTCCTTTCATGGAATATAAGACAACAAGCAGATAAGATGCATTGGACATCGACACAAATGTGGACTCGATTTTGACCGTTAATCATAATACAATTAAGATGTTTCGTGCTGGGTTTCAAAAATATGTTTTAGTTCCAAATGCTTTAGAGATAGGTACTTTGAATCGAAATCTTATCACACGATCAAATTTCTTAGTAAGGTGCAAGAAATTTCATTCAGTTTGATTATGTTTGTTGATCTCTTAACTGTTGAGATCGAAGATATGTGGGATGGGAAACTTTTCGTTTGTCTTTTTTTAGTTTATCTTCGGAAGCCCATGGCTATATATCTACAGTTACAAAACTGACATTTAAAACCTAAAAATCTTAGACGTAATGTTTCAACAAAGAAGTGCAAGCCCCTCCGTTTATATAATAAAAAAAATGAAACACAATGAGCCAATAATATTCTGGCCAATGATTTTAAATTTATAAGTTATAAGTGATGAAATGTTTTCCTAACACATTTCGTTATCCTATTTCTGATGTTACCTGAATAGTTGTTTTCCCAACTCATTTACCATATAAATGGATCATATATCCTCTCCACCAGCATCATCCCACAATTCTAGATACTTTTCCTCAGCATAGGAATCACCATCTTGGGAGATCTTAATGGCTCAATCAATACTTATGGTTGCAAAGACCGTGCTATTTTTGGTTCTTGGTGCTTTCTGCGTTACGCCTGGAATCTCAGCGAGAGTTGGAGTTGACAGCAACGTTGCTCTCTCTCCCACTTATCAATTAGCGGGAGAGGAATCTCCTGCGCCGACTGAGTTTCTAATTAGCTGTGCTACCAAGTTTGAAGGAAATTGCGGCAATCTTCTGTTATCTAATGTTGTTTATCGTAGTGAGACGGTCACAGATCAGTGTTGCGACAACATAGTTAACGTCGTGGGGAAGAAATGCTACGATAGCCTGATTGTTCCCGTTCTTCAATCTCCCACATTCCAAGCCAATGTTTCCCAGATAGCTGCAAGTAACAACCAAGTTTGGAGCAGATGTTATTCTATAGCAAGTAGTTCACAATCACCAAATTAGTTTATGTTTCCCTCGCGAAATAAAGCCCCTTATCCTCTTTCAATATAAGTTTTACGAATTCACATGCAAGTGATAATGTCTCACAATTTGAGTGCGAAAATTTATGGCAACATCTAATATCAATTTAGTTGAAGAATTATAAGAAAACGGCTAAAAAAGCAATAAAAGAGATTTAGGACTTCTTTGAGTTCATCACTGGCTAGACAAAAAGGTTTTACTCCCAATGAACGCTTCGTTGTGGAAAACCAAAAACTTACCTCTCGAATTTAGCGCGGGGAATTTTATCAAAGCAATTTTCAATGGAACAACTTAAGCGTCCAATGTAGCTAATTAGTGACAAGATACAAATTGATGTTGTTCGTTAAATTTCGATCAAAGACTCTTTTTATATGTATCTCGAGGCGTTTCCTATGATGACATGATTTTTCAAAATTAATGTTGAACCTCAAACAAACTGCTTGTTTTGATTAAATAATTAGTTTGTTTGAAATTTAAGCAAAGATTTAAAATGAGTCCTACCAACCAGGTAAATAAAAAGGAGTAAAAGTAACTTGACAGTATAAACATCATCGGCAAAAAATTCTGTCTACTTGACGCTAACGTAAGGAAGATACAAATCAATTCATCTATCTTTTTCATACATTAATTATTTTTTTTTTTTGAAACCAAAGAGTTCGAAGACAAAAGGAAAATCGAAAGAAGCTCCCAACCAACAACATAATCAATTGAATTATTCATCTTAAGTGCGTTGACCCTGTCCTTTCATGGAATATAAGACAACAAGCAGATAAGATGCATTGGACATCGACACAAATGTGGACTCGATTTTGACCGTTAATCATAATACAATTAAGTTGTTTCGTGCTGGGTTTCAAAAATATGTTTTAGTTCCAAATGCTTTAGAGATAGGTACTTTGAATCGAAATCTTATCACACGATCAAATTTCTTAGTAAGGTGCAAGAAATTTCATTCAGTTTGATTATGTTTGTTGATCTCTTAACTGTTGAGATCGAAGATATGTGGGATGGGAAACTTTTCGTTTGTCTTTTTTTAGTTTATCTTCGGAAGCCCATGGCTATATATCTACAGTTACAAAACTGACATTTAAAACCTAAAAATCTTAGACGTAATGTTTCAACAAAGAAGTGCAAGCCCCTCCGTTTATATAATAAAAAAAATGAAACACAATGAACCAATAATATTCTGGCCAATGATTTTAAATTTATAAGTTATAAGTGATGAAATGTTTTCCTAACTCATTTCGTTATCCTATTTCTGATGTTACCTGAATAGTTGTTTTCCCAACTCATTTACCATATAAATGGATCATATATCCTCTCCACCAGCATCATCCCACAATTCTAGATACTTTTCCTCAGCATAGGAATCACCATCTTGGGAGATCTTAATGGCTCAATCAATACTTATGGTTGCAAAGACCGTGCTATTTTTGGTTCTTGGTGCTTTCTGCGTTACGCCTGGAATCTCAGCGAGAGTTGGAGTTGACAGCAACGTTGCTCTCTCTCCCACTTATCAATTAGCGGGAGAAGAATCTCCTGCGCCGACTGAGTTTCTAATTAGCTGTGCTACCAAGTTTGAAGGAAATTGCGGCTATCTTCTGTTATCTAATGTTGTTTATCGTAGTGAGACGGTCACAGATCAGTGTTGCGACAACATAGTTAACGTCGTGGGGAAGAAATGCTACGATAGCCTGATTGTTCCCGTTCTTCAATCTCCCACATTCCAAGCCAATGTTTCCCAGATAGCTGCAAGTAACAACCAAGTTTGGAGCAGATGTTATTCTATAGCAAGTAGTTCACAATCACCAAATTAGTTTATGTTTCCCTCGCGAAATAAAGCCCCTTATCCTCTTTCAATATATGTTTTACGAATTCACATGCAAGTGATAATGTCTCACAATTTGAGTGCGAAAATTTATGGCAACATCTAATATCAATTTAGTTGAAGAATTATAAGAAAACGGCTAAAAAAGCAATAAAAGAGATTTAGGACTTCTTTGAGTTCATCACTGGCTAGACAAAAAGGTTTTACTCCCAATGAACGCTTCGTTGTGGAAAACCAAAAACTTACCTCTCGAATTTAGCGCGGGGAATTTTATCAAAGCAATTTTCAATGGAACAACTTAAGCGTCCAATGTAGCTAATTAGTGACAAGATACAAATTGATGTTGTTCGTTAAATTTCGATCAAAGACTCTTTTTATATGTATCTCGAGGCGTTTCCTATGATGACATGATTTTTCAAAATTAATGTTGAACCTCAAACAAACTGCTTGTTTTGATTAAATAATTAGTTTGTTTGAAATTTAAGCAAAGATTTAAAATGAGTCCTACCAACCAGGTAAATAAAAAGGAGTAAAAGTAACTTGACAGTATAAACATCATCGGCAAAAAATTCTGTCTACTTGACGCTAACGTAAGGAAGATACAAATCAATTCATCTATCTTTTTCATACATTAATTATTTTTTTTTTGAAACCAAAGAGTTCGAAGACAAAAGGAAAATCGAAAGAAGCTCCCAACCAACAACATAATCAATTGAATTATTCATCTTAAGTGTGTTGACCCTGTCCTTTCATGGAATATAAGACAACAAGCAGATAAGATGCATTGGACATCGACACAAATGTGGACTCGATTTTGACCGTTAATCATAATACAATTAAGATGTTTCGTGCTGGGTTTCAAAAATATGTTTTAGTTCCAAATGCTTTAGAGATAGGTACTTTGAATCGAAATCTTATCACACGATCAAATTTCTTAGTAAGGTGCAAGAAATTTCATTCAGTTTGATTATGTTTGTTGATCTCTTAACTGTTGAGATCGAAGATATGTGGGTTGGGAAACTTTTCGTTTGTCTTTTTTTAGTTTATCTTCGGAGGCCCATGGCTATATATCTACAGTTACAAAACTGACATTTAAAACCTAAAAATCTTAGACGTAATGTTTCAACAAAGAAGTGCAAGCCCCTCCGTTTATATAATAAAAAAAATGAAACACAATGAGCCAATAATATTCTGGCCAATGATTTTAAATTTATAAGTTATAAGTGAGGAAATGTTTTCCTAACACATTTCGTTATCCTATTTCTGATGTTACCTGAATAGTTGTTTTCCCAACTCATTTATGAAATGTTATCCTAACACATTTCATTATCCTATTTCTGATGTTACCTAAATATTTGTTTTCCCAACTCATTTACCATATAAATGGATCATAGTCTCCACTAGCATCATCCCACAATTCTAGATACTTTTCCTCAGCATAGGAATCATCATCTTGGGAGATCTTAATGGCGCAATCAATACTTATGGTTTCAAAGACCGTGTTATTTTTTGTTCTTGGTGCTTTCTGCGTTACGCTTGGAATCTCAGCGAGAGTTGGAGTTGACAACAATGTTGCTCTCTCCCCCATTTATCAATTAGCGGGAGAAGAATCTCCTGCGCCGACTGAGTTTCTAATTAGCTGTGCTACCAAGTTTGAAGGAAATTGCGGCTATCTTCTGTTATCTAATGTTGTTTATCGTAGTGAGACGGTCACTGATCAGTGTTGCGACAACATAGTTAACGTCGTGGGGAAGAAATGCTATGATAGCCTGATTGTTCCCGTTCTTCAATCTCCCACATTCCAAGCCAATGTCTCCCAAATAACTGCAAGTAACAACCAAGTTTGGAGCAGATGTTATTCTATAGCAAGTAGTTCACAATCACCAAATTAGTTTATTTTTCCCTCGCGAAATAAAGCCCCTTATCCTCTTTCAATATATGTTTTACGTATTCACATGCAAGTGATAATGTCTCACAATTTGAGTGCGAAAATTTATGGCAATATCTAATATCAATTTAGTTGAAGAATTATAAGAAGACGGCTAAAAAAGCAATAAAAGAGATTTAGGACTTCTTTGATTTCATCACTGGCTAGACAAAAAGGTTTTACTCGAAATGAACGCTTCGCTGTGGAAAACCAAAAACTTACCTCTCGAATTTTGCACGGGGAATTTTATCAAAGCAATTTTCAATGGAACAACTTAAGCGTCCAATGTAACTAATTAGTCACAAGATAGAAATTGATGTTATTTGTTAAATTTCGATCAAATACTCTTTTTATATGTATCTCGACGCGTTTCCTATGATGACATGATTTTTCAAAATTAATGTTGAACCTCAAACAAACAGCGATTCTCCCTTGCTAACATCTTCAGATTAACTCATCTTCATAAGAAACCACATTAGCAGAAGAAGCTCCCTTCGATCTGCCCCTTTTCTCCTTCATACTCTGCAAGTCCTCTCTGAAGTCTGGACATCTCATTTGCATGTGACCCAAATGGCACTCAACAATGCTCATGTCTCTCGATTGAGAATTTCTTCCAAGTTGATCACTCTTCTTCTTCCTGTCACTATCCACTGCTAGTAAATGACTGTCCCTGAAAGACTCTTCACCACCCATCATCCTCTGACTCTCCTTCAAGGTACTCATCACTTTATCTAGATTCAGTGTGCTCTTCCCTGCTAGCATTGACTGGACTAGAGGCTTGAAGGATTTTGGTAGTGAAGCCAAGAGAAGTAGCGCTTGCTCTTCATCCTTAATAGCCTCCCTTACATTCAACAGTCTAGATACCATCTCATTAAATTTGTTAATGTGATCAGTCACATTACCTCCCTCTTCCATCTTCAATGAGTACAAATCCATCTTCATCATCAATCGATTGGTCAATGTCTTCAACGAAAACCTGCTCTCAAACGTGTCCCACAACTTCTTCGGTGATGTCTCCTTCAGCACAGTCACTTTTATCTGTGGGGCTAGTGCCAATCAAATTGTACTAACAGCATTTTTCTGAATTGTACTCCAATCTGACTCTTATATTTCACTCGGTTTCTCATCTTGCAATGCTAAGTCAAGACCCTGCTGGACCAAATAATCTTGAATCATGCATTGCCACAGTGTAAAATTTGTTCTCCCATCAAACAACGGAACTTCAAACTTCAGGGTGTTCATTTTATTTAGCGGGAGAAGAATCTCCTGCGCCGACTGAGTTTCTAATTAGCCGTGCTACCAAGTTTAAAGGAAATTGCGGCTATCTTCTGTTATCTAATGTTGTTTATCGTAGTGAGACGGTCACGGATCAGTGTTGCGACAACATAGTTAACGTCATGGGGAAGAAATGCTACGATAGCCTGATTGTTCCCGTTCTTCAATCTCCCACATTCCAAGCCAATGTTTCCCAGATAACTGCAAGTAACAACCAAGTTTGGAGCATATGTTATTCTATAGCAAGTAGTAGTTCACAATCACCAAATTAGTTTATTTTTCCCTCGCGAAATAAAGCCCCTTATCCTCTTTCAATAGTTTTACGAATTCACATGCAAGTGATAATGTATCACAATTTGAGTGCGAAAATTTACGGCAACATCTAATATCAATTTAGTTGAAGAATTATAAGAAAACGGCTAAAAAACAATAAAAGAGATTTAGGACTTCTTTGAGTTCATCACTGGCTAGACAGAAAGGTTTTACTCCAAATGAACGCTTCGTGGTGGAAAACCAAAAACTTACCTCTCGAATTTAGCACGAGGAAGTTTACCAAAGCAATTTTCAATGGAACAACTTAAGAGTCCAATGTAGCTAATTAGTCACAAGATAAAAATAGATGTTGTTTGTTAAATTTCGATCAAAGACTCTTTTTATATGTATCTCGAGGCGTTTCCTATGATAACATGATTTTTCAAAATTAATGTTAAACCTCAAACAAACTGCTTGTTTTGATTAAATAATTAGTTTGTTTGGAATTTAAGCAAAGATTTAAAATGAGTCTTACCAACCAGGTAAATAAAAAAGAGTAAAAGCTACTTGACAGTATAATCATCATCGGCGAAAATCTTTGTCTACTCTAACGTAAGTAAGATACATATCAATTTCAATCATTAATTATTTTTTTGAAACAAAACAGTTCGAGGACAAAAGGAAAATCAACAGAAGCTCTCAGTCAGGAAAATAAATAATTGAATTATTCATCTTAAGTGTGTTGACCCTGTCATTTTATGGAACATACGACAAAAGAAGATAAGATGAATTGGACTTTGGCAGAAATAAGGATTCGATTTTGACCGCTAATCATAATCCATATGAGATGTTCCGGGGTGGGTTTCAAAAATAATTTACTTTTCCAAATTCTTTAGAGATAGGTACTTTGAATCGAAATCTTGTCACACGATGGAATTTCTTGGTAAGGTGCAAGAAATTACCTTTAGTTTGGTTATGCTTGTTGATCTCTGAACATTTGAGATCGAAGATATGTGGGACGGGAAACTTTTCATTTGTCTTTATTTAGTTTATCATCAGAAGCCCAAGGCCATATATCTATAGTAACAAAACTGACATTTAAAACCTAAAAATCTTAGACGTAATGTTTCAACAAAGAAGTGCAAGCCCCTCCGTTTATATAATAAAAAAATGAAACACAATGAGCCAATAATATTCTGGCCAATGATTTTAAATTTATAAGTTATTTGTGATGAAATGTTATCCTAACACATTTCGTTATCCTATTTCCGATGTTACCTGAATAGTTGTTTTTCCAACTCATTTACCATATAAATGGATCATACTCTCTACCAGCATCATCCCACAATTCTAGATACTTTCCTTAGCATAGGAATCATCATCCTGAGAGATCCTAATGGCGCAATCAATAACCATGGTTGCAAAGACGGTGTTATTTTTCGTTCTTGGTGCTTTTTGCGTTACACCTGGAATGTCAGGGAGCATTGGAGTTGACAACAACGGTGCTCTCTCTCCCATTTATCAATTAGCGCGAGAAGAATCTCCTGCGCCAACTGAGTTTCTAATTAGCTGTGCTACGAAGTTTGAAGGAAATTGCGGCTATCTTCTGTTATCTAATGTTGTTTATTGTAGTGAGATGGTCACGGATCAGTGTTGCAACAACATAGTTAACGTCGTGGGGAAGAAATGCTACGATAGCTTGATTGTTCCCGTTCTTCAATCTCCCACATTCCAAGCCAATGTTTCCCTGATAGCTGCAAGTAACTACCAAGTTTGGAGCAGATGTTATTCTCCAGCAAGTAGTTCACAATCACCAAATTTGTCACGACCCCCGTTTAGAGGACCGTGACCGGCACAGACACAGGAAATATCCTTATGCCTGTAAGCCTTATCACTTAATTGACAGAATAGCTATTATTGAAAAACACATTCACATGCATTATAATACCATGGCTACACCGAAATGGTGGCCTATCCTAGGCAAGCAAATCCACGGCCAGTGCAGCTTCAGGATATAGATATAAGAAAACACACATGATATATAACCTGTGTACTGGCTACACATCTGAAGATGCTGTCTATCCTATTCACATGCAACAGATATATGTATATATATAATATATATTGAAAACAAATTTTCCCTGCATCGCAGTAAAATAAATCCTGATCTTTAAGGTGTGGGAAGCTGACAGTTCTAGATTTAGTGATACAATCTAATTGGGTACATCTACCCTTTACTTTATGAAACAATGATAAAGTAAATTAAGTTACAATTACAATTTAATCACCCACATGAACAAGTTGTGGGTCTTGGAAAGTGTTGCTCAACCCTCGTTCCACCGAGACTTCTTCCACATGTACTTAACCTGTCTCTGTGTAGTAAAAAATGAGGTGTGAGTCTTAACCACGCGACTCAGTGAGGACTCTCCCATCCCCGGCGCAAGGTGGGTACCATAGCGTTGGGTTTGGGAGTCATACACAACCACATGCAAAAAACAACTAGTTACTGTTAGTTAGCATACATTCTTGGTGATCACACAACAACAGAAATTTCACCCAAACACTCACATGCATTTAACAGATATAAGCATGTAGCAGTTTGTTCCACGTCATCAATCAGCAAGTAACATGTAACATATAGTGCCAGCTTTTACTTACCGGTCTTCTCACGTTCAGCATGTTTGAATCAAACAAGACATTATGGTGATGTAATCCTGTACGTCACCACTACACTGCACAATCAGCAATTATATGCAAACACAAACAAGTTGTACCTACACACAGATACTATAGCATACATCTACTTAATCTCCCCAACTCTGGGTTATCTACTAGCCACTACGTGGCTTTCCCACTTCGAACCCGTGCACTTGGGTTGCTGGCCACCAAGTGGCAAAACATACTTAACCCATTCACGTGGGTATTGGTCACCTCATGACAATTCTGTTAACCAAACACAATCAACTTCTATCTATCAAACAACTGACGCATAGCCACCACGTGGCACGTCCTGACCCCTTGCTGCGGGGCAATAGCTTGAGTCCACTCGTCCATTACCCAATCAGGCCACAATGGCGGGCACGGCACGACGTCTCAAAGCTTGGCCACTGATACACCCTGGACCATCTCAACAGGATGATTTCTCTTCTGCAAGATCAGGCTCACGGTTCACCCGTAGGTTCCTCCCGTGTCTCCTTATCTTTGTCTCATATATTAATAGGATTCTTTGTATCTTTCCCGAAGGATCAACAATTCCTCTCCTTATTAATATGTACAAGTATCCTCAACAGGATATAACTCATATACCCGTCCAGATGCACTCTCTGAGCCTCAAGCTATCGTCATAGCAATTTAAATCCTTTCAGACCCTATTACCAAGATAGGGCAATGACCATCGTCATGGTTATTATAAAGCTGAGGTCTGAAGTGTCATCTGTCGTTGTTCTGGTCGATGTCTCTCATATTAATTGGATTCTTTGCACCATTCCCGAAGGATCAACAATTCTTCTCCTTATTAATATGGATGAGTATCCTTAACGGGATGTCACTCATATACCCGTGCAGATGCACTCGCTGAGCCTCAAGCTAACGTCATAGCAATATTAACCCTTTCTGACCCTATTACCATGATAGGGCAATGACCATCGTCATGGTGATTATAAAACTGAGGTTTCAAGTGCCATCTGGCGTTGTTCTAGTCGATGTCTCACATCGCTAGCATATCCAAATCCGAAACCCACCAATAACTCCCTTTGCATGATTATAATTTAAGTCACTGTCGTGACGAGTTTTCAAAATAAAAGTTTTGTCCTTCCGTACAATGACTCTTGCCACCGTCGTGGAAAAGAATGAATAAAATACTCATCATGCCTCTGGAGTGTATGAGTTGGATTTGTAACACACCAATCATAGCAAACAATTATGCTCTACTCCTATATCTTCCTATCCAAGCTACTTTCCACAACCTATTCTCTAGTTCTTTTATTCTTTTAGTATTCTATACCTCTAGCTAACACATATCAGACAAGCAGAGAATGAACATACTTAGGTAATCCACACAAGCATACAACCCTAGGAGCAGAGATGGAAGAACCCTCACATTGGCCAACCTTCCATGCAATCCTCTCCTGTAACTTTTAGTCTCCTCGGAGTTCCTGTTTCACTCTATTGCGTACCGTTGTTCCTATAAGAACAACATTTATTTCATTAAGGTTATTACTTAGCTTAACTTGTTATTTATCTCTCCATTACTCCCACGTGTAGTCCATGGCTGCCACAGAGTCAAGTTCTTGGTCTTATTGGACTTCTCTATCCCGACTTATGTGTATCCTTCCTCGGACACTTGACTTACTCGCATATAACACTCTACTTTAGTGTTTCACATACTTGGATTTGAGTATTAGACCTCTATCTAACTTGTATTCGCATCTAAGGAAGCTTATCTAGCTTGGTTGGAAGGGATCCAAATTCTATGAAGGTCTAAGCACTTTAATTCAACCTGTGTTCCTACTTGGGTTCTAAGAAATCTAGTTTCTAAACCTCAATATACCTCCAATTTACCCTACTTGTGTTCTAAGAAATCTAGTTTCTAAACCTCAATATACCTCCAATTTATCCCACTTAAGGTTTCCTAAAGTTTATGAAGGAATAAGGTTGAAATTCCCGAAGTTAGGCCTAATTGGTTCCGCAAGTTTCCATCCTTGAGAAACAAGAAGGTATTTAGAGTGATTTAATCATCAAAAACATGTTTAGGAGTGTTCTATGGTGTTTAGGATTGAAGAGAGGGGGTTCAGAGGTCTCAATTCGCCCTAAAAATGGGCTTGGGGCAAGCCAGGCAGGGACCGGGCGCTATAGCGCCCATTCTAGCGCTGCCGTGCCAGGGTGCTTCCTTGGTAGCCCTTGGCCAACCAGCAAGTGGGCACTGCAGCGCCAGCTCGCAGCACAACAGCGTTTTTGCTGTGCTGTGGCTGGTTTCGACCACCTTTTCGGCCATATTCCGATTCGGCTTCGATTTCACTTTTCACGGGTCTTGTTCTCCTACATATATACTATATTTAAGAAGTCCTACAACTCAAATCCAACTCCGATTTGTCGCCGAATCGTTGATTGTTCGAAATTGAGAAAAATGGGTTTTATAAACCCCAAACTCTTCCAACTTCGAATCCGGCCAAATCCAACAATCTAGCCTCGAATCCTAACCCCGATAAGTGTTCAAGAACACTTTAAAAATATTATTCTACCCTCGAATCCGCCCAACTCAAATTCTCAACTCAATTCCAAAAATGAAGAAAAATGACGAAAATGAGAACTTGGAGAGAATCGGGCGTTGTACCAACCTTAACTCGAGAGATTGAGACGAGGAAGATGACAAGGATGATCTCATGCTCTTCCTCCAACTCTGGCTCGTCAGATTCCGGCGAGATTCCCGCCGATTTCCTCCTCCATCCAAGCCCTAGCTCCATGTCTCTCTCCTTTCCTTTCTCTTTTAATTTCTTCTTCTTTGCTTCTCCGTGGCCCTCTTCCTCTCTCCTTTTCCTTTTTATTTCCTTTTTCTTTCTTTTCATTTACTAATTAATATAAAAAAATCTAAAAGTAATGTTAATTAATTAAATAAATTGTTAATAATAATAATAATAATAATACCAAAGAGAAGGTTGAAAAATATCTCCAACTTAATCCCTCCTCCTTCCAATTAAATTTTATTTTCTTTTAAGTCCCAAATTGAATACCAAAAATAATTCCTACTTACTTTTCTTTCACTTTCTACTTTCCCCCTTTTTAAATATTTAAAATAATCATAATAAAAATAAATAAATTAATAATTAAACAAATAATAACTAATAATATTTTGATTTAGTTCTCAGTCCTATTTATTTTAGGTTTCTAATTTCGTAAGTCCTGAATTAATTCCAAAAAAATTATTTCACTTCTTTCTTTCATCTT
The DNA here is from genome assembly GCA_014851425.1 of Senna tora. Taxonomy (NCBI): domain Eukaryota; kingdom Viridiplantae; phylum Streptophyta; class Magnoliopsida; order Fabales; family Fabaceae; genus Senna; species Senna tora. The sequence goes on from CM026261.1 coordinate 35,952,988, forward strand.
TTATTTTACTTGAAATTTCGAAGAATTTCTCGGTTCCTTTCCAGATTCCCTTAACTTTCATACTTTTCCTATATTCTTTTTAAGTTTTTAATTCCTAGCCCCGGAATAAATCATTCTTAAATCCTCAAAATTTTAAATAAATCATTTTTTATTCCACGAAATTTTCCGGGGTATTACAAAATTAGTTTATTTTTCCCTTGCGAAATAAAGTCCGTCCCTTATCCCCTTTCAATATATGTTTTACAAATTCACATGCAAGTGATAATGTCTCACAATTTGAGTGCGAAAAATTATGGCAACATCTAATATCAATTTAGTTGAAGAATTATAAGAAAACAGCTAAAAAAGCATTAAAAAAGATTTAGGACTTCTTTGAGTTCATTACGGGCTAGACAAAAAGGTTTTACTCCAAATGGACGCTTCGATGTGGAAAAGCAAATTCTTAACTCTCGAGATTTGAGTGAGGAATTTTATGAAAACATTTTTCTATAATTTTATAACTTTCAAGGAAATTTTTATGTATTTTAAAACAAAAAGTACAATTTATTTAATTTTTTAGAGTGAGGTATTGTGAAATCTCATTCTTTGAAGGATTATGGTGTTTTGATTGCCTATAGTGCATATAATTATGAAATTTTTAAAGATCCTATTAAGAGGTGATATGTGGTGGGTCCTTGTAATAATACATGAACCCGAATCTATATTATCATCACTCTTCAGATATTTTGTCACATGTGATATGTTTTAATTTTTAATGGTAATTTTAATATAGAGTACTATAAGGTTCCTATAAAAATGTTATATTTAAAATATAATTATAAAAATATTTATGTAACTGTCATTTTTTGTTCAAACAATTTTAAGTTGAAATTAAGGACCGCAAGGGGTCGTAACCTTCCACCTAGGTACCTACGTACCCTTGTGGAGGGATAAAAGTCCACGTAGTTCGCCGTGTTAACGTCCGTAAGAGCTGTAGGCAAGGTGATTACCTGTGGGGACCTTGTGCGGCTAGGACGTGTGTAAGGTATTCCGAGCGGGCGAGCTGCTCGTTGGAGGTGGCATTAGATTGTGAGAGAGTAAGGGTCTCTCGGAGCTGCTGGAAGCTTTGTTGATGGAGATCTCCGGGATGGAGATACGTCTGTTGATGGTGGAGCTTGGTGATGCCGTGGGCCAAGCTCTGAGGCTAATGAGGAGGTGTGTCGTACTTAGGAAACCTAAGTCTAGCTTCAGTGTATTTGGAGTCGGTTAGCTTGAATGTCCTTGAGTCCCCGGGGTGATACGAGCACAGGAGGCAATGTTAGAGCTAGAATAATCATGGAGTCATTGAAGGAGCTTATGGAAGAGACTATTTGAAAAATATTTGACTTAGAATGAATTCTCTACCAAACATCACGTAATAAAGGATATGTTTTTTTACGAAAAAACGGAAAGAGAAAGGGAAAGGGAATGCATTTATTGTATTTGTTAGTAAAAGTTGAAAATGAAAATGGAATGAGAATGTATTAAAATTACTACTTTACCCCTTATATTAAAATAAGAAAAAGATCCTACATGTTTTTTATTTTTCAATCTTCTTTCCCTTGCCTTCTAGAACACAACCAAAGTAAACAGTAGTTTTCTATAATATTATTTACACCTAAAAGTTATTATAAGATGTGATTATCTGAAACATATATATGGATATTAATATCTAAACTTAAAAAATTTTAATTTTTGTAAAGAAATATATAAATAATGAAAGATGTAAATACACAAAATAATTAAAAACTCCACATAAATAAAAATTTATTATGAATAACTTAGGAACTAACTTTTTAATCTCTAATAAGACCCGTTTGGTTTATGAAAAAGAGGCTGCAATCTTTTACGTAATCCAACATTCTTCTTACTAAACATACCTTACTTTTTCTAATGTGATGAAATTATATTTTTTCTTACTTTTTTATTCACTTTTATTCCATTTCCACTTTTAATACAAAAGTAAAATAATCATTTTATGTACTTTTATTTCATTCACATTACAGACACATCACATTCACATTCACATTTCTTTTAACATTCCAGTAACCAAACGAGGCTTAAAAACAATCTCTAAATCATTCATGATAAGTTCGAACTTGTGTAGAATTTCAATTCCCGAAGGGTAATGGCGCCTAATTTATTTGAATATAATTTTAAAAAATTAATTATTAAATTATTATATCATCAATTTAAATTCTCAACATATTATACTTACAAAATTTTTTTTTGCACAACTTCTTAGTGTCACATGTTAGGGGGCATTCACCGCCCCACAAAAGCTGATACACAATATTTTTTTTATTTTGTAAATAAATTTTTTAGCGGCGGATATATTCGCTGCTGTAATATGTTTTTACTTCCAACAACAAAACATTTGCTGGTTTTATACTTGATTATTTTTTATAAGCTTTAAAAATATTAAAATAATTTAAGCAATCATTTATTTTTTTAAAAAATATAGTTAAAAATTTTAAAATTAAATTAAAGATTAATTATATAGTTCTAATTCAAAAATTATTTCTTATACGTTGTCATCAAAATATGAATTGTCAACCAACAAGTGGTCGATTAGAGTGGTAAGCACTTCATTCCCCTTAAGCAAGGTCCATGGTTCGAGATTTGCATATGTAAAAATCTTTTGTTGGGAGAGCTCTACCCTTATTATGAAACCTCCGCTAGCTTGAACAAGATTGCTTCCAATAGAAGGATACCTATAAGAAAAAGGAAAAAGAATTATTAAAAACTCAATTTTATTGTAGTGCTAAATAATATATATGTTAATTTTAAAAGTAAATAATAGTTTCAAAAACTATTAATTATATAGATATCTATAATAACCATTGTTTTGAAAACCGGACCGGACCGGTCGGTTAGACCGAAAAACCGGTAAACCGGCTGCCAGTTTGGTCCGGAATAACCAATGAACCGGTCAGGTATAAAACCGGTCAAGAACCGGTCAAACCGGTCAGAAATCGGTGGTTTAGACGGTTCGACCGGTTTTTTTTTTTTTAAATTTGTGTTGTTTATGATTTAATATTTATTGAAAATTTGTTGTGACTTGTAGTTGTAAGGATTGTTCTATTTCAGTATTTATTGTTTGGTTTGTAATAAGATTTGAGACTTAAATATGTTGATCCTTGAACTTATTTGAAGAGTTTAATATGATATTGTAGTAATTTGCAACTTGTTCTATTTCTTATCATGTTTAGGTCGAGATGGAAACATATAATTATGAAGTATATAATTTTTTTATAATATATTTTAGTATATTTAATTAAAAATATATATTTTAAATGCCACCGATTCGACCACGGTTCGACCATTGAACCGTGAACCAGTGCCTCGACCGGTTCAATGACCGATCCGATTTTAAAAACATTGATAATAACCATCACTCTCATTCACTTCAAAACTCTCAATCAAGTCCTTAAATAATTTTTTTTATAGAAAACCTTTAAGTAAAATTTGAAGTTATAGCTATATAATTAATTTTTAATTTAATTATTAAAAATTTTACCTTTAATTTTTTTTAAAAATAAATGATTGCTCAAATTATTTTAATATTTTTTAAAGCTTATAATAATAATTAAGTTAAATAATTAGAATAAATAATTATAATAATTTAATAATTAACGCCTTATAGCAGCACAATTCACGTAATAACGACAAAAAATAAATATTTGTTTGAGCAAGCTTTTTCATCGATGGAAAGAAGCGAGGAGACGCAAGTATGACTCTTTAGTCAATAATGCCACTACGGTCTGACTGCTCTTATCAAATCCCATTGTAAAAGGCTAAAAGCTCAAGCTTTGTGTGCATGCATTGCAAGGGATAGCGACGATGGCGATTCGCAGGCTGAGATCTCTGCTTCCTCTTTCTATATGCAAATCTCTTCCGTTTCAATCCTTCGCGATTCGCAGATTCTGTTCTTCTTCTCCTCCTCCTCCTCCTCGAATCCCCTCCTTTTTAGAGGTACGTAACTGATCTTTTTCTAGGTTTCGTGACCTCTTAAATCTGCTTATAGCTTAGATTTTTTTTTTTTTTACTTCTTGTACATTTTCATGCATTTTTTTGGGAATTTTAATCTTTGTTCACTCAATGATGCATTAATTACAGAGTGTTGGATTCATTGGCCTGGGAAATATGGGATCCAGAATGGCGAATAACCTCATTAAAGCTGGTTACAGAGTTACAGTTCACGACGTGTACTTTATCTATACCTTTTCATGCTGATTATTTATGGAATTGTTTAATTGATCCCTGAGAAATTTCATAATTGCTTTGTATGGGGGTTTGGTTTGATGTTGCTGTAGTGGTGTTACTTTAATTGGTATATTCAATTCTTGTTGGTTTATACAGAATACCTCTGATGGTGTTAATCATATTTGAAAATATTGCAGAAACTCTGATGTTACCAACAAGTTCTCTCAGATGGGAGTGCCTACTATGAAAACTCCTTTTGAGGTTGCAGAAGCAAGTGATGTCGTAATTACAATGTTGCCTTCTTCTTCCCATGTAAGTATAGGCATTCCAATGACATTTTCTTTTCTGCAAAAGCATTGGGCATTCGCTTATGTGATGACTGACTCCATGGAGAATAATTGGTCTCCTCAATATTTTTGAAACAACTTTTCTATATTTTGGATTGTAATTTTCAAGTCTTAAGTAACTAGTTCACTTGATAAAATTATGTAAACTGTAAAGCAGTTGGTTTGGTTTACAGAAAGAATTAAAGAAAACAAAAGGTTAAGATTGACTAATTTTCTTTTATTTCTTTTTTAACAAAGTAAACTCATTCAAAAATGTAGTGTGAAATCCAATCAAATTTGACAACGTTTCCACTTTCCAACCAAGTAGTGGGAAACTATTGACCAATCTTTCTTGCGGAAGGACCAGGATCACTTGTTCAATCATTTGTTCTTATTTTCTGATGGGATATCACCGACAAGACCTACCGCCGCAACCATCGGACCACCGCGCTCTGATCACAGTTGTCAGTCCCATTACCTGACACGCATCACCGCCTCCCACTGTTCACCCCTCTCCACACTGCACGCCACCACCTAACACTGTATGGCTCCACCCTCAGCCCATCCCGATCACCATGATGCACTGTACCAGCTCCAACCACTCCTGTACACACCGGGAGCCCCTATATAAACCCCCATAGCCTCCAAATTCACACACACTGAATCACACTTGGGAATTCTCTGGCTGCTCTATGACCAGAAGTTCCTCTAGTCTGTAACAGGACTCATCATTTTCTATTACTCTTTTCCATAAATAACAAAAATACAATGATTCTATATTCTTCTGCAAATAAAATATCTGATTGTCATGTACCTAGCAGAGAAGTCTTGGTTATTTCCAGCTCTGTAACTTGTGACATTGATTAGATGTTGTCAACAACCATTTCTTACCAAAAGCTTAGGCTTGAATGAGACCCATGAATGGCTCTGATATATATATATATATATTTCTGACAAGCCCTTTACTAGAATCTTTTCGGGCTTGAAGTACACCCATCATGAGAGGTTGATAATGTACCATTTCTTGTGATGAAATTTAATTTTAATTAGAAGAATGGGGGTGGCTAGGATCACATCAAACACTTGACCATTTGGTCATAAAGGATTTGATACCTTGTCAAAGACCACTTCTTCCCAAAAGATTAAGTTATAAGAGAAGACCTATGAATGATTTTGATAGACATTTCTAATAGATATCAATAATTTTGAAATAATGTGATTGCTATAAAGTTGGTGGGCTCAAATAATACAGGTGAATAGCATGGGGTTGGATTAAAAACTTTAAACGAAAGGGAATTGTTTAATGCATTGAAGCCTGACGTATTTCCAAACTCATGAAGTGTCTCATGTTTAATAGTTAAAGTAGAATCTTTAATCTGCCGTTGGAGTAGATAGAAACAAACTATTTACTTATAAGGCTTTATGTCATACTATTTTTTTAGTCATCCTTATTAACATGAATGCTGATTTGTTACTAGGATGTGTACCTAAATTTCTCAGTTTAAATATTACAAGTTTGCAAGAATTTTTTTACTGCTGCTGACCTTCTTACCTTTGACTTTGTACTGATTCCAGAATAACATACTCATCTAAATTAAGTAGGTCATTGATGTTTACACTGGACAAAATGGTTTGCTTCATGCTGGGAGAGTTCTAAGGCCGTGGTTATTGATTGATTCATCCACTATTGATCCACAAACATCAAGAAACCTTTCTGCTACAATATCTAATTGTCATGTAAAAGAAAGGAAAGGTATCAGTAAGTGAAATATTGGCCAAGTCTATCTTTAATCTATTTGACCTTCAAGCTGTTGTGATTTTCTTAACCATTTTTTTTTCTCATGACAAATGCCTTGTTAGTTTTGTTATGCATAGCATACAGAAGAAATTGATAATTTATATGCAATATGAGGGGAGTTTATAGTGCCTCTTGTTAAGTTCTCTATAACACCCTTTGTCTCGTCGGCATGTGCATTCTTGGTTGTCTCATCCACACAGTTCTGTCATTTTTAGTATTAGGAGGTCACTAAAAAATTGGTTTTCCGATTATAATACATATTGACTTCTTTATCCCATCTGTAAAGCTCTTCTAAAGTTGATTTTTTAAGCTGATAAAGCACGTTTGCCTCAGTGGAGCACTGCAGCAGACTGTTAGATATAATAAATCACATGTAGATATTTATAATGTCATTCTTATTAGCTATGCCTCCCAATAACTAGTGGTAGGGGAAGGCCAAAGAAAACAATTGGAGAAACTAATAGGATGGATTTAACAATTAATAACCTAACTATGTGGGGTCAGCTATATGGATAAAGGCTAACGTGTTTTGTCTTTGCTCATTTCAATAGTTAAATCCATCCTAATAGGCTTTCTTTGTTGTATTCCTATTAACAATGCCCTTATTTCTCATGAAAGTGAGTCCAGTTTCTCCCTTCTGTTATATATTGAATTATATAAATAATTTCACTCATTGCATGGCATATTGACATCATGTTTGTTGATAGGTCATCAATCTTTGAAGTTATGGCATGCACTGAAGTGAAAATAAATACTACAATTTACATAGTCATCACTAAATATGCCGCTGCTTTCCAGATGCTAATGGCTTACAATTTGTATTCTTTTAGCCATCTTATACCATAACTGGATTTGGCACTTTTTATCCACATTTGCTAATCTATTCATTTGAAAGTAAGTCTTAAATGAAAAAAAAAGGTCAATATTCAGTAGGCTGTTCTTTGGTGCAACTTTAAATTCTTTTTTTTTCCTATTGTTTTTTTCTTTGTAAAGCCGACCCTGTCTAGTGGGAAGAAGGTTTTTTGTTGTTGTATTTTTCTTTGTAAATGGCACAGGGTTTTCATAAGATTGTCCTGTTGTACATGAATTACTTTCTAAATTTGAGTATGCTGAATCGGTTTTACCTTTGTTTCCCCCTTGTTGGATTGAATCATTATGCTTTTTTAGGTGATTGGGAAACTCCTGTCAAATTGGATGCTCCAGTATCTGGAAGTGTGATTGCCGCAGAAGCTGGGTCACTTACTTTTATGGTATAAATAATGTTCAAGTCTAACCTACTGGAAAAACCCATATTAATAAATTATAATTTTGTTGACAATCTCAGGTTCAAAGACCAAGAACTGCATCCTTGGAACCCAAAAATTATTGTTTAGGAGTCTTAATTTTCATATTCTTATTGGGGACTGCATATTTAGCATGTTTACTCTTGAATTGAATCAATTGATATTAAGTTCAGATACTAATCACTGAATGCATATATAATTACACAAATTGCATTAGAATTTTGATACATAAAACTAAAATGATGCATCTTGTTAAGAACTAAATGGACTTAGATGCATGGATATTGAGGTAATAGTGCAAAACTTTGCAGCAAAGCTACTTCCTTTTTGGCAAGTTTAATTTATGGACAAGAAATGGATCTTCCTCAGGTTGGTGGCTCTGAGGAAGCTTTTTTGGCTGCAAAACCCTTATTTCTTTCAATGGGTAAAAGTGCAATATACTGTGGTGGCGCAGGAACTGGTTCTGTAAGTTGCATTCCTGAATTCTCAACTTCAAACTTTTTGATGCTGAAAATGTTGCTCATATAATCTTTGAGAAATTGATCAAAAAGCGTTGTTTAATAAAAAAATGAAGAGAATAGAAGGGTTGGTTAGTAAAAACTCATGCCATATCCTTTCTTTTCTAGTTCTTTTTCTATAAAAAAAAAATCATGCAATATCATATTAAGTTAGTTTATCTTGTTATTATCATTTTGAAAATTGGGTTAATTTAGTGTTTTCAATAATTTAATTTAAGATACCAATAAAGGTGTTTGGGCTGAGGCAAATCATGTACTGCAGTAAAATCTGTTTAGGATTCTAGTAGTTAGAATAGGACCTCTTTTATACATTATTGTCTGTCTCAAATGAAATTTTCCTAATTATTGTGATTTTATCAGAACAAATAAATTCATTTGTTATTACATTAGATTCTTTTGTCTTAATTTTCTAATGATAATGTTGAATATCCATTTAAATTGAATATTTCAAGTTTGAACAGTTAAATGTGTCTAAATGTTATCCTTGCATAATTGCATTAGATTCATGGATGTATTTTTTTAGTGTTAGTTTGGCTTGTTATTAGGCAGCAAAGATCTGCAATAATTTGGCTCTAGCTGTGAGTATGCTGGGAGTATCAGAGGCCCTATCTCTGGGTCAATCTCTCGGAGTTTCTGCCAGCACTTTGACAAAAATATTCAACTGCTCCAGTGCTCACTGTTGGAGTAGGTATACCTTTAGTTTTTTCGTCAGCTCAGTATGAGTAAACAATTTGCAGCATGGCAGTATTTGATTTTCCTGCATCTTTCACTACATCTTTGTATTTGTGTGGTGTAAGAGATTCTTAGGGGTCTTAGAATTATAATTGTGGCTGTAAATGGATATACATAAGAGTGTGTTTCAGAGTTGGGAGGAGAAGGAATGGCTATATGGTAATTTCTCTTTCCCTTGTTTGGGGAAACTTATCCAAGATACCTTGAATTGGGGGATATAGGAGGGAGGACCTTAGAAGGTTAGTTGAAATCCCTCCATTCTACTTCCTCTTTAATAAACAACAAAACAAGGAAAAGATTTCAATGGGACCTTCTCTTCCCTTCCATTATCCTACATTCAAACATGCCTAAAGATAAAAGTTTCCTCAAATACTGAAGAAAACACTGAGAAACTCAGAAAGCAATGACGTTGGTGTACTTGTCAGACATGTAAGCCTCCCGTTGTGAGTGACAATTTCTATAATTCTTTGGAACTTTGAATTTCTCTTGAAAATTTCTTGGGTTACCTGTCAGATGTAAGCCTCCCTTTACCTGGTTATCATTGTTCTCTCTGTTGTTGATAACAAAAAGAGATTCCTTGTTCAGCAGCGTTTACAAAGTCAGAAAAATTACTTGTAGAGCTTTGTTGTGGTGCATAATATTGAAAACTAGAGCAATACATTATCCTTTTTTAAGTGTATAAATATTTGTATTTTTATAATCAAATTAATAAAGAGCAGTTTCGTGGTTACAGTGCTAGTTACAACCCAGTTCCTGGTGTGATGGAAGGAGTGCCTTCTTCAAGGGATTATCAAGGTGGGTTTGCATCCAAGCTTATGGTGAGTAACTAAACCTCCAAAAGTATCACTTCTTGAGTTCTTGTACATATTCTCGGACAAAAAAGTCATAAATTGGTTTGGAGTTTCTTGTGACTTGATTTTTTTTTTTCAAAAAACAGATTTCTTAAAATTTGGATTAAATTTTCTTTTTGGCAGCCCAGTGCATGAAGCTCTCACTAGGTATGCTCTGGGGAGGGTTAGATATACGCAACCTTACCCTTGAAAGAAGAGAGTCTATTTCCTAAAATTTGGATAAATAAGCTTGCATATTTATTGTGTTTTCAGAAAATGACTTAAATTCCATAACTAATTTTGTCTTTTAAAAGAAGAGATGGTTTTTTGGTCCAATGTTAAATGTCGAGGATGCTAATCCGTTCCAAAATGGTAAAATTCATTCAAATTCTCGAAAGGGAAGAGCTCTCTATTATCAAGCTGAAGAGGCTTATGCTTTCTAACATCATAGGCTGCATCTACCAGGCTACCAGAAATCCTTTACTTGGTGCAGAATTCCTTTAAGAGAAATGCTGTTGAGTTAGACTCTTGTTAATTGTTATCATAGGCCTTTCCTCAACAATTTAACCTTTTGAATTGAAATGGTTTGACACCCTTGTTCTTCTCACACACTAAATTTCTTCTCCTCATCCTTTATTAGCATATGATTTGATAGAAAACTTACTTATTTGCCATAAATCGATGTTTAGGGTGTTTTAGAGTGTTGAACATGATAACCTCGTATGTTTGTGTCTCTATGTAATGCAGGCTAAAGACTTAAACCTTGCAGTAGAATCAGCCAAACAGGCTGGCTGTAAATACCCATTGACATCTCAAGCACAAGAAATGTAAGTCCCTCTTCTTCCATAACGAAGGTGTTAAAAAACTTTTCTTGTTTTAGGTCAAATGAGTAATTTAGCCTTGAATTTAATATCAAACATGATATGTTTGTTCACTGAAGAACAAATTGTTTTGGTCAGATATAGAGAGCTCTGCATGGGTGGTCATGAAGCTAGAGACTTTTCATGTGCTTTTCGCCATTATTACTCTGGAATGGACGAGCCTCTTGACCAATAAAGTATTATTAATAGTGGGTTGTAAATGAGTGGAGTCGAGCCGAACCTCTAACTTGATTAAGCCCGAATGAGTTCAAGCTTTAAAAGGAACAGAAAATCATTAATAACACGAGCCAAGCCTGAACAATTAGCAAATAATGCTTTTAACATAATATATATTTAGGCAAAAGTATTTTTTGGTCGCCTGTATGACTTGGCATCACATTTACTATTGAAGGCCACATGGATAGTTATATTTGCATATATCATTAATTAGTTTGATTAAATGATTAGTTTGATTGAATTTTAAGCCATCGATTTAAAATGAGTCCTACCAACCAGGTAAATAAAAAAGAGTAAAAGTAACTTGACAGTGTAATCATCACTGGCGAAAAATTGTGTCTACTTGATGCTAACGTAAGTAAGATACACATCAAATCATGTTTTTCATACATTAATTACTTTTTTGAAACCAAAAAGTTCAAAGAAAAAACGGAGAATCAACCGGAGCTCCCAGCCAGCAACTTAACCAATTGAATTATTTGTCTTAGGCGTGTGGACCCTGTCCTTTTATGGAACACGAGACAACAAGGAGATAAGATGCAATGGACATTGGCAGAAATAAAGATTAGATTTTGACCGCTTTGACCGCTGATCATAATCCAATTGAGATGTCCCTCGGTGGGTTTCAAAAAGAATTTATAGTTCCAACTGCTTTAGAGATAGGTACTTTGAATCCGAATCGAAATCTTATCACACGATCGAATTTTTTGGTAAGATGCAGGAAATTACATCAAGTTTGATTATGTTTGCTGGTCACTTAACTGTTGATGAGATCGAAGATGTGTGGGACGGGAAACTTTTCGTTTGTCTTTTTTAATTAGTTTATCTTCGGAAGCCCATGGCCATATATCTACAGTTACAAAACTGACATTTAAAACCTAAGAATCCATGACGTAATGTTTCAACAATGAAGTGCAAGCCCCTCCGTTTATATAATAAAAAATGAAACACAATGAGCCACTAATATTCTGGCCAAAGATTTAGATTTTATAGGTTATACGTGATGAAATGTTATCCTAACACATTTCGTTATCCTATTTCCGATGTTACCTTAATAGTTGTTTTTCCAACTCATTTACCATATAAATGGATCATACTCTCCACCTGCATCATCCCACAATTCTAGATACTTCTCCTCAGCATAGGCATCATCCTCTTGAGAGATCTTATGGCGCAATCAATAACCATGGTTGCTAAGACGGTGCTATTTTTCGTACTTGGTGCTTTCTACGTTACACCTGGAATCTCCGCGAGAGTTGGAGTTGACAGCAACGGTGCTCTCTCTCCCATTTATCAATTAGTGCGAGAAGAATCTCCTTCGTCGACTGGCTTTCTAATTAGCTGTGCTACCGAGTTCGAAGGGAATTGCGGCTATCTTCTGTTATCTAATGTTGTTTATCGTAGTGAGACGGTCACAGATCAGTGTTGCGGCAACATAGTTAACGACGTGGGGAAGAAATGCTACGATAGCCTGATTGTGCCCGTTCTTCAATCGCCCGCATTCCAAGCCAATGTTTCCCAGATAGCTGCAAGCAACAACCAAGTTTGGAGCAGATGTTATTCTATAGCAAATAGTTCACAACCACCATATTAGTTTATTTTGCCCTCGTGAAATAATGTCGAAATAAAGTCCCTTGTCCTCATTCAATATGTGTTTCACGAATTCACATGCAAGTGACAATGTCTTACAATTTGAGTGCGAAAATTTATGGCAACATGTAATATCATTTTACTTGAGGAATTATAAGAAAACTGCTAAAAAATATTAAAAAGTGATCTAGGACTTCTTTGAATTCATCACGGGCTATACGAAAAAGGTTTTTCTCCAAATGAACGATTCGATGTAGAAAAGCAAAATATTACCTCTCAGATTTGACACGAGGAATTTTATCAGGACATTTTTTCTATGGAACAACCCAAGCGTCCAATGTAGCTATTTAGAGAGAAGATGCAAATTGATGTCGTTTGTTAAATTTTGACCGAAGACACTTTTAATATGTATCTCGAGGCGTATCCTATGGTGTGATAATTTCTCAAAAACAATGTTAAACCTCAAACAAACTGCTCGTTTTGATTAAATAATTAGTTTGATTGAATTTTTAGCCATCGATTTAAAATGAGTCCTACCAACCAGGTAAATAAAAAAGAGTAAAAGTCACTTGACAGTGTAATCATCACCGGCAAAAAAATGTGTCTACTTGACGCTAACGTAAGTAAGATACACATCAAATGATGTTTTTCATACATTAATTATTTTTTTGAAACCAAACAGTTCGAAGAAAAAAAGGAGAATTAACTGGAGCTCTCAGCCAACAACATAATCAATTGAATTATTCATCTCAAGCGTGTGGACCCTATCCTTTTATGGAACACAAGACAACAAGGAGATAAGATGCATTGGACGTCGGCAGAAATAAAGAATTGCTTTTGACCGCTGATCATAATCCAATTGAGATGTCCCGCGGTAGGTTTCAAAAATAATTTACAGTTCCAAATGCTTTAGAGATAGGTACTTTGAATCCGAATCGAAATTTATCACACGATCGAATTTCTTGGTAAGGTGCAGGAAATTACATTAAGTTTGATTATGTTTGTTGATCTCTTAACTGTTGATGAGATTGAAGATATGTGGGGCAGGAAACTTTTCGTTGGTCTTTTTTGATTATTTTATTCTCGGGAGCCCATGGCCATATATCTATAGTTACAAAACTGACATTTAAAACCTAAAAATCCTAGACGTACTGTTTCAACAATGAAGTGCAAGCCCCTTTGTTTACATAATAAAAAACGAAACTCAATGAGCCAATAATATTCTGGCCAAAGATTTTAGATTTTATAGGTTATACGTGATGCAATGTTATCCTAACACATTTCGTTATCATATTTCCGATGTTACCTGAATAGTTGTTTTTCCAACTCTTTTTCCATAAAATGAATCATACTCTCCACGTGCATTACGCCTGGAATCTCAGCAAGAGTTGGAGTTGACAGCAACGGTGCTCTCTCTCCCATTTGTCAATTAGCGCGAGAAGAATATCCTCCGTCGACTGACTTTCCAATTAGCTGTGCTACCAAGTTTGAAGGAAATTGTGGCTATCTTCTGTTATGTAATGTTGTTTATTGTAGTGAGACGGTCACATATCAGTGTTGTGGCAACATAGTTAATGACGTGGGGAGGAAATGCTACGATAGCCTGATTGTGCCCGTTCTTCAATTATCCGCATTCCAAGCCAATGTTTCCCAGATAGCTGCAAGCAACAACCAAGTTTGAAACAGATGTTATTCTATAGCAAATAGTTCACAACCACCAAATTAGTTTATATTTTTGCCCTCGTGAATTAATGTCGAAATTAAGTCCCATGTCCTCATTTAATATATGTTTTGCGAATTCCCATGCAGGAGAAAATGTCTTACAATTCGAGTATACAATTAATAAGAAATCTCTAAAGTTATGTTAATTAATTAGTCTAATTATCTAACAAGTCAACTTTCAATTTTTTATTATATCCTAATTTTGAAATTGGAATTCCAAATCTCATCTCTGATTCATTCTCCAATACATTCATCTTCTGCTCAAATTCATCAAACTCTATCTAGGGTTCTCAAACCAAAATCTTGTCTTTGAATTCTTCCAATCTTTCTCTTTCAATAGTATGGGCCAACTTCTCTTCTCAAGTCTATATGTGAAGTCATTAAGATAAAGTGCATGCAGTTTGTTTAATATTGTTTCTTTTAATTGGATTCTTAGAAATAGTAATAGGTTTGCTCCTCCAATTGCTTCTTTTGTTAAAGATTTTAACCAAGACTTTGTGTGGTTAGATTCTTTACCTTTATTTCTTTCTTCTTCTTTTTTTGGCCTGAACCTTTATTTCTTTCAGATGTACTTAAATTTGATCTTTATCAATGATATTTGTTTAAGTATTGTTCTGGTTCCTCAAAAAAAGAAAAAAATTCCGTCCACATGCATTTAAATTTTTCTAATAACTTTCATAAAAAAAGAAGAAGAAAAGAATCTAATAACTTAATGTGGATAGTTTCTTAATAATGCTAACTTCCATTGCATCTATTTTAGTTTTCTTTTCGTATGCCATTGAACACATAACTTATGGTTGAATTATTTTACTGAATTACTATTTTACTTGGTACATTTAATTTACATGTAGGAATGTGGTGGATAGGACGCACCTAAGACTATAATTAAATAATAAATAATTAATAAAACTATTATTTAATTATTATTTTTTTTATAAGACTATTATTTAATTATTATTAATTATAATATTTAATTAATTAATAATTAATTGAATTGGTTATTAGTGGGAGATCAGATCATGGTGGGATGCACTATCTCACCCACTAACCTATTTAGTGGTCGATAAATATATAAGATGAGTCAGTTGGTGATTAACGTTATTATTTCATTCTACAAAGAGAGAGTTTCCTCCTTCGATAGTTCCAAGAGTGAAAATATATGAGAACTTGTGAGTTCCATCTGATCAATCTTTTCCACTCTTCTTCGAAATACTTGCTGTGTAAACGTAGATCCGCGTCCGTGATTCGTAACCGAATTTCCGCGTGACACTTGAATTTGGATTCGAATTCAATGCCCGAAACCCTCATTACATATATAAGGTTGGAAAATTTTGCCAGGACAATGGAGGGCAAGGATATATGAGGTACTATTCTTCTGATGATTTCTCATATTGATTTGATCATCTCCATAATATCAAAACAAATCAATTTCCCTTATCTAATGTGGTTTTCAAATTTGAAAGCCTTCTTCAAAACCTCTTGTCCTGCTTAATTAATATATGCTCTAAACTATAGGTCCAAATCTTAGTGGCACATTATTCTCACCACAATTTGTTTGATTTGATTCAAATAACCTCTAAATGCGTTTCCTCTTCCTCAAACGAAAATTCTCTCAAGTTCAATTACTCTAACGGTTCCTCTTCGACGACTTTGGTAAGTATGCCACATTCTTCACGCAGAAATAAAAAAGAAAAGATTAAGGGAAAGGGAATGAGCTGTGTTTAATAGTAAAAATTGAGAATGAAAATAGAATGGGAATGTATTAAAATTATCATTTTGCCCTTTATATTAAAATAATAAAAAGAAAAGAAAGTTATGATTGTGTCAAATCAAAGGGTATATAAGATATATTATATTTTGTATTTTTTTTTACTTTTTTAAAGTTGATGGAAATGAAAAAATGAAAAAGTAGGTGGGACTTAGTGAGCCTCACACATTCCTTCCTCAATTCTTTGTAAAGAACATGGCCATAACATGTTTTTTATTTAGTATTCATCAGTATCAATGAGGCTATGTTTTGGCATTTTCTGTTCTATACTGAAAATTTTACAACACCAAGGAGAAGAAACAAAGAATATCTTGGAAATAGATCTTTTATATTAATTATCTATATTTTTTTTGGAGTTATGAGAGAGATAGGGGTAGATGCTCAGTGGTATGGTAGTATTGAACTTTAGTACATCTTTCCAATCAATTGGTCCCCAATCCATTTAAGATGGAACGTGAGTTTTTCTTAATATTAAGGAAGATGCACCGAAAATATACTAATAATATTTTTTTTCTTGGTGTTGTTTATTTTGGAGGAAGATACGATATGGTATAGTTTAATTTGCTTCCATACTCACACTCAATCTGCGAAAAATTAGATTGTAGCAGCTAAGAAGCATTGAGACGTTGCTTTTGGGCTTTTACAGCAACATTCATATCAAATACCTACACGGCTATACTGTATGCTTGTCCCTGCTGTGTCCCCTAATATATTTACCAAATAAAGAAATATCCTTACAATGTATTGGAACTCAACAAGGTGCACTAAAATAATTAAACAATTCTCTCTCTATATATATATATATTAGAGGCTTCACATGTACATACGTGCATGTAATTTATTCTTTTTTTAAATATTTTATATAAAATAATAATGATATTTCAAAATACTATCAAATTATAATATTTGATATTTTTAAATTTTTAAATAAAATTGTTATATTTTTAAATGAAGGAATGAGAAGTTATGCACCTCTCCATTTTCTTAGTAACTACCCATAATGCATGTATGTTAGAGTAGTAAATTTTTTTTTGTGTCACACTTTACTTTTGTGACACCAAAAACTCCAAAGCCATATATATATACCAGAGGCTTCGCATGCACATACGTGCATGCAATTTATTTTTTTTTTAAAGAATTTTATATAAAATAATAATGATATTTCAAAGAGATATCAAATTATAATATTTGATATTTTTTTAATTTTTAAATAAAATTGTTATATTTTTAAATGAAGTAATGAGAAGTTATGCACTTCTCTACTTTTTTAGTAACTACCCATAATGCATATAGCCATATACGTTAGAGTAGTTATTTTTTTTATGTCATATTTTGCTTTTGTGACACCAAAAACTCCAAAACCATATATATATAGATATATAAATAGATATATAGATATAACATGTCAAGACTCGAGAGACTTTCAAATTTTTAACTTTTTAATGCTAGACATGCATAATAAATCACCAAGTGCAATGAAAATAATTCCATTCAAAAAAGTCTACCAAGTGCTATACATACTCATCCCTGGTGTGATTTATGAAAATATATCCAGTGTTTGGCTCTTCTATGTATTAGTATGTTAGGCCAATTTTTTCTATAGTTTTCTTATTTTTTTATTTAAATTTGAGAAATTATAAACTTTTTCTATAGAATATCTAAAGTATAAAAAATATAGATACAAAAAAAAATTCTACATAAATCGAGATTTACTATGAATGGATGAGAGACTAACTTTTTAGTCCCTAATAAAGGTGATCCCTAAACCATTCACGGTAAGTCATTATTTGTGTGGATTTTTTTTATTTTTGTGTATATAAACTCTTGTTCTTTAGAAAAAGTTTACAATTTTTTAAATTTAAATAAAAAAAAAGTAAAGAAAACTATGAAAAAAAATTGGCCTAGCATTCTAATGCATAAAAGAGCCAAGCACTAGATCCATTCTCCTGATTTATAAGATGAACGTAAAGCATTTGTTTTCATCTTTATTTCTTCGAATTTATTTCATAAAAAAGTTGCATATAAGCATTTATTTTGTACAATGATGAATAATCCTATGGAGATTCCATTCAAAAAAAAATCTGCCAAGTGCTATACGTTCTGGTCTTCTTGATGATGAGTAATGTTAGCCAGAAAATAAATCAAGAGGGGGTGAATTGGTTTTCTTTGAATTTTGGTCATTAATCGCCTTATGTTCTGGTTAGGACTCTTTATAAAACAGGACTCTAAAATGTTAAAGTATAAGACTGAAAGTAGAGTGCAGAGTAGAGATTTGCATCGAGTCCTTTTTCTGGAGAGGTTCACTAATTGAGTGTGCTCAACCAGCTACGTCCTCTCCCCTTCTAACCAACTAGTTAGAAGGATTCAATTACTTCAAATTCTGTTTCACAACCAAGCAACCCAACACACTTTTGGGAAAGCACAAGATCTTTTAAGCTTACACTCAACATCTTTCAAGACACAACAACTTCTGCACAACCTTAATGTAAAGAGGAGCTATAGCAACCTTGAAAAGGGTCAGCTTTTATCCAGCTTTTACAAGTAAGCTCCTCAGTGCATTAAGTTCCTGCTATCCTCAGAGTCAGAACAGGACTCTCTGAGTATTTAAGAATTGAACACTCCTCTGCAACCTTGCACCACTACAAGGACCAGAATTTTTACACCTTTAGAGAATGTTCAATGCTTAAATACTGATACAATAAATAAAGAAGAAGAAAGTTAAACAGAGAATGTAAACTTATTACAGTCAGGACTCAGATAGGCTTTATGGCAGCAGTAATCACACAGACAGCTTCCTGATCTCTTTTCTCTTAGCTTGTATTTCGAATTTTTCCAGAACACTCAGTTCAGCAACTCCAGCAACCTATTCTATGGTAATAAATAGAGAATGTCAACCCAAGTAGTCGTTCTGTATTTTTTTTCTTTGTTGCTGCAGGACGCTCCCTCTATTCCAGGATGAAAGAACCAAGAACGGGGGTTGAATTGGTTAATCTACAAAAATATTAGCTTTTAAAAATTTAGGCTACTGAAACTTTGGTTAATGAAAAATATGCTCAGTTTTTCAAATAAGGCTACTGTTATAAAAAGTTCAGTTCTGGTTAATTTGAAAAATAGTTTAGGTTAATGTTAAAGGCAATAAATAAATAAAGAACACAAGCAATTATTATAGTGAGAGGTTCGGATCAAATATCCTACGTCCTCTCACTCCCTCTTACTAAACAAGTAGGAGGAGTTACTTCACTAGCTTGGGAAATGTGAATTACAACCAGGCAACCTTCAAAACACCAAGGGATCAGCCACAATGACTTTTACTATCTAACCCAGGTAACCCTTAAAGACAGGATCAGCCTCAAGGGCTTTTACCACCTAACCCAGGCAACCTCAGCCGAAGGCTCAGCACAAGTGCTTTTACAACCAATCCGTGAATTACAACACTCCCAAGACTAAAACCTGACCAGTAACCTACTAATCAATTAGCCTCCCTATCCTAGGTTCCTACCCGGACTCTAGACAGAAAGGGAAGAGATTAAGAAGTGAAATGAAAGGGATACAGACTCCAACTTCTCACTAAGAGACAAATATTTCAAATGAATGCTTGAAGGCTGAATCACACTCTCTTGGAACACTAAGGCTTGTAGTTCAATCTCTTGAAGTGCAAATGTCCAAGTCTTGTGTTTATATAGGCTTGAAGCTTTTGAACGTTGGAGAGCTCTTCAATGCAGCAAATCATCTTCATTTAAGTTGGTCTTTAATCCCTTCTCCAATGCTATCTTGATTGATAAAGATATCTTCCATTTTCGCTCAGGTCAATGCTTGACAGCCTACTGGTAACACCCAATATGGAAAGTAGGTTACTGCTGAATCAATCTGCTCAATATCAACTTTCCTGAAATCAAGCTAAATTCCTTTTTCGGATTTGTCAACAATAAAAGCATTTAAGGACAATATATATTCAAATAAAACATTCCTTAATTAAACTTATATGCTTAGAAACCGAAATCAAATCTTCATTAAGTATGATATCATCTTGATTTCTTTTTTGAAGTATTTAGTCAATGATTCACTGTTCAATCAGCTTTAAATGCAGATTCGGCCTTATGACTAAATCTTTCCTTTTTCAATTCTCCATTTGATTTAAAAACATGTGAGAATATATGAATGCATAATCAGGAGCCTTAAATGCGTAATCAACCTTCTGGTCAATGATCGACCAAAGATCTCAGGAGCCTTTTATGGAAAGATTCCTCAAAGTAATAAATACTTATTTTATTAAATCTCTTGATAGTCATTTAATCAATCATGGATATTCTAATATTAAAGACAAATATATTTGATAAAAATATTCTAGTAAAACATTCCTTATTTGTCTTTGATATGATTCTATAATAATTCATTTAAGAGAATTATCAATGTATGACTAAATCACAATCTTTCCTTAATTGGCCGAGATCTTTATTTGAATTAATTGATTGATATACAAAATATTCAAGTTACAACTTAATCAATCAAATCAAGATCTCTCAACATTAAAATCGTATTTTTGTAAAACATTATTAAAACCAATCAAATTAAAGTATGGACAATATATTGTCCCAACACAGGAGATGTGACTTGCTGGTGTTTTAGCCTGCAAAGTGAATACTCATATACTCCTAGCTCTTAGATTAGTCATGATAAATATAGGATAGTAATTTCAGGGGAGGGGACTTTTGTCTGAGGTTTGACTCGTGGGCCAACAATTGTTGGGCTTATGCATTTCATACCTTTGGCCCAAGATATTTAGTCCACACAAATAAAATTAATTGACATGTTAAAACATAATAAGTAATTGGGCAGATTTTAATCCAACATTCTCCCCCTTTTTGATATGTCAATTAATTTTTATTATTATGTATGCTCCCCCTGAATTTGTTCGTATTGTATCATGATTTTGCTCCCCCTAAGTATATGAATACTATCTTAAGGATATGCAAGACAGATTAACATGATCGTGGTCTAGACAGAGTATTAAGAAGGGTCAGACCATATCATATAAATTTAGACAATATCATGCAAATTCATATCATATTCATATAAACGCCATCCAACTAGTCTATATGTCAGCAAGCATTGTACATATACATTCATTCAAATTCATAATATCTTCTCCCCCTTGACATACAAAAAGGAGGGAGGGACAGAGATAGCAGTGATGAAGATGCATGATTGAAATAAGATAACAGACTTCCAAGAGGATTAGCAGAACTACCAAAAACTTCTTCCCAGTGATGATTAGGGAAGGAACCCGAGAGGATGCATATTTGCAGTAATCAGCTAAACCTACCAAAATATAGTGGAGGCAGAGGCAGAGACCATATAACACACAAAAGGAGCATGCCTACCACATTACCAAGCTACTTCATTTAGTCAACATCCTCGATCTGAGGTTTTGGTAGCCTCAGAGGAGGAATGGACACCTTGGCAGCCGTAGAAATGGATGCCATAGTAATATGTTTCTGCAGAAGGTGCTGGATGGAAGTCAGCAGTTCATTTGTAATGTTGACAGATGAAAGGATGTCTTTCATGGTCTGGTGTTGGGAGAGTTGAGCATCATGAGTGAATGTGGATGAGCGAAGTGTCTCTTGAAGGAGGCAGAAAAGTGTGTGTTCATTCAGAGGATCTTTTAAGAGAGTGGCCAAGTCTGGTTTTGGGGAGCTGGGTTCATAATGAGGAACTGGTTCTTGGGATGTTGTTTCAATGGACAGACTCAGTGGGGAATGTTTTTCTTGTCTTACGGACTGTTTCCTCAGAGAGGGATGTATCCTTTTCAGTGTGAGAAGAGGCTTCCTCTTCTTCCAGGTCAGACAATACAACAGTTTTCTCAGTAGGCTTTCCTTTTCCCTTAGTTAAACGGGCTGATTTTCGAACTGATGGTGACCCCTTTTTAGCTTTACCCTTCCCTACATTCTTTCGCTTGCTCCCTTTAGGAAGTTCAAGAACTTCCTCAATTTTTGGAGTTATTTCTAACTCCTTCCATTTCTTAACCCAGTGTTTGCCTATTTTTCTAAATTGCATTTGGTGTAACAACCCTATGTCAAACTTACTCTGGAAACTAGCCTCCTCACCCTCATATTGACTAAGGTCAGCCTTGATAAATTTTGCAATACGAGTGATCACCATCCCATAAGCAAGCTCATGGGAGGATTGACAGATATGTTTCATGTGAGATAAAATGATGTGTGGCAAGTTTACTCTAAGGTACCTACTGAGACACCACATGATAAATAGTTCAGCATTATTTGGGTCGTTTGCCTTGTTAAGCTTGGGCATGACCACTTGATCAATGATGTGAAACAGGATTCTACTGTCAGCTATTAACATACTAGCATGACAAACACTTGACTCTTTCCCCATTAGTTCCTTAATATACTCACCTTTGAAATAGGTTTCTGTGATATCACCGGCTAAGTCTAGACAGAGGCCATGGTTGGGAATCCGCAGGACTTCGCTTAGAAAATCCTTGTTCAGCATTGCCCTCCTTCCCCGAATCAGGATTGTGGACTCCAGAGTGCCAGGATCAAATCTGAGATTCGAGTAGAACTCTCGAATAAGCTGTGGGTACACCGTTTCTTTCAGGCTCAAGAAGGGTTCCCACCCGTTGAACTTGAACATCTTGAAACACCTGAACCCCTCTTTGTAGAAGAAATCCAGGTTGATTTCTCTGGTCGGAGCGCAGTTGCGCTCTTTGAAGATGTTCTCAAAGCGGGCTTTTGCTTCTGGTCCATCGAACAGCTTTACCCTAGTCACTCGAGACTCAGTGAGTTGAGTCTCTTCGGAACTCTTTCGTTTTACCAGGGCTCGAGACATCGACGACATGACAGAAATTTTTGCTTAGAGTGTTTGAGTAAGGCTTGTGGTGAGATTGTGTAAACTGATGGTGTATTTATAGAGAGAATGAGGAGTGAAGAAAAGTAGTGGTTGAGATGTAGGATCAGAGAGGGATGGTTATCTTGATTTCGTAGCAGAGTTAGGGTTAAGGGTGAGGATGAGAGAGTGATAGGGCATAGGCTTGTGATTTATAGAGTGGGTGAACAGCGGTTGCGAGAGAGAAGCGTGACGGTTCGAATGAGATAGAGAGAGAGAGAGAGGTAGGTACACTGAATAGTAATCCGCCGTTTCGGAGGGTCATGCGTGTATCAGTGCACTTTTTCTGAACAAGCCATTTAATTCTCCTAAAAATTCGGGTGTGACATTTACTGATCAGTGAGTGGGTTTTTTGATTTTAGGGAGATTCAATCTTGGCCGTTCATCTCTTTGATTTGAATTTTAAAATCTGGCAGGAAGAAGTCTCTTAAATATTTTCAACTTGTTGAGACTACTCAGGTTGCTTATTCAAGGTTATTTGCCTCCCTAGGATCCAGTAGTTAGAAGGATTCAATTACTTCAAATTCTGTTTCACAACCAAGCAACCCAACACACTTTTGGGAAAGCACAAGAGCTTTTAAGCTTACACTCAACATCTTTCAAGACACAACAACTTCTGCACAACCTTAATGTAAAGATGAGCTATAGCAACCTTGAAAAGGGTCAGCTTTTATCCAGCTTTTACAAGTAAGCTCCTCAGTGCATTAAGTTCCTGCTATCCTCAGAGTCAGAACAGGACTCTCTGAGTATTTAAGAATTGAACACTCCTCTGCAACCTTGTACCACTACAAGGATCAGAATTTTTACACCTCTAGAGAATGTTCAATGCTTAAATACTGATACAATAAATAAAGAAGAAGAAAGTTAAACAGAGAATGTAAACTTATTACAGTCAGGACTCAGATAGGCTTTATGGCAACAGTAGTCACACAGACAACTTCCTGATCTCTTTTCTTAGCTTGTATTTCGAATTTTTCAGAACACTCAGTTCAGCAACTCCAGCAACCTATTCTATGGTAATAAATAGAGAATGTCAACCCAAGTAGCCGTTATGTATTTTGAATCACAAAGCTATCCGTTTCCTCTTTTTCTTGGTTGCTGCAAGACACTCCCTCTATTCCAGGAGATGTGACTTGCTGGTGTTTTTGCCTGCAAAGTGAATACTCACATACTCCTAGCTCTTAGATTAGTCATGATAAATATAGGATAGTAATTTCAGGTGAGGGAACTTTTGTCTGAGGTTTGACTCGTGGGCCAACAATTGTTGGGCTTATGCATTTCATACCTTTGGCCCAAGATATTTAGTCCACACAAATAAAATTAATTGACATGTTAAAACATAACAAGTAATTGGGCTGATTTTAATCCAACAAGTAAGAAAACTATAACTAGATATTCTACATGAAAAATCATTTGAATATATACTGTGTAATTCCATATTCAAATTGCAGACTAATACGATATGGCTATACTAACCAATCGACCCTCTACGTCCGAGGGATCCTGTCACATCGACCAAGGGGCCATCTTTCAGCTTGGTCATTCTGTCATAACTGTTAACATCAACCAATCATTACTGGATTCAGAATTCAGATGTACAAGTGGTCCAGCCTCACCTCAAAAGACTATAATACCCTCAAAGTGAACACTATAAACATCTCTAGATTGAACCTGTATTGAATTACCCTTATATTCTTTCCGTCGTACTGACTTGAGCGTCGGAGTCCGACCAGAGACCTTCCTCCGCCGTGATTCTAACCGTGCAGGTCACCGGAGCAGTTAGGAGAGATTCCGAGATTCATAACAAACCAAAATCTTATTAAAATTAATGTTCTTGCTTAATGGTTTTAAAAAATCCAAAAAAAGAGAAGTAAAGAAAACAATAACATATAGTATATGTACATATGTCATATTATATAGAATATCCCAGTTGGAGATGACATGAACCTTGCAGAATTGAAAGGTAAATATAGAAAATTTTCATTTTTGAGAAGGCTCAACGCCTCAAACTGGTTGGGAAGATGAATATGAAGTTTCTTCCAAACAGTTATGTATCTTTAATTTAGTAAGTTAATTTTTGATGATTGAGACGAAAGATTATGGCTAGCTATGACCATTTGAGCAGGGTTCAAGTTTTGTTTTCATACACGGATAAAAGTTCAATGGTACCGTACTACTGAACTTCAGTACATCCCTCCAATCTTGTAGTGACATTTGTTAATATTAATAAAAATTCACATTAATTAGGGCCCACCTTGAATGGTTTATGGACCAACTTATTGGAGGGATGTACTGAAGTTCAGTACTACCGTACCACTAAACATCTACACTTCATACACATCTAAAAGGTAACTAATTTTGGATTTTTATTTATTAGAATTGATGGCCTAATGAAAATTAAATTGTAAAAACCGTTCTTCCTTTCTATGTGTATTTCTTTGTTAGCCAGGGGAAAGAAAATAAATTGTTTTAATGCAGTAAGAAATTTGTTATTTCTATTGCCCTTCTAAAATCAACTAATATATTGTAGTTCTATCCAAATTTCATATAGAATATCCTGTTTGCAGATTCCCGTTTGTGCTGGAGTAGTTTTTGGCTATTGAGTGAGCTTGATATTATGAATATTCAGATCAAAGTTGTTAAAATTTAGATTTCAGGTAAAATCGTAGAAGGGGGTAAACTCATATCGTGAAATCGTATGAGTTTATCTTTGACAAAATTGTATGAATTTACCTATATAAATATACACACACCTAACTATTATATCTTAATTACATAAAAAATTAAACATATATCATTCAATATTCATAGTTCAATACATAATTAATAGTTGAATAATTTATAGACACAATTAAATCAAAGAAACTAAACTACATTTTCAACTAAGTTCATCAAATTCGTTGGATACATTTTCACCTCCACAATTACTACCACCATCATCACCACTTGGTACTTCATTTCTAATGTTATGTAAACTCAAACACATACATCATTTGAAGTACTAGCAACTCAGACATCATCTACATTAAAATCTAGAAAGAACTATGGGAAGGGAATGAGTTATGTGGGGTAGGGAAGTTTGAGCCTGAACATTAGGTTTTCTTTGAATTGGGACAAGTTATGAATATTTACACAAATATATTGATTTTTTTTAAAAGAACTCCAAATGAACCTTTTTTTGGGCTGTGGTGAAATCGTGGAACCGCTGGTAAAATCGAGATTTCATAGGATTTTACCTAATTTCATCGATTCCATCACAATTTTGCACTAACACGATTTTGTATAAGATTTAACAAGATTTAAAGATGTAAAATCGTAAAATTTTAAGATTTAAATCTAAATTTTAACTATGCACATAAGTATAACCAAATATATATAAACATTTGTAAACATTACACTAGAGGTGGCAAAATGACTGGGTTTGGATTGGGTCATAAATATATCAAATTTTAAATGAGTTATAATGGGTCATGACTCATTAATTATGGGTCAAACGCATCAACCTATTAATTTTTCTTTTGTTATTTGGCCTACCAATCATTGATTTATTTTAATTTATTTGGCCTACCAATCATTCTACTTTATGTTTATATCAATAAAGATGATAAAAATCAAATCCACTAGACAAAGAGTATAAAGTTCAACGCTAATACAATTCTCCACCAGACATAAGAAACAATAAAAATCAAATCCTACAACTACTGGTCAACAATTACTGATTTCTCTTGAAAATCTAACCCCAACATAATTAGCATGAAAACATACTTTCAAAAAATTAGACAATACTTTTTTTATATAATCAAAATTTAACTACAATCAAATATACTCCATTCTCTTTAAAATTTCTAACCAAGTCCTAAAAAAAGACGTAACCTGAATTACCCATTTAAATCCGATTTAACTTGGCAAATAATATGGCTGCAGTCAACTTGTATTTAATTTGTTATTTAAACTCAACCAATCAAACTCGATATAATCTGATAATATCATGATAGGTTGGTTGAATAGATGAGTTTGATTTCAAAAAACTCAATCCAAACCTTGACTCTCAGAAGTATCCAAAAAATTACAAACTTGAATTTTTTAAATTTAATCTATATAAAATGCATTAAATTGATTATTGGGTTAACCATGGATTTTACTAAACCCAATCAATATTTGCACGGATAAATTCTGACTCGACCCACATAACTCATTTATTAATTGGATTGAGTTAGATCAAAATACAATTGAATTGAATTTAGTTGATGAGTTTGGGTTAAAATTACTACCTCCACATTACTCATACACAACTGGTAAAATACTAGGTTTTACAAGTTGCATAGCAAGATCACGCAACAAAAATCATGGTTTGTTGGTCAATTACGAATGAAAGGTTGGGATATTGTTATATCACAATAAATATTTTGTTAATTTTGAGATTTAGACATTTGATGTAGTTTATTGTGATCCTAAGTCCTAACTCATGGAAACTCATTCATGATGGTTTACCCTTTCCTAATAATTATGTACCATTGTTGTTAACAAGTGATCGAGAATATACTTACAATTATGTTATATACAAAGAAGCTCCGTAATTATACTTACAAGTGTTCAGAGGTTATTTTGGATGTACAATTATATTAAAATAAAATTTTCAGCCTTATCAACCACGGATTCCACTTGGCCATATGTAATGTATATTATGAATGATATCTCTATAATATGTATTTTGTAAAGATTCATGGATTAGTGGGATTGTCACAAATATCACAATTTTTATTATAATCAGTGATTATATCTTAGCTTCATGTACTCATTTTACAAATATATAATTATTGTATACACAAAAATATAATAATACCTATATATATAAACATCTATAAACATAACCTGTGCGCACAATTTACAGGTTCAAACACTAGTTTTATTAAAGGCAATCTTAATTAAGCTAGCTGAAATCCCATAACGCGGGTAGAACTCTTTCGACAAGAATTTTTTCATACACAAAACTTGAATTCAAGATCTTATTTAAAAAGAATGGAGTACTTACCACTCTAACCAACCAGTTATTGGTGTTTTGATATAGTTATTTGAATAAGTTTTACAAGTTGATATTATATCATAATAAAACGGAACAGCTGCGAAATAGTGGTTATCTCTCTCGAACCTTACAAATGGACAAAGATCTAAAGCCCAGGCCCAGTAGGCCCACACCACACCCAGCTTTTTAGCACAAGCTCTGCTCATGAGTCATGCATGAACTAAAAAATAGGAATGTTCTAAGAGCAGCTTTTAAGAGAATTTCTATTATACAAATTTTAGTATGATATAAACTTGTACAGATCAGAATACTTGGTCTAAATTATACCACTTGTGGCAAGTTTCTTATATTTGTACTATTAACTTCTTATGTTTTGAAATTTGTACTCTTATACGCTCTCAAAAATATTTATGAAAGTAACCATAAATCTTAAACTCAACTTTAAATTTGAAACTCCAAACCTTAAACTCCATATTTGTACTCTTAACCCTTTACATTTTGGAATTTTCACTCTTTTATCCTCTCAAAATATTTATGAAATTAATCATAAATTCGAAACTTTAAACTTTAAACCCTAAATCTGAAATACTAAATTTCAAATTCTAAATTAAAATAAAAAATAATATAAATTCACTTTTTTTTAAATAACCTAAATAAAAAAATATAAGGCAAAAGTACCTTTCCTAACCCCAATGTTTGGGGGTCCTGTCAGTTTCGCCCCTAACGTTTTTACGCTGTCAATTGTACCCCTAACGTTTTACGTTTCTGCCAATGTCACCCTTTTCACTAACACCGTCAAATATTTAACATTTTTTGCTGACGTGGCATCATATGTGGCAAAACGTTTCTTTTTTCTGTCAATTGTAACCCTAACGTTTTACATTTCTGCCAATGTCATCCTTTTCACTAACACCATCAAATATTTAATAATTTTTGCTTACGTGGCATTCTATGTGGCAAAAATATTTGACTTGGTATATTTTTTTTCCACATCAGATTTCTTACTCATCTTTTCCCCATCAAAGTTGTGTCGTTTTGACCTCGGCCTATTCCGTCTAAAATATAACTCAAACGCACGCGCTATTTTGCTCATAAAAACAACGGAGACGTTATCCATTCTCTATTTTAGGGTAACGTCTCCGACAAAGTAGAGAATGGGTAACGTCTCCAACAAAGTAGAGAATGGATAACGTCTCCAATATTTTTGTCTGCAAAATGGCATGTACGTTTGAATTATATTTTAAAAGGAATATGATGAGGCTAAAACGACACTGTTTTGATGGGAAAAAGATGAGTAAAAAATCTGGTGTGAAAAAAAATATGCCAAGTCAGATATTTTTGTCACATAGGATGCCAGTAAGCAAAAATTATTAAATATTTGATGGTGTTAGTGAAAAGGGTGACATTGGCAGAAATGTAAAACGTTAGGGTTACAATTGACAGAAAAAAGAAACGTTTTGCCACATAGGATGCCACGTCAGCAAAAAATGTTAAATATTTGACGGTGTTAATGAAAAGGGTGACATTGGCAGAAACGTAAAACGTTAGGGGTACAATTGACAGCGAAAAAACGTTAGGGGCGAAACTGACAGGACCCCCAAACGTTGGGGTTAGGAAAGTTACTTTTACCAAAATATAATTATCATACAAAATTTCATAACAACTTGAGTACAAATATCAAAATTTACTTAACAACACGTGGCTCAATATGAATCATACACAAAGAGATTTGTACAAATTTGTATGAAATATAGTTTTTAACTTTTTATATTAGAATTTTTCTGCTTTCAATTTTCCTTGTCGTTGATGTTCAGTAGAACGATAATACTAAATTTCAGTACATTTTTTTAATCAGTTCCTAATCTATTCAAGGTGAGTCCTAATTAATGTAAATTTTTATTAATATTAATATATAGCATTACATGATTAAATGAAAACACTAAATTTCAGTACGATACTACTAAACTTTTATCCCTAATATCCTCCCAATCCCATTTTGAATAGTATCTCGAGGAATTTTATCAAGACATTTTTTCTATGGAACAACCCAAGCGTCCAATGTAGCTAATTAGAGAGAAGACGCAAATTGATGTCGTTTGTTAAATGTTGATCAAAGACACTTTTAATATGTATGTATCTCGAGGCATATCCTATGGTGTGATGATTTTTCAAAAGCAATGTTAAACCTCAAACAAACTGCTCGTTTTGATTAAACAATTAGTTTGGTTGAATTTTAAGCCATCGATTTAAAATGAGTCCTACCAACCAGGTAAATAAAAAAGAGTAAAGGTAACTTGACAGTGTAATCATCACCGGCGAAAAATTGTGTCTACTTGACGCTAACGTAAGTAAGATACACATCGGATCATGTTTTTCATACATTAATTATTTTTTTGAAACCAAACAGTTCGAAGACAAAAGGAGAATCAACCGGAGCTCTCAGCCAACAACGTAATCAATTGAATTATTCATCTTAAGTGAGTGGACCCTGTCCTTTTATGGAACACAAGACAACAAGGAGATAAGATGCATTTGA
Organism: Senna tora; assembly: GCA_014851425.1. Lineage (NCBI taxonomy): Eukaryota > Viridiplantae > Streptophyta > Magnoliopsida > Fabales > Fabaceae > Senna > Senna tora. Next base: position 35,983,338 of record CM026261.1, read on the forward strand.
TGTCGGCAGAAATAAAGATTCAATTTTGACCGCTGATCATAATCCAATTGAGATGTCCTACGGTGGGTTTCTAAAATAATTTACAGTTCCAAATGCTTTAGAGATAGGTACTTTGAATCGGAATCGATATCGGAATCTTATCACACGATCGAATTTCTTGGTAAGGTGCAGGAAATCACATTAAGTTTGATTATGTTTGTTGATCTCTTAACTGTTGACGAGATCGAAGATATGTGGGATGGGGAAACTTTTCGTTTGTCTTTTTTAATTAGTTTAACTTCGGAAGCCCATGGCCATGCATCTACAATTACAAAACTGACATTTAAAACCTAAAAATCCTAGGCGTAATGTTTCAACAAAGAAGTGCAAGCCCCTCCGTTTATATAATAAAAAACGAAACACAATGAGCCAATAATATTCTGGCCAAAGATTTTAGATTTATAAGTTATACGTGATGAAATGTTATCCTAACACATTTCGTTATCCTATTTCCGATGTTACATGAATAGTTTTTTTCCAACCCATTTACCATATAAATGGATCATACTCTCCACCTGTATCATCCCACAATTCTAGATACTTTTCCCTAGCATAGGCATCATCCTCTCGAGAGATCTTATGGCGCAATCAATAACCATGGCTGCAAAGACGGTGTTATTTTTGGTAATTGGTGCCTTCTGCATTACGCCTGGAATCTCAGCGAGGGTTGGAGTTGACAGCAACGGTGCTCTCTCTCCCATTTATCAATTAGCGCGAGAAGAATCTCCTTCGTCGACTATCTTTCTAATTAGCTGTGCTACCAAGTTTGAAGGAAATTGCGGTTATCTTCTGTTATCTAATGTTGTTTATCGTAGTGAGACGGTCACAGATCAGTGTTGCGGCAACATAGTTAACGACGTGGGGAAGAACTGCTACGATAGCCTGATTGTGCCCGTTCTTCAATCACCCGCATTCCAAGCCAATGTTTCCCAGATAGCTGCAAGCAACAGCCAAGTTTGGAGCAGATGTTATTCTATAGCAAATAGTTCACAACCACCAAATTAGTTTATTTTGCCCTCATGAAATAATGTCGAAATAAAGTCCCTTGTCCTCATTCAATATGTGTTTTACGAATTCACATGCAAGTGACAATGTCTTACAATTTGAGTGCGAAAATTTATGGCAACATGTAATATCATTTTACTTGAAGAATTATAAGAAAACTACTAAAAAGATATAAAAGAGATCTAGGACTTCTTTGAATTCATCACGGGCTATAAAAATCAAATTCACCAGACAAAGAGTATAAAGTTCAACATTAATACAATTCTCCACCAGACATAAGAAACAATAAAAATCAAATCCTATAACTACTAGTCAACAATTACTAATTTCTCTTGAAAATCTAACTCCAACATAGTTAGCATAAAAACATACTTTCAAAAAACAGACAATACTTTTTTTTATGTAATCAAAATTTAACTTCAATCAAATATACTCTATTCTTTTTAAAATTTTTAACCTAGCCTTAAAAATAGACGTAACCTGAATTACTTATTTAAGTCCGATTTAACTTGGCAAACAATATGTCTGCAATCAGTTAATAAAAAATGAGAGTGCTTTTTTCATTAAAAAAAATCAAATCTCATATTTTAAATTTTAAGATTATTATTTGAAAAAAATGTAATTTTAAATATAATATAATAAATTGAAATGTATATTATAATTATTTGTATTTAATTTGTTATTTAAACTCAACCAATCAAACTTGATATAATATGATAATATCGTGATAGGTTGGTTGAATAGATGGGTTTGATTTCAGAAAAACTCATTCCAAACATTGACTCTCCTTAAAAGTATCCGAAATATTACAAACTTGGATTTTCTAAATTTAATCTATATAAAATGCATTAGATGAGTTATTGGGTTAACCATGGGTTTTACCAAACCCGACCCATATTTATATGAATAAATTTTGATTCGACCCACATAACCCATTTATTAATTGGGTTGAGTTGGGTTAAAATACAATTGAATTGAATTTGGTTGATGGGTTTAGGTCAAAATTGCCACCCTACGTTACAGGTACACGACACACAAAAACTATGGTTTGTTGGTCAATTACGAAGGAAAGGTTAGCATATTGTTATACGACAATAAATATTTTGTTAATTTTGAGATTTAGACATTAATTTGATGTAGTTTATATTGATCCTAACTCATGGGAACTCATTCATGATGGCTTGCCCTTTCCTAATGATTATGTACCATTGTTGCTAACAAGTGATGAGAATATACTTACAACTATGTTATATACAAAGCAGCTCCATAATTGTAAAGATAATTATATCTTCATGTACTCATTTTACAAATATATAATTATTGTATACACATGCATATAATAATACCTGTATCAACATCTATAAACTTAGCTCGTGCAGTTCACAGGTTCAAACACTAGTTCTATTAGAGGCAAATTCTAATCGAGCTAGCTGAGATTTCATAACGGGGGTAGAGCTCTTTCGACATAAGTTTTTTTATACACAACAAGACTCGAACCCGAGACCTTACCTAAAAAGAATGAAATACTTACCACTCTAACCAACGGTATTTTCATATAGTTATTTGAATAAGTGTTGATATTATATCGTACTAAAACGGAACAGTTGCGAAATCATGGTTCTCTCTAAGGGTGTTCAAAACCGAACCAACCGACCCAAACCGAACCAAACCAATAGAAAACCGATCAAAACCTAAAAAAGAAGGTCCACTTTCGGTTTCTATAATTGCATAACCGATTAGGTCGGTTCGGTTGTTGATTTTTAAGCTTTTGTCTCGGTTAACCGACCGAACTGCACCTACTGCAAATATACATCTTTGTAAACTCACTCAACTCTATTCTAACACTACACAGTAAATGAATTTACGTTTACACCTTCTTCTTGTGGGGGTTGCTTGCTTGAACAAAGAGAGTAAGTAAGAGATGACATTTATAGGCTAAAAAAGCCTTGTATATTAATGAATGTTCCCAGAATGGCACATGGTGCAATGGAGAAAAAAAGTACTATAGAATTTGAAAAAAAAGTACTATGAGAAAAAAATAATTTGGGTTGAAAAGTATTTTTATCATAAAAGCAATTTATGTTTGATAAATTTATATAAAAAAAATTGCTTTTGACCTTAAAATTACCAAAAATGCATGTCTTTTTGCAACTTGTAACAAAATGTACTTATTTAATTTTTAAAAAATGAAAACAAAAAGCTTTTTTAACAAAATTTGGTCTGAGATTTTGTTTGTAATTTCTTAGTGCATTGAATTAAAAAATAAATAAAAATCAAAACATTCATCTTCAGATATGCTCCACTCACAAAAAAAAAAAAAGTCATCCTAAGAATTAAGTACATTTTGTTACTTGTAGCAAAAATGTTAAGTTTTGGTCAAACTTCTAGAACCTAAATTAAGTACATTTTGTTACATGTTGCAAAAAGGCTAAGTTTCTGATAAACATCTTGAGCCTAAATAAGTACATTTTGTTACATGTTGCAAAATGGCTAATGCTTCTACCAAACATCTTGAGCTAAATTAAGTACATTTGGTTACATGTTGCAAAAAGGCTAATGTTTCCAGATTCTGGAGACTTTAAAAAACTAACATTAGAAAACACGGGGCACTAAATTGCTAACGGTGCAAACATCAAGGCACCTAACTGACAAAAATAAAACCGCATGGCACCAAAGTGAAACCGGACAAAACCACAGGCCACTAAAGTGTAATTTATCCTAAATTAATTCAAACCGACCAATATATCTATATATATTTTTATCTCTTACTAATAAAAATTATAGTATATCTTGTAATTGTACTTTATAGCTATTAGTTATTATTTGTTCTTTTGTTAAGTGAATATATATATACTAGAGGCTTCGCATGCACGTACAGTGCATGTAATTTATTTTTATTTTTTAAAATATGTAATATAAAATTATTATTATTATTATGATTGAAAATAATAAAATATTAAATATTTGATAGTATTTTATCTTTTAAAATATAATATAATAATTATATTTTAAATAATGTATTAAATCATGAGAAGTTATTTATTGAGAAGTTATTCATGAGAAGTTATTTATTGATTAGTTATTTTTAATAGGGAAGTTATTTTTTTGGAATCACACTTTGCTTGTGTGACACCAAAAACTCCAAAGCCATGTATATATAGATAGATATATATTGATAAAGATAAGAACATTTGATATAATTATATTAGATAATATAATCTCTACAAAAAAAAATTATATCCTTAGTGTTAGTTTAAAATTATTTTTAACATTATGACTCTTTCAGTTCTACAATCGACGTTAACTTAGAGATTATGTTGAGATCATTTTAATGCTAGTTATAACAATCAAATTAACAAATAACATTATTGACAAATGATATTAATTCACTTATGCTAAAATTAGTTTTTTTTAGTGAATTAATTTGTTGTAATATTTTGAATTCTTATTAATTTTTATAAAATCTTCATTTAACAACTTATAATTAGTTATTTAGTATAGTATTATAAGTTTGATATTTTTAAAATTTATTATTTTTTAGGCTTTATAAAGTTAGAGTTTGTTTAATATATGTCAACATGAAAATATCAAATTAGCATGAACCAAACAGACTCTAAAACTGAACCAAACCAACCTTAAAACCGAACCAAACCGCTTGAAAATAAAACCGATGAGGTCCGCGCATTTTGAAAATTGGTTATATTGGTTCGATTTAATTTTTTGACAAAACCAAACCAAACCAAGCCTTGAACACCCCTAGTTCTCTCAAACCTTACAAATGGACAAAGATCTTAAGCCCAGACCCAGTAGGCCCACACCACGCCCAGCCTTTTAGCACAAGCTCTGCTCTCCTCATGAGTCATGCATGAACTAGAAAATAGGAATGTTCTGAGAGCAGCTTTTAAGGGAATTTCTATTATACAAACTTTAGTATGATATAAATTTGTACAAATCAAAATACTTGGTTTAAATTGTATCAGGTAAGCTTCTTATATTTGTACTATTAACTTATATTTTAAAATTTGTACTCTTATACGCTCTCAAAAATATTTATAAAGTAACCCTAAACTTTAAACTCAAAATTTTAAATTTGAAACTCTAAACCATAAGCTCTAAACTCTATATTTGCACTCTTAACCCTTTATATTTTGAAATTTTCACTCTTTTATCCCCTAAAAAATATTTATGAAATTAATCTTAAATTTGAAACTCTAAACTTTTAAACCCTAAAACATGAAACTCTAAATTAAAATAAAATAATATAAATTAACCTTTTTTTTAAAAATAACCTAAATATCAAAAATATAATTATCATACAAAATTTTATAGGAACTTATGCAAGTCAACACGTGGCCCAATATGAATCATACACAAAGAGATTTGTATGAAATATAGTTTGTACATTAGAATTTTTCTGCTTTCAATTTAATTTCCTTATCCCTCCTAGCTGTATATTGAATTTTAGTACATTCCTCCAATCAGTTCTTAATTCATTCAAGGTGAGTCCTAATTAATGTAATTTCTTATTAATAATAACAAATAGCATTACATAATTGAAAGAATACACTGAATTTTAATAATACGGTACTACTGAACTTTTATCGTGTAATTCTTCCAATCCCATTTTGAATAGTATGAATTGAATTTGTAGTGTGAAGGTGATGTTGTATCAAACCTTGAAATCCCGCCGAAACAAGTCAAATTGAAATTAATAGATTGGAGCAACCATCAACTAACTTGCATTTAATATGCCTTTGCCTTCTTTTTTATTCCACTCTCACCCATTTTTAGAATGGATCGCAACATATTTTTTTGGATCAAAAAGAGAGTTGCTGATGGGGATTCTTGGTATAACAATGGCTGGAAAGTGATACTCTCATTGAATTAAACGACGATAAAGAAAAACAGAACAGCGAAAGATAGTAAGAAAACTCGGATATATAATAAATTAAAGTATGAGAAATCTCATATTTATTCAGTGATATATATAAGAGCGATCTAGGGATGACAATCTTACCCGGATCCAACGGGTATCGGGTAAAATTACCCGTTGGGTCCGGGTCTGAGTATTGAAAAAATGAGTTTAGGTCCGAGTCCGAAGATTTTAATGGGTAAATTTCCGAGTCCGGGTCCGGGGACGGGTAAAGGGGTATTCACCCCGGACCCGGACCCGGTGATATAATATATATAAAAATATTTTATATATAAATATTTTTATATAAATATTTTATATATAAATACTTTTTATATATTATTTATATATATAAATATTAAAAAAAAACTTTACACACCATCTCACACTTACCCAGTAGTCCAGTACCCACACGCGTGCCTCACCCTCATCATGATTCACACACATTTCCATTTTACTAAGCTCAAAAACCCAGACTTTTTATTTTAATCTTATTGTGTGTTTGAAGTTTTTTTTTTTAAATTAGAAATAATTAAATTTATGATTGTGTATTCAATACTTGTGTATTTGAAGTTTTTTTTAATTTAAAAATAATTAAATTTATGATTTGTAGAAAAAAGTAATAAATTTTCCGGGTCCGGGTCCAGATCCGGGGATTTAAGTATTCGATAGGTTCGGGGATGGGTCTCACATTTTATATCCGGCCGGAGAAAAAATTGAGTTCCGGGACCGGGACCAGAAATTACAGTATCCTCCCCATTGCCCTCCCTAGAGCGATCCCTTTACGTAGACGTGCAAACAAACACGTCTATTTGTAACGTATGAACGTTAACATATATATACGCCGATTCGAACGCGTCTTTGTAATGCTACGAACCTTGTCGACCGTGACAACGGTTAGACAAAGTCAGACAAGTTTGACACATTAATGGATTATATATATATACTAGAGGTTTCGCATGCACCTTCGTGCATGCAATCTATCATTAATTTTTTAAAATATAATTATTATATTTTAAAATAATATATTTCATAGTTTTCAAAATTTTAAATTAAAATTATTATCATAATTAATTAGAATTAAATAATGAGAAGTTATTTACTTTTCCACTTTTTTAGTAACTACCATCATATATGTTTTCTCTTTCCCACTACCTTCTATTATATTTTTATATATCTCAACTTCTTCACTTACCTTTCCTCCAATCAAAATTTTTTTTGTTATTTTTTAATTAGAAAATATGACTATTTTGTGACCCCAATAACCAGAAGGGGTCACAGCCATATTAATATAGATATATGTAATGTGGCCCTAAATTTAAAGCACATCAATTTTGGCCAACTATATTTATAAACTAGATTCTTACCCGTGCGATATTTTTTTTTATAAATAAGGCCATCCTATATCTATATATATATATACATATAGACAAAGTTGATGTAAGAAGAATTAGGTTTGTCTAGTTACTATGAGAAAATTTATATACAGTTTGTTATATGTTTGCTATTAGGTTATCCTTCTCTTAAAAAGAGACACGTGGCATTTTTTTTACTTCACACTCTCTACTTAACTCTGGTAATTAACTCCTATTAAGTATTTATAATTTTATTTTTTTTAAGAAATAAATTAAGCCCTAATCAGTAGTCATCCCATATACGTGCCTGACTTTGGGATATGGGTGTTTTATAAACCATACATTGCAATGTCTAGAATGGGTCATCCAATCAGTCATCCCATACCTATTTATATTTATTTATTTTTAGGGTTTAACGTGCAGTGTGAGATATATTGTTTTAAATGAATATTCATAACCTCTTAGATATATATAACATAATTGCAAATAAATTATGCTTTAATATTTTATCAAAACAATTATGCTTGAATAATTAATTAATAAAACATATATAATTATTTAGTTTGTTCAAAGCACGTACATGGGGTTAAGTTTAGAACAAAAACACAATATTGTTGGAGGCAAGAAAATAAAAATTAATTAATAAAACATAGAGAATTATTCTTAAAAAATATATTTTCTCATTTTAAATCTAAATAAAAAATAAAGTCAGCATTTCTGTTCACCTAATATTTTCGAGATTGGATCCGAAGCAATTTCCTTCCTTGCAATTCCGGTGCAATTCCTTTAAAATGCACATTTTTACTTCATTTTTGAAGTATTAATATGGGCTCATACTAACAATAATCCACCATGAATAAATTAGAGAACAAATTATTATCAATATTGACAAATATCATCGCCTTAAATGAATTAAGGACCAAATTGTTTTTGATATTGAAAAATAGTCTCACAAGGCTATTTAGTGATGATATTTGTCAAAATTTATAATAATTTCGTCCCTAATCCATTCATAGTGGGTTATTGTTAGAGTAAGTTCGTATTAGTGCTTAAAAAATGAAATAAAAATGTACATTTTAAAGGAATTGCACCAAAATTGCACGGAAGGGAATTGCACTGGATCCAATTTCAATATTTTCAGGGTATAAAAATTAACCTTCTAAATTATTTAAATTATAGATTTTAAAATTTCAAAATTGCATGCATAATAATGACTTGGAGATGTCTAATTAACATGGTAGATAGAATCATAGAATACCCAAAAAAAAAAAAATCTAGCTATATTTTTTATATCTCTGTTATAAATTTTTTTAGAGTCAAAATACTATTTAATCTTTGAATTGTTAGTCAAACTATTATTTAGTCCCTAAATTTGTAACTTTGTCAGCTCTTTAGTCCCCGAATTTGACAAAAATACTATTTCGTCCCTGAATTTGCAACTCTGCCAACTATTTAGTCTCCAAATTTGGCAAAAATACTATTTAGTCTAGAATTTGTAACTTTGTCAACGATTTAGTTCCCTGATCGTTATCTGTTAAATAACCAGGCACTAGTTGATGTGCCCGTTAAATGCTGATGTGGTATCGTTAAGTGTCTGGGCACATGGTACCTCACATGCCACATCAGCATTTAATGGCCACGTCAGCTGGTTATCTAATTATGGGTAACAGTCAGGGGATTAAATAGTTGATAGAGTTACAAATTCGAGGATTGAATAGTATTTTTGCCAAGTTCGGGGACTAAATAGTTGACAAAGTTGCAAATTCGGGGACTACATACTATTTTTGCCAAATTCGGGGACTAAATTGTAGTTTGACCAACGATTCAGGGACTAAATAGTATTTTGTCTTATTTTTTTTAATATAAAACGGATACACTAGGGATAGTCTAGTTAAAGAGACTAGTCCTTCATAATGTGATGAACACAAGTTTGAATCCCCGTTTAAAGAGATGTCTACATTTATTGTCCGACAGGGTCTCAAATATAATTTCCTCTAATAAGAGATATACTTGTGAAAAACTAAAAATAAAAAATAGAAATATATACATGTGTATGGTTTACATAACTCATCTAACTCTTCTAATGAATGATTTTTATTAAAAAAAAATCACACATTTTATTTTGATTGAAAAAAATATAATAATAATAATAATAATAACTGCATATATAGACATATAGTCTTATAATTCAATAGATAACATAATGAATATTGAATATTGTCACCTAACTCACTAGTTGTTTAGTATCGATCTCTTTCATGGCCATTATAGTCATCACAATTTTAATTTCAAGATATTTTAAAAATCTTGCACATATATCTTGTAATCCCATTATTAATTTGACTTGACTTTAAGAGAATATAATCTTTCATTCCCCTTCTTCTTATACTGCTCATCATTAGACAACTTTTTGATATATGCCAAACATGGCCAAACTTGGTTTCCTCATTTTCATGTTCTTACTCCAATTATGTGTCATGGCTTCCTTGACTTGGAGTAAAACAAGCAATATTATCACCGATCAATCTTCACTTCTTGCTTTCAAATCTTCTCTCACCTCTATTGATAATCCAAACAATCCCTTATCTAATTGGTCTATTTCTTCTTCTCCATGCAATTGGATAGGTGTGACTTGTAATATCCGCCATGGAAGAGTTCGTTCCTTGAATCTTGGCGATATGGGTCTCGAAGGAAACATATCTCCTCAATTGGGGAATCTCTCATTTCTCGTGAAGCTCCATCTCGGTGGAAACAATTTCCACGGCGAACTGCCGAAAGAGCTGGCTCAATTGCGAAGATTGAAACTGCTCAACTTGAGTTTCAACGAGTTTGATGGAGAAGTTCCTGCATGGATAGGAGAATTTTCTGAAGTTCAGTACTTGAATTTTCGTAGTAATAATCTTAGTGGGGTTATTCCATCTTCTATATCTAACCTATCAAGGTTGGAAACTTTGGATTGGAGTCGTAATCTCATTGGAGGGAATATTCCACATGAGATTGGAAGACTCAAAAACTTGAAGATGTTGATAATTCAATATAATAAGCTCTCAGGGACCATACCCAATACCATTTCCAATTTATCTTCAATTGAAGCATTGAGCTTGGTTTTTAACACTCTATCAGGTATGCCTTGAATTATGAGTTTAGTATTTTAAAATTGTTAGCATCAACTAAATAATAATAGTGGATGCTATATTCAATTCAAATTTATCAATTTGTTTATAAACCAACCAATAAAGACAGAATATGTTGGTGTTGATTGCTTCATATAGTCCAACTCGAGAGCAGATTTGATGCTTAGCTCATCTATGCTTTAATTTAGTATGTTTGGTCGTCTCTTTTGCATAATTTTCTTCACTTCTTTTTAATTTTGAATTCTCTAAATTTGAGAAATGATACATTTTTTTAAAGTATGAAAGATATATATAGACATGAAAATAAAATAGAAACCCCACACAAATTGTTTCATAGTGGGTCTCGAGTTGTGTAGAATTTTCAATTTTTTTTGTATCTATATCTATTATTCTTTAAAAAAATGTACAATTTTTCAAATTTAAATAAACAAGTGAAGAAACTATAAGGAGAGCTTATCACTGGATCCATTCTCGATCAGCTGACCCCACTTAATTAGTAGGAAAAGCTTTTGTTTGTTGTTGTGGACTTCTTGGTATTGTTCATAAAAAATAAATGACTAAATTATCATTTTGGTTCTTGAAAGATGCAATATGTCTAAAATTAGTACGTACCTGAGATATGCAATTTGTTTCAATTCAGTCTTTAAAAAATTTTCGTCAATTATGTTAATAGAGATTTTGATGGACTAAAATGAGACAAAAAGGCATATTTTAGTGGCTAAATTTAACATATTACTTCTATTTTAAGACTAAATTGAAACAAATTAAATCTTTTAAGTAAAATGATGATTTACTCTAAATCTTATTGAGCTTGAATTTCCCCTTAACTCTTTTACACACTTGACAATTTCAGGAGGGATCCCAAAAGAGATGGGTGATCTTCCAATGCTAAGAATAATGTACCTTGGAAATAATCGACTTTCTGGCTTTGTACCATCAACAATATTCAACAGCACAGTGTTAGAAGAAATTGATCTTGCTGACAATAATTTGTCTGGCACTATTCCATCGAATATATGTCATGGACTTCCAAAACTTGTAGTGTTTTATATAAATAATAATAACTTTTCTGGCCAAATACCATCTATTTGGCATCAATGCAAAGAGTTGAGGCTATTGCAACTATCTGGATTCGAAGGTGGATATATATCAAGTGACATTGGAAATATGACCAACCTCCAATACTTATATCTTGTTGGCAACAACTTAGAAGGTATAATTTTTAATTTTACTTGTGATATATTTAATAATATAATTGAGTTTATATTAAATATGGAAAAATTATGTTTGATGTCTCTAAATTTTAGGATATTTTTTAATTATACCTTTAAACTTTGTTTGCTATTAATTGTGCCCTTTCAAGCAATTTTGTTCTTCGCCTAAATCTTGTGTAAATAATAATTAAAGGCATGTGTGTAAATGTGACTCTCTTTGTGGTCCCTAATGTTAATTATGATGTCAAATAACATATTTGGCAATGTTATTTCATTAATTTAGCCACGATTATCGTTGTGTCACTGCAAAATAAACGGTGTTGGAGGCGACACTCATATTTGCATTTGCCGTTAATTATTTACAAGAAATTTGGGTGACAAAGGGTTGGTCATTGCATTATTAAAAGTTTAGGGGCACAATTGACAACATACAAAGTTTGGGGACATAGTTGACAGAGAATCTAAAGTTCAGGGGCATCAAGAGTGTTTTTCCCTATTAAATTTTTATGTTTCATTGAAGATTTTTAGCCGGTATAGCCAAGCTTTTTATAGTGAAAAAATTGATTTTTTTTTAAAAGCACATATTCTGAAAATTTTTGTGTGTGTATATTAATCATTAATCACACTATTTTCTGAAAAAAAATAAATAAATGCTTACAGATCGTAGCATATTTGATTTTAGCTACGAGAGGGAGAAGTTAGAAATTCAAACTTATGGTTTTAGGTCAAAGTAGAAGTTGAAAATTAAATTTTATAGATAGATCAGATGTTGGTGTATTTGTTTGTTTTGTTTTTTTTGATAGATGGTGTATTTGTTTGTTGGATAAGTTAGTGAGTGCAAAATTAAAAACCACTTTTCATTATTTTCCAAGGATTTAATGAATATTTTGGTAAAATAGGCTTTTGACAATGTCAACCATTAGTTTGTGTTGAAATTAATGTTCTTTGCTTTTTTACTTGAGTTTGAATTAATTTTTTGTATATGTTCCATATTATTAATAAAACTTTAATATTATTTAAAAAATTATAGTTTCAAGACCTAGATTTAGTGTTAGCCTAAACTATGTATTAATGATGTTAAGTCAGAAAAATTTGAGTTCGGATTCTCTGCTGTCCAAAGTTATGCTATCCGATTTAGCCACGGTTATAACCGTGGCTAACCGATCAATAACCGTGGCAAACTTTTTAGCCACAGAATTTTGACCAGTTAGCCACGGTTATAACCGTGGCTAAATAGGACAGCACAACTTTGGATAGCAGAGAATCCACACACGATAAATTTAGAGTGAGCTAGTTAATTGATTTATATATAACTTGTGTATTTTTTTAGGTGAAATTCCATCTTCTCTTCTCTACAATATGCCTTCTTTGCAAATAGTCAACATTGGTCATAACCGTTTACATGGTAATCTACCACAAGAGATGTGCCACAACCTTCCTTTACTGGAAGATTTCGGCTCAACTGGCAATCAATTGGAAGGAAGCATTCCAAGATCAATAAGTAACTGTACATCTTTAAAAAGATTGCAGTTGGGTATAAACTCACTTACAGGTATGCCCTTTGTGCTTCCATACATTTCTAACTTTTTCATTTGTTTAGTTGATTTCATATTTTCGATACAATTAAATAAATCAACATGTGGTCTCACTTAAAAAAATCAATTTTAAGATGAGTTTACTAATGTCATTTCATAATAATTAATTATAGTTACTCAATCATTTGTTAATTTGGTTGTTGTAATTGACATTAAAATACCTGCATTATTTGTGAAACATACGTTAAGCTCTTTAGCATCAGTCATAATTGACTCTAAAGATAATGATAATACTAGAATTGACCGGCTCTTTATGAGTACGCGTGTCATCTTGCCATGAGAAGCTGGCTCAGCACCTCATGGGCCCTCGGGCTATGACCATGCCTAAGCACTATACATAAGTATACCACACAAAACCCTAGACATATACGTCATAACCCCACCATAACTCCCAGAGTCAATTTTCTCACTCTCTCCCAATATTCCGAGATTCTCTCCCTCAATATCATCGCACACAACATCTCCCTTCTTTCCCTTAGGTAACCTTGCGTGAGCTGCCTCCAAGGAACACAACCCTCACCATGGTTGAGTGCTTCCCTCCGTTCATGGCTCCTTGCGGCCTTTACAAAACCCACGGTTTTCCTCGATGACCCACTCTCCATCTCAACGTCCTAGTCATATACGGCACACCTTTCAGATAACCATTTATGACCTAATGGCCACCATGGATGTTCCTCTCAACATGAATTATGTGGAATTTTATCCCCCCAAGGGGTACGTAGGTATCTGAGTCCTAACCCAATGGCCAATCCCCCAAACCCTAAATCTATTTGCCAAAAATGGATTTATCCCTGAGGAACAACATGCCGCAAGTGGCACTCCTTTTTGGGGAAATAAGGAGTATGCATATCGTGTTCGCATTCTTTGTATCACGTTCAATATTTTTGGCACACATCTAACCTTTTTCTGGGCCAGAACCTAACACTTATGTACGTTTTTCATAGACCTTTCAAGGACGCCCAACGAAATGACATGGATCCCCCAACAGAGAATTGTGGTCCCATCATACGACAAATCTTAGAGGTCTGCATTCCTGAGGTTTTCATAATGCTGCTAACAATCAAACCCTACTCAAGCGTGACTAACCCATAAGACCACCTCGAGGCGTTTAATTTCGCCTTGACCCTCTTAGGTGTGTCTGAGCAACAACATTGCCGAGTGTTCACAACCACCCTCCAAGGATCAGCCCTAAGATGGTTCTTGACACTCCCTCTGGGATCCATCCACAGTTTCAGCAGAATGACTTAGCTCTTCCTCACCAAGTTCACCATAAAATATGTTTTCTTCAGTTTCCACCAAGAAGAGAGTGAAACCCTGCGATCCTTTCTACGTAGGCTCCAAGGAGTAGCCCAACACGTGAAATGCCTCTAGGATGCGTTAAGTGTCTTCATAATCAAGCAAGGTCTTCTCTATGAGACATTTCACAGGGAGCTAGTCAGAACCCTTGTCATTCACCTGGTTGAATTGCTAGCAAGGGTAGAAAGATTCACCCAAGAAGAAGATGAGCATAATGCTTCCATCAAAGTGATATCTGTCAAATTGCAAAAATAAGCGCCGTCCCCGTCCTAAAACAAAGCAAAGGATGAGCATTCCATTCCGATGCTAGATCATGAGGCCAAGCTCTAGAAAAGAATACTCGTTGCTCTTACGGAGTTTATTACCTTTGACTACGTACATATCGCCGGCATAGATACGGAGGGTGATGATCCCATGGTCATCACAACAAACATTGCATATTATGATGTCAAAAGAATTCTCATGGACCAAGGATCGTCCACCTACATACTATTCCTCGATGCAGTACAGAAAATGAACCTGGACAAAGAACTGAAACCCTTTTTAGGCAGCTTTGTTATCTTTTCAAGCGATCAAGTGACGCCCGAAGGAACCTTGCGTGCTCACCTATCACTAGGTTCCATACCCTGAGTCGCCAATATCGACATCAACTTTATCTTCGTCTCTGTGCACTCAGCTTACAACGCCATCTTGGGTCACCTTTCTCTTAATTAACAAGCTAAGTTCAAGGCAGTCGTTTCCACGGTCCATCTGGCAATGAAATTCCCCATAGAGCATTGTTCGGGGATGTGATAGCAGATAAAAAGGTTAAACATGCCTGCTATGTGGCCATCCTTTCAGAAACATTCTAGGCTCCAAAGGTCATAGGTCCTCTGCCTACTCCAAAGTAGAAGAAGCGAAAATGGAGATCATAAAACTCCGTGACCAGATTCTGGGGACTCGCCCGAAGCCCATAGAAGATTTAGTTGGGCAATGCCTATATGGCAAGAGTAACACTAGAGGAGTCCTCATTAAGGCAATCCTTAAGCAAACGTTCATGTAACATGTTGGTGGAATTGCTCACCCAAAACAAAGACGTGTTCGCCTGGAGCATTGGACCACATCGAACATGCTCAGGATTGGACCCCAGCTCATATGCCACTCCCTCAACACTAGCGATCTCCCATGGGTGATATAGAAAAAGAAACAGTTCGGAGACGAGTGCCAAAAAGCCATCAACGAGGAAGTTCAAAAAGTCTTTGGACTTACATTCATTAAAGAATTTTAATATACCACGTGGTTTTGTTCAACATCTTGATGGTCAAAAAGGAAAATGAAAAATGGCGAGACTCAAACAAGGTGTACCCCAAAGGCGCCTACCCTCTCCCTAACATCGATAAGCTAGTTGACAGAACAATGGGTAATTGCCTCTTTAGATTCCTGGATGTCTTCTCTAGATATAACCAAATCTAGATGAATTTGAGGGACGAGGAAAAAACCTCCTTCATCCCTGAAAAATGCCAATGCGCCTACCAAATTATGATGGACATCGTCTTTAAAGTCCATATAGGAAAAAACCTGGAGGCTTACATGGATGACATGGTTGTCAAATCTCTAGAAATTGAAAACACCTAACAAACTTTGAAGAAATATTCTAGGTGCTATATAGACATTAGATAAAGTTTAACAAGTGTACTTTTGGTGTATTAGTTGAGAAATTCCATGGATTCATGATCACCCAGAGGGGAATAGAAGCCAACCAAGAAAAGTGCCAAACCATCTTAACCATGGAACCAACTCGCTCCATCGAGGATGTACAATGCCTCAACCACCAACTCGCCATAGTCAATCATTTCCTGTCAAGGTATAGGTTTGAGCCTTTCATCTCACTCGACCCGAGCACCCTCGGACTGATCAGCCACCCTCACTTAGTAGTGTAATGCGGCAGTGTTATCATTTTAACATTCTTTAACAAAGCTTTTCGTTGTAAATCATAAAAGCAACTTTAGCTCCCCATTTTTCATTATCAATAAGAACATGAAAATTTGAGCTTATGCTCTATCTCAATTCTCTAATTTTTTTTATATAGGATGACCGATTGTTGCCTTCCATTTTACAAGATACTAAGAAAAGGCCTAGCCTTCCAATGGACAAACAAATGTCAATGTTCCTTCCTGGAACTCAAAGCCTACCAGGCGAGCCCTCCCATCTTATAAAAAACCAAGGAGGGAGAAACACTCTTGCTATATCTTGTCGCTTCCGACCACACGGTCAGCATAACCCTAATAAGATAAGAAGGATTTCACCAATATCCTATCTATTACACTGGACACACCTTTTAGGGCGAATAGCTAGAAAACATCACCTTAATTCCAACAGTGTACAATCATTATGCGAACGGACCAACCTCTACGCCAAATTCTACAAAAGTCAGATCTAGCCGGATAGATGACGAATTAGACAATTGACTTATGAGAATTCAACATTCGATACGAACCACGAAAGGAAATTAAGGTCCAGGCCCTCGTCGATTTCGTGTCAGAGATAACGCCACTGAAACCACCAGGCGTAACATCCAAACCGTCAAGTTCAAGTAGTATCTCTGAGAAACACACAGAAAAGCCCTCTTGGCTAATCTATGTTGACAGCTCTATAATAGGGAAATCCTCGGGTGTTGGAGTGATAATCAAAAGCCCTGATGAAGCTATCATTGCTGGGCTGCTCCTCGCCTTAGACCTAAGAGCGAAACGAGTCAAACTCTACAGTGACTCTCAACTCATAGTCAACCTACTGAATGGAGACTTCGAGACGAACCATCCCATAATAACTAAATATGTGTAGTATGTCTGACAAATAATAAACAAATTCGAATACATACAAATCACCCGGATACTACGCAATCTGAATACATGGGCAAATACCCTTTATAAGCTGGCGCATGCCACAAGATACTCAGGCCTCAGAACCGTTCTCAGAGCAAATCTGATAGTGCCTAGCATTTCCCAAAGAGGCTCTACTATTTAAAATGGGTGACACTTGGATGGCAACAATAATGACATACCTCATGCACGATACACTCCATTTTGACAAAGAGAAAAAAAAAGAGGAAAATGCAGAGGAAAACAACCAGATACTTCATATGGGGGGAGGACCTATACAAGAAGGGATTTTCCTCCGACAATTATGCTACCTACCTCCTCACAAGGCATATTGCGTGCTCTGAAAACTCCATGAAGGCGTTTGTGGAACACACCAGTCCATCGGGGCATTGCAAAGAAGAGTCCTTCGTGCAGGATTTCATTGGCCAATAATGAAGTCAAACTCCGAGAAGCTAGTAAAACACTGTGGTCAATGAACAACTTCATTCAACTCACCACCAATGAACAAAAGGCAATTTACTCGCCTTGGCCTTTTGACATTTAGGGCCACTCCTGCAAGGCACTGCACAACTTAAATACCTCATGGTCGTTGTTCGCCCTGATAACGGACAATGGTCGCCACTTCATTAGCGAGAGATTCATCAACTTCTATAAGGAATAGAAAATTTACCACAACACAATGTCAGTAGAATATCCAGTGACTAATGGTAAAACTGAACGAGCTAACCACATCATACTCGAAGGGCTTCAAAAGAGATCAGACTATGCCAAAGGAAATTGGGTCAATGAACGTCCCCTCCATTATTTGGTCCTACAGAACTACAATCCAAACCACTACCGGCAAAAGCTCATTCGCCCTAACATATGGTCAAGAAGCCATGATTCCCACAAACATCGACGTTCTATCCGACGAGGTATTGAGTTACGCAGACTCCAATCATTACAACCTGCTTATCAACTTAGATTCCGCCGAATAACTAAAAGAGGTTGCAGCCCTTAGGATGGCCGCCTACAAACCGAAAGTCACGCTATGCTTCAACAAACGAGTCCATCCTCGCAACTTCAAGGAAGGCGGCCTAGTGCTTAGAACAACAATCAACCACCATCGAAACACCAATTACGAGAAGCTCGCCCCAAACTAGGAAGGCCCCGAATTGAAACACCCATCACAAGAAGTAATTTTCTCTATATATCTTTTTCACTAGTTTAATTAATTTCATTCCAACATGTAAATACAAAACCAAAGAATTAAACATTAAAATTAATTTTTGAACATTAGTTCTTGATTCTAATTCAATTTTAATAAATTAAATAAATCAGCATATGATCATATATTAATATTTATTAAGCTAGAATTTGAGACATGGATTGCAACTTGTTTGTTGAGTTGAGTATGATCACAGTTGTAGTATTTGTGATATTGTATCTTATTTTTCATAAATATATTGTAGAAAGGGAAAGCATTCCCAAGAATTATCGAGAAGTACATTAATTAATGACATGTTTGGGAGACCAACATATGCCCAGTCTAAAGGATTATTGTACATGTTTAAACTGCAAGCTATTTTACCTAATCACAACTACTCAACTAACCTTAGGTACCAACGAATCTCCAAGCAGGAATTTTGTGATATTGTATCACAATCATAATGCAATGCTTCTTCTTTAGTATAGGGAATTCGGGCCATTTGCGTAGTAAAAGACAAAACTATCACCAAGTGGGTGTATTGGCAATTTCTTAAATGCTTAATAAAATATTCTTCTTAATCTATACTTTTTTAAAATATGCTCAATAACTTATTAAAGCCAAAAAATGGTGTTGGACAAATTAAATTAATTGTTGAACATATATATGAAGATCGTTTATAACATATCCCACTAAAAGTTAAATATTTTCTCTTAATTAAGTCAATCCTCTTATGTTAAGAGAGATATCTGTTTATGGTCACCTAAATGTAGGCCATGCTTTGCAATTGTGTCAACTAATGAATCTATTCCCTTATGTTTATAGCAATTGATAAGAAGTATCCACTAAATAGATACCATATTAAATTTATGTTGAAGAGATTTATGTAGTTAACATGCATACACATGCAATTATTACAACAATAAAAATTTAACAGTAAGAAGTACAAAAGATTCCATCTTTTTTTTAAATACGTGGGTATAGATTATGAAAATTTTTAGAATTAATAAGGTTGTGTAGTTTCTTGTAAAATAATTTATGGATCCATTATTACATATATTGTATACACAATGAAAATGACCTCTTTTTCTTCTCCTAAATAGTCCTTGGTTTTGTTTCTAGGTTTTCTACCAAAGGAGATAGGTAATCTTGAGATGCTTGAGGTATTATCTTTGGCTGGAAATCTTCTGAGTGGACCTATTCCTTCCAATATTTTCAACATTTCAACATTGACAAGAATGTTTCTTGGATCCAATTCCTTTTCTGGCCTTCTCCCACCAAATATAGGAAGTGGCTTTACCAATCTAGAAAGATTGACACTAACAGAAAATCAACTTACCGGAACACTTCCAAAGAGTATGTTCAATGCTTCTAAACTAAATTACTTGGAGTTAGATTTGAATGAATTTGGTGGAGAAATTTCGAGTGCAATTGGAAATTTAACCAACTTGATCCAATTAAGTTTAGATGGAAATGATTTGAATGGACTAATTCCTTCTACAATTAACAAATTAGAAGGCCTTCAACGCTTCGGTCTTAGTAACAACCGATTCCATGGCTCCATTGTTGATGAAATTTGCCAAATAAGAGGTTTGAGTGAGTTGTATCTAGCCCACAACATGTTTTCAGGATTAGTTCCAGGGTGCCTTGGGAATCGTACTTCTTTGCGAAGGTTGGATTTGAGTTTTAACAAGTTGATTTCTCATGTACCTTCTTCTCTTTGGAGTTTGAAAGATATCATAGAGGTAGACTTATCCTCTAACGTATTGAGTGGAAGAATTCCAATTGAGATTTCAAACTTGAGAGCACTTGCATTGTTGAACTTGTCAAGAAATCAATTTTCAGGAAACATTCCTACAACCATTAGTGGCTTGCTAACTTTGGTAAACCTATCATTGGCGCATAACAAATTGCAGGGACCTATTCCTGAGTCACTTGGTAGCTTGATAAGCTTGGAGTTCTTGGATCTTTCTCAAAATTATTTATCTGGTGTGATTCCAAAGTCATTAGAATCACTTGTCAATCTTAAATACATTAACCTTTCTTACAACTTATTACATGGAGAAATTCCAAATGGTGGTCCTTTTAAAAATTTTACAGCTGAATCTTTTCTGATGAATGAAGATCTTTGTGGGAAGCCCCAACTACAAGTCCATCCATGTAAAGAAGGAAAGAGGAAAAGGCTCACCAAAGATATGCTTTTGCTCAAATGCTTGTTGCCTCTGATGTTGGCAGTCATTTTGGTTGTTTCATGCATAGTCTTTCTGAAACGTAAGAGAGATTATGTTGGTGATTCAACCAATAGGGATTTATTAAATTTGGACTCGCTAATTAGGATATCCTACTATGAACTTCTAGAAGGTACAAATGGATTTGATGAGAGTAATTTACTTGGCAAGGGCAGTGTTGGATCAGTATACAAAGGAATTCTTTCAAGTGGAAAGATAGTTGCAGTGAAAATATTTAACTTAGATTTGGAAGAAGCATTAAGAAGTTTTGATACTGAATGCACTGCCATATGCAATTTGCGTCATCGCAATCTCATTAAGATCATTGGTTGTTGTTCAAATGTTGATTTTAAATCTCTAATAATGGAATTTATGCCAAATGGAAGTCTTGAGAGATGGTTGTATTCTTATAACTATTGCTTGGATGTCTTACAAAGGTTGACCATAATGATTGAAGTGGCATCAGCAGTAGAATATCTTCATCATGGTTCCCCTACTCCAGTGGTTCATTGCGATGTAAAACCAAGTAATGTTTTATTAGATGAAAATATGGTAGCCCATCTTAGTGATTTTGGTATTGCCAAATTGTTAGGTGAAGGGCAATTGGAAATTTATACCAAGACTTTTGCTACACTTGGTTATATGGCACCAGGTAATATCTATTTATATTATTATATTTTATTAAGTTTTTTATTTTCATTTTATCTATTATATCTTTCCATCATAATAACTTTTTTAATTATTACTCAAATTGACATGATGTAGAGTACGGATCAAAAGGAGTTGTTTCTAGAAATGGAGATGTATATAGTTATGGTATTATGCTGATGGAAATGTTTACAAGGAAGAGGCCAACAGATGACATGTTCGTTCAAGGTCTAAGTTTGAAAGACTGGGTTAGAAAATCGACACCAAATTCAATCATGAATATTTTGGATGCCAATTTGTTGCAAGGAGACAATCAAAATATTGGTGATATATTATCTCCTATGTCATCGATTTTTGAATTAGCCTTGAATTGTTGTAGTGATTTACCTGAGTCACGAATTAATATGACTGATGTTGTGGTGATATTAAACAAAATCAAGGTTAAGGTTATGCAAGATGGTAAAGTAGGGCACCACAAGTTGAATAACTATTAGACCATATTATATTGATTGGTCTTTACTCTTTTTTTTTCTTTTCTTTTTAATTTGAACATCAATTTATTGTAATATACATTATTTGGATAAGTTGAACATATGTCCATATGTGTAATGGTGAGAGATGATATATTTGGATGTTTATTGCAGTAATTCATGATGTATTCAAAATTTGAGAATTATGGAATTTAGCGCATGTTCGGTAGGGGTGGAAAAAGGGGAAGGAAAAAAACATACAAGTCCCACGTGTTACTCTCTTTTTTTTATCTTAAAAAGTGTGTATAATTAAAAAAATATATAAAATGTCTATTATACTCTTTGATTTGACACAATCATAACTTTCATTTCTTTTTATTATTTTAATATAAGGGGTAAAATGATAATTTTAACACATTCTCATTCCATTTTTATTCTCAACTTTTAATTTACTAACAAATACAATAAATACATTTCATTTCCTTTTCCGTTTCTGCGCAAAGAACGTAACCTTAATTGTTTGGATTTTTTTGGATAACTCCCAATGATCTTCTAAAATTTCATGTGTCAAATTTGATTATAGGCCTAATTTCCCTTTGAGCCTTGAGTGATATTGTTTGTGGTTTTATGCAATTAACTATTCATTGGTTTTTGAAAATAATTTTTCACTTATAAATATTTTTTGTTGCTATATAATTAGATAAAAAAAAATTTTCTTGAAAAACCAAGAATTACCTTACATTTTAAAGTAAAAAAAAAACTTTGACAACATAAATCAATTATCTATAAGTAATTAAAATATTCTTTCTAGCAAAACAAAATTAAGTCATGACTCGTGGGCCACCTCGCCTATGATTTATGACCCAAACTAAGATCTCGATTCGTTGAGGCCCATGTCCCCTCCGAGATAAAAGAAGTGTTCTTTTTTTTTTTTTCTTCTTTTTAGATAGAAAAATGCGGATGTAAGTGTAGTTTAGATTAATATAGGTAAATTAATGTTCAGATTCAATAGCTATTATTATTTGTTCCATCATTTCAAATCGAAGTTTCATCTTCTTTAGCTTAATTGAAATGTTTTGATGAGTTACAATTGTGGAAGAAACAACCCTCATCAACTCTAAAGGTAGTGGTAGAACTTTAACCAAGTACGGTAGCGAGTAAACAGTGATAAGTTAGTATTTAATGGTCACATCACTCGTTTAGGTAATCGTTAACGTCCCAGAACTAAATAGTTGACAGAGATGAAAATTCAGGGACCAAATACTCTATTTTCAAAATTCATGGACAAAATAGTCTATTTCTGAAATTCAGGGATTAAATAGTTGACAAATGTAATAATTCAGGGTGCAAATAATATTTTTTTAAAATTCAAAATTAATAATAGTTTGATCAACAATTTAGAAACTAAAAATATTTTACCTCTTATTTTAAACTTTTGAGAGCAATTATACATAACTTATATAGAGGTAATTGAGTTTCGTAAAAAAGGTTAGTCGTCTATCATAATATAATAAATTAAATTTTGAATCTTCGTGAAGTATCTGTATTTTGTATTTAACAGTGCCTAAAAAAGATTGTATCTAATAATTAAACATGTATTTTTTAAGAGAAATTAAGTTAATATATATTTTAGAAAAGGCCAAATGACTCTTTTGGTCCCCAACATTTCAAAAAGTTATTTTTGGTCCTCAACGTTTTTATTTTGGTCAAAATTGGTCCTCCAGCATAACTCCGTCTGATTTTTTTTGTTAAATGCTGACGTGGAAGGCTTATGTGGCACACCCTCTCTCCTACGTGTCATATTTAGATGATATGGCACCATCTCTCACTCCAATTCAGCAAAACGACGTTGTTTTGCATCACTTCTCTCTCACTCCAACTCAGTAAAACGGCGTCGTTTTGCTGAGTTGGAGTGAGAGAGGGTGTCATATCATCCAAATATGACACGTAGGAGAGAGAGTGTGCCACATAAGCCTTCCACGTCAGCATTTAACAAAAAAAATCAAACGGAGTTATGCTGGAGGACCAATTTTGACCAAAATAAAAACGTTGAGGACCAAAAATAACTTTTTGAAACGTTGGGGACCAATATTAAATTTGGTACAAACGTTGAGGACCAAAAGAGTCATTTTGGCCTTTAGAAAATTTAAGATTCTTTTTTTCTAAAAAAAGATTCTTTTTTTTTTCTTTTTATGAAACAATTAAAGTTTAATATTCTTATTTCTAAACTATACTTGAAGAATTTCAAAAGAAAAAAAGAAAGAAAGTACCCAATTCACCAACTTATATTAAGTTTTGTAACTACGGAATATTCTATCTTGGGATACGTGGTACTAAGCTTCCAGAAGCCTAGCGGCAGCACACGCTAGCAGCACGTAGCATCATTAATCTATTGTTTATGTGACCTTTGCTCACGTCACCTCACGGGGACACCCACTCAGCTAGACGTGGAAACTTCCTAGGCATCATGGGACGATTCACGTCCCACGAGATCATGGGTCGAGCACGTCCTCTTCACACTCAGTATAAATAGACCCTCACCCGGGGGACTAAGGAGATACACAGGTTAGATCCGAGACACCCCCCAAATATTTCCAGAGAGTATTACTCATAGCCATTCTAATAGGCACCCTGAGCACCCTCAGGCACCTTACGCACATCCTTCACACATCCCGAGCTCCGCCGTAGGCTCCGTCAGGACCGACCACCGGCAAGCTCATCTCCGTCCCCGGAGCATTCCTCCAGTAGGGCTTCCAGCAGCTCTCAGAGACCCGAGCTCTCTCCCATTAAGGCAACCTCCTAAGAGCGGCTCGCCCGCCCGGAGTACCTTAAGCACGTCTTAGCCGCACACGGCCCAATACAGGTATCTACCTTGCCTAACGGCTCCTATAGACGTCATCATGACGAACTACGTGGACTTTGATCCCTTCCGAAGGGTACGTAGGCACCTAGGTGCATCATCTAAGGACAAGTCCCCCAAGGTTAAGACCCCTTGCAGTCCTTAATTACAAATTACAATTGTCTGAACCAAAAACGACAGTTACAAGTTTTATGTTAAAAAGAACACAATAGCTATGCATTTATTAAATGGTGACACGGTATACTGCAAGGCATATTTGATCAAAGTGTTGGATATGTTGAGTTTTCTGGGACTAAATATTCATTTATGGGGGAGTCCAATCAGGTCGAGTGATGACCCATTAGAAAGTTCGGGAAAAACGAACAAAACGACACTCAGATGACACTTATTGAAAGTCACACGAACCCGTACTTGTGGCCAATTGGCCCAATTTTGAAAACGATTTGAAGAAGATAACTGAACTAGATATTTGGTTAATTTCCAATCCAATTAATTGGACCAAACAATCGAATTTGATTCTTCAAACACAAATTTACACTAACACAGTACCACCGTCTATAGGGCCCACTAAGAGGGAGGGACTTAAAGGCCAAATTACTCTTTTGGTCCTCAACATTTGCACGAAGTTTAATATTGGTCCTCAACGTTTCAAAAAGTTATTTTAGGTTCTCAACATTTTTTTTGTCAAAATTGGTCATCTAGCGTAACATCCATTTGGTTTTGCCATTAAATGCTGACGTGGAAGGTTTTTATGGTACACTCTCTCTCCTACGTGTCATATTTAAATGACATGGCACACTCTCTCACTCCAACTCAACAAAAGGACGCCGTTTTGATTTATTTGATGACCAAAATAGAACATTTAAATGAATCAAAACGACGCCGTTTTGCTGAGTTTGAGTGAAAGATTGTGTCATGTCATTTAAATATGACAAGTATGAGAGAGAATGTGCCACATAAGTCTTCCACGTCAACATTTAATGGCAAAACCAAATAGATGTTACGCTAGAAGACCAATTTTGACAAAAAAAACGTTGAGGACCTAAAATAACTTTTTAAAACATTAAGGACAAATATTAAACTTCGTGCAAACGCTGAGGATCAAAAGAGTAATTTTGCCTAAATTTAAACTATAGTCCAAAAAAGATGTTGCAATTAATTTATTGCACGCATACAATGCAATTTTGACCAATATGATTGTGACATATGAGAAATTGCATTGTATCTCAAATAATCATACCCACATGTCACAATCTTATCGGCCGAAATTGCATTGCATGCATGCAATAACTCATCCAATTCTATAATATTTTAAAGACTTGTTTAGCACATCCAAGGAGATTTTCCTCACCACTAATTAGTCAATTACGCGTCTAGATTGAAGGATGCCATGGATTACCTGCTCAATCAGAAGGATACATATTAATCAAATTATCATTTAATTTTATATATATTTAAAGATTTATAATTGGATTTTTAAATTTCATTTTTGTTATAAAAATTTTGTTAGTATTCATAAAAAAACTTGTTGGTATTTTTTAAAAAAACTTCGTTGACATATAAATATAACCTCGTCAACTTTCACATTTTAGTTATGTTATTCAACCCAACTTTGTTTTATATATATAAAAGGCAAAAGGCTCATATTATAGAAAAAGCCTAGCAATTCTTAGGGTGTTTTGTTTTTAGTAAGAAGAACAGAGGAGGAAATGAGAATAGGAATGAGAATGTTTGAAAATAATGAAAATGTGATGTCAATATGATGTGATATGATGTGATTGGAATAAAAATGGATAAAATAACTATTTTATCCTTACATTAAAAATAGATAAAAAAGTAAGAGCAAAAACATAATTTCATCACAAGTGTGTCATTCATGTGATATGCACTCTAATAATAATTTTGTACAATCACAAGTGTTGTGTTTGAATATCATGCATTTTTCTACTTTAATGTATTATGGAATAACTTGAAATAGCATAAAAAATGCACCAAGGACCGAAGGACTCCAACTTCACTTTCCCAACACATTGATCAGTAAAGTATATGTCCAAGTTAAGGATGTGGTTGAATGGAAGGGACTCATCTATTCTTAACCAAATGTCAGAAATTCTATCCCTAGTTTTGAGTATGGAGCAGGCGAGCAGCTTTAAATTCTTGGGCCAATTGTCTCACCCTTTGAGGTACCTATAACTTAGCAAGACGGATTAGTCACCGTATTCGACAATGGAAACTCGATCTGGTCTAGACCAAGTAGCATCTTGATAAAAAAGATAATAAATTTTTACTTATTTAGGGGAAGTAGCATCTTAATCCAAGCAAAATATTTACATTCCCTTCCATGTGAGTACTACAAGAAAAGAGTTAATCTAATAAATTATATCAATGTTGCAAAATCGCATTTAGTACACGAGGAACAACCTAGAACAATGTTTCAAATATCATAATATTTCACATTAAGATATGTGATGTAAAAGAACAATCTCCACAATGGCATATTTATAAGAACTACACATGAGCAAGGAATTAAAATCATGAGTTAACAATGTGCACAATTGTATATTAATGTAAGTAAATAAATGAAACACAACAAAAACAAGGATTTTTGTGGAAAAAACATGAAGTTAAATAGTTAATTAGCAATAGGACCAACAGGTAGTTGGTTGGAGTGGTAGGTATTCCATTTCCCTTAAGTGAGGTCTTGGGTTCGAGACTTGTGTATGAAAAATTCTCTGCTGGGAGAGTTTCATCCCTGTTATGGGACCTCAACTAGCTCGAACAAGATTATCTCTAATAAGATAATAACGGTGGGAAACCAAAAATAATTAGCCAGAGGGAATTTCATTGAATCTGTTGTCCAGAAAAACTATTGTTCATAGATATGAAGAGAATAACCAAGTGAACGGTAAGGAATGAATTCAAGCATTTGGCACGGAGAAAAGACAATGGATAGTGATTATGGAAGTTAAATTGCTGGAAAAAAATTATGAAATCTTTTCATAAATGATGCAAACAATTTTTAATGAAAATTTTGAGGTTAAAGAAGAGATAAAAATATATTTTTTGAAAAATTTCAGCATGTCACATTATTATTTAGTGAATAAAAATAGATGGTGTTACATAAAAGAACTAATTTAAAACAAATTGTAAAGAGAGATGATTAATTTAAAATATAAAATATCAATATAAAATTAATGTTAAAAATAAAAAAAATCAAAATGCGTATTTGGCCCAATTACTACCTTATCCTTGTTCCTATGTTTTTTTGTTTGGACTAAATTGAGGTAAAGCTACTTAGGTGCTTGCTATAAAGTTTACTAATATAATTGAAACACGTGGCAAAATTTTTTTGTATAACCAATCATGGTAGAGAGAGAAAATGAAAAGCAATAAATTACATAACCAATCAAATTGGAGAGAGAATATAAATAAGGTTTATGATTGGTGAACTTTATAGCAAGCACCTAAGCAACTTTACCTTAATTTTTTTCTTTTTGTATTTACTTTTTCTCTTGGGACTTGTGAAAAAAAAAAGGCTGCAATCAAAAATAAACAGCAAAAGTACAAAGCCAATCCAAGTCACAAATCACATAGAAGATTATGCAAGTCCCACTATATTGCTCATAATGATGAGTGATGTACGAACACAATATATATCACAAGTAGCACCTTGATCTTGGTGGAATACCAGTGCTTACTTTCACTTAATTTTTTTTTTATCAAAAAAAAAAACAGGCCCGTCGCAGGCCAATTTATTAGGCAAACTTGAAAAGTAATGTCCAAGCCCGTTCGTAATGGTTTGCGGGCCAATTTTTTTATTTTTTTAAAATATGTTTTTTTAAAAAAATTAATTATAAAATTATATATTTACTTAAAAATTAACAATTTTTTAACTTTAAATTAATATTTTATTAATTTTAAGTATTATTTAAATTATTTATATACTTTATTCGAATAATATTATTATTTAACACATAAAATTATCTAAAATATATATATATTTATACATATTTTAAACAAATATATATATATATATATATATATTTTTGGCAGGTCAGCCCGCGGACCTAAACGGGTCAATCCAGTTGGGCTCGTTGTTAAACGAGTATGTTTTTGTTTACCAAAGTCTGCCCATTTAGTGAGCGAGCCGAGCTGGCCCACGGGCTCAAGTCCGTTTTGACACTACTAAGCACAAGTTCACATTTCATCATGAGAGTCTTTTACTAACATAGGCATATATCACCGAAACAATTTTTTTTAAAAAAAAAATGAAATATTATTATTGAAGAAAAAGAGTACAATGGCTAGAACAAGAAGTCCACTGAAAAAAGAGAAAAAGAAAGTAATAGATGAAAAGATAAAGCTCTAGCTCAACATAATTTTTAATCTCTTTGGAGAAGCATAATGAAAACCTTTTTAAATAATCTATTGACGAACTGACAAAGACAAAAAAAAAAAAAGTAATTCAAAGGGTATAGGTAGAGATGGGGATACCCGCTCATATCCAAGCCTGAGCCTGAGACTACAGCTCTATATCTATACCTTACCAATAATCTTTCCTAGTTAGTTGGTCCATTTTTTTTATTTTATTAAATAATATTTTAAATGATTAAATAATTACCAACAATTCTACGATAAAAATATTAATAAATGACTCATTTTGGTTATATTCTCTTTAGAACTAAGCTGAGTTGAATTGGTCTTTTTAATTAGGGCCAAAATTTTTTTTTAACAACTCTATATTTTATTTTATAAGAACAAATGAACTTATTTTATAAGAACAAACTAGTTGATCCTACTCTAAACCCATTTTGCAAATTAATTGAACATATCTATTTCCTAACATTTTTAAAACTATATCATTAGCGTTACTCTATTTATTTTGTTTGCGTAGATATTTAAAGTTTCTCTGTTTCCTAACATTTTTAAAAGGTCAAAATTTCAAATTGGTCCTTTATGTTGACACCAAGTTTTATGTTGGTCCTTTATGTTTCAAAAAGTTTAAATTGGTCCTTTATGTTTGCAAGAAGTTTCAAATTGGTCATTCCGTCCAAGTCCGTTTATTTCTTCCGTTAAGTGCTGACGTGACGTGCTGAGGTGGACATATCATCTCTCCTACGTGTTCATTTAAGCTGACATGACATGCCACGTCATCATCTACTATCATATGTGATTATGTGGCGTTGATATAGCAATGGCGTAGCATGACACGTCAGCTTAGATGGACACGCCAGCACGCCACGTCAGCACTTAACTTAAGAAATTGACTGAAATGGACGGAATGACCAGTTTGGAACTTGCAAACATAAAGGACCAATTTAAACTTTTTGAAACATAAAGGACTAACATGAAACTTGGTGACAACGTAAGGGACCAATTTGGAGTTTTGAACTTTTTTTAAAAAAATTATACCGTTGGTGTTATTACTCTATATCTCCGAACATTTTTAAAATTTTACCGTTAGTACATATTTTGAAGCTCTAATAATAGGGAATTAACTTTGAAACAAATTAATGAAATAGGAAAGAAATCAATTAGAAATCAATCATATAGCTGTTGGGAGGTGCAATTAGTATTGATTGATGATATAGCAGTTGAATTGATCAGCATAAATATATAAGAGTATCATCAGCCCATAATAATAATACATACATGCGCAAATATATATGGAATAATAGAGGTTCAAGTAAGATTCATGGAGCTTTCTTTCTGGGTAACTTATTTTGATTTCTTTTATTTATTTTTCTAAGAGTTCTTCTTTGCTTTTATATTTTACCATTATTATACTCAGTTTCCACTTCCATATATAATCAAACTAGCTTTTCTGTCTCTTAGGAAGGAAGATTAATATGCTATTATAATATCTTTTGCATCTATATTTCGAATAAGTCATCATCCTAATCAACTCAAAAATGCAGACTTACCATCATAATTATAGTACTGAATATTTCTTTAAAAAAAGGTTTATGTAAATTCCAAATTTAATTTGTAAGATGTATTTTGATTCTAGACTTTCTTTACGGTTATATTTATAATTGCAGGATAATTGTTTCATCAAGATTTTGGTCAGACAGAAAGGTAACACAATTTGGCTTCACCTATCTATTAAATTGTTAATAAATTGGGAACAAAACTTTTTTCCTTTTTTGCCTTATAATCCGAAAAGTAATCTAAATTATGAAAAAAGTTGTGTTCCCAATTTACCATTCTTTTTTACCTTCTCTATCTTTAAAGTAAACATTATTTAGCTTGTCTTTAGAACCTAAGGCAAAGAAGAAAAAAGTTTTGTTCCCAATTTACCATTCTTTTTTACCTTCTCTATCTTTTTTATTTCTGGAATACCAAATGTTTTCAAGCATAGTGAAGAAGATAAGGAGAAGGTTATATTGTGACTCCAAATCCTTGCCTTTGAACATCATACAGATTTCCATTATCCATTGTTGGAGAATGGAATTACTCTTCCATATTGCAGAGATAGCAAGCAAACATTGTGCTGTAATTTCTGGAATATGATGTTTCTTGAGCACATCATTAGAAGGTAAAGCTCCATTCATCAGCTTCCATATAAATATAATAGAGTCCTCATTGGTGGTAATTCTAGTTTCCAAAACCAATGTCATTGGTGTTTGGTGGTAATGACCAGAAGCATTACCTTTCCATGCAAGAACATCGTTTTCCTGACAATTGGAGATAGGGGTTTGGCTTATTTGCCAATGATAGGAATCCCCCTGTGGAAACTATACAATAGCAGAACAGATATAGAAACAGTAGCAGAAAACACCAGCAATGAATAATACTCAGCCAATGGTATTCAAATAAGCAAAACAGTGCAGTGACTCAAGGCTACACTAGCACTCAGTACAGATTCAGAAAATGGAAATAAAAACAATGACAAACAAAAGATACTCCCTGACGTTCGAGAGGTCAGGACTCTCCAATTCACACCAAAATTCCACTCTGCCCTCACACCCCAGTGCCACACCTCCTAAAAGGTGTCAGAGTTAGTTACTCTATAGGAATTTCCTTTTCTGCCCCTGCAGTGGGCTCATTGGCAGCAGCTGTTGGCCCATTTCCCTTTTTCTTTCTTCTAGTATAGGTAATATGTTTATCAGGCCCATCATTACCCCCCTCAACCAGCTTCACCTTGTCCTCAAGGTGAAATTGTGGGAACTGTTCTTTGATAACATCATAATTCTCCCAAGTACATTCAAATTCAAGTAGGCCTTCCCATTTCAGCAGAATTTCCACTTCCCCATTCGTGAGTTTCCTGGCTTTCCTGACTTTCTCGGGCTTCACCTGTAATTCCGTGTTTTCGGTTAAACAAGCTGGGATGTCTTGAGTAGGTGTAGTACCTTTCAACTGCCCGTTTCAGCTGAGAAACGTGAAAAACAGGATGAATTCTAGCTGATGCGGGTAATTCTAGCTTGTAAGCTACTTCCCCGTACTTGGCTTTGATTTTGTAAGGCCCATAAAATCTCGGACTCATCTTTTCACTAACTTTCTTGGCAAGGGATTGCAACCTGTATGGCTTCAGCTTTAAGAACACCAAGTCACCTACATTGAATTTTACCTCCCTTCGGTGCTTATTAGCATAATTCCTCATCCTTTCTTGAGCTGTCAGCAAATGATCCTTCAGTTCTGTTATTATCACATTTCTGTCCCGAATGTATTCATTCACTTGTTCCACCGGCGAGAAACAATTTTCCAAACGAAACAATGTTGGAGGATCTCTACCATACAAGGCCTTGAAAGGGGTCATTCCGGTAGATGCGTTATAAGTAGTATTGAACCAAAACTCAACCCAACAAATCCACTTACTCCATTGTTTGGGTTTATCACCCGCAAAGCATCTCAAATAGGTCTCAAGAGTCCTATTAACAACCTCGGTCTGCCCATCAGTTTCGGGATGATACCCGGAACTATATTTTAGAGTTGTTCCTGACAGTTTGAAAAGTTCCTTCCAAAAGTGGCTCAAGAAGACTCGATCACGATCCGACACAATGGACTTGGGGAATCCATGCAGTCGTACAATTTCTTTGACAAACTTTTTTGCCACTTCCTTTGCTGTGAAGGGATGAGATAAAGGGATAAAGTGACCATACTTTGTTAATCTGTCAACCACCACCATTATTGAATCATAGTGGTGAGATTTAGGTAGGTGAACTTTGAAATCCATGCTGACATCTTCCCAAACTTGCTGGGGTATTGGTAAGGGTTGTAATAAACCAGCCGGGCTCATCGCTTGGTACTTGTTCTTCTGGCAAACTTCACATTTAGCAACATACTCCTGGACATCTTTCTTCATCCCTTCCCAATGCACACTGTCTGATAGCCTCTTGTAAGTTCTCAAATAACCCGAGTGTCCTCCTAAAGGCGACAAATGATACTCTTCAATTAGCTTAACTGCCCTCTTGGACCCTTTTGGCAACACTAGGCGTCCGTTGTACACCAAACAGCCATTGCGCA
Source organism: Senna tora (assembly GCA_014851425.1). Taxonomy (NCBI): domain Eukaryota; kingdom Viridiplantae; phylum Streptophyta; class Magnoliopsida; order Fabales; family Fabaceae; genus Senna; species Senna tora. The sequence continues at coordinate 36,016,604 of CM026261.1, forward strand.
AGTCGTACCCCACCAGTGGTTTGTGACCCGTGATGACTTGTTCCTTGATTTCCATCAAGCGCTTATCCTTCCGGACCTCATCTTCCCAGCTGTCTAATTCATCAAATTTCCAAACTGAGAATGCATTTAATTCCACAGTTTCTCCTCTTCTGGATAGAGCATCGGCGGCCTTGTTTTCCGTCCCCAGTTTGTATTGTATTTCAAAGCTGTACCCCATGAGCTTAGAAGCCCATTTCTGCTGGTCAGGATCAATAATGCGTTGCTCTAACAGATATTTAAGTGCCTTTTGATTAGTCTTTATCACAAATTTGTGCCCTATCAAGTAGTGCTTCCACTTTTTCACTGCCAGCACTATAGCCATGAGTTCTCTCTCATAAACTGAACATTTACGGGCCCGATTAGACAGCATTTGGCTAAAGTAGGCAATGGGGCGCTTGCCTTGCATCAAAACAGCCCCTACACCAGAACCTGAGGCATCCGTCTCCATTTCAAAAGGCAAATTGAAATTTGGCATTGCTAACACGGGAATAGAAGTCATGGCTGCCTTCAAAGCATCAAAAACCTTATGTGCTCCATCATTCCATTTAAACACATCTTTTTTTAGCAATTCAGTTAGAGGAGCAGCCATCTTGCTGTAATTTTTCACAAAGCGTCGGTAATATCCAGTAAGCCCCAAAAACCCTCTTAAAGACTTAAGATCTTTGGGCACCGGCCAGCTTACCATGCTTTCAATTTTACTAGGGTCGGCTTGAACGCCTTGAGCTGAAATTATGTGACCCAGATACTCAAGCTTGCTTTTCCCAAACTCACATTTCTTGACATTGATAACAAGCTGACTTTTCTTCAATATCTCCAAAGTCAGCTTCAAATGTTGCAAATGAGTCTCCATGTTAGGGCTGTATATGAGTATGTCATCGAAGAAAACCAATATGAACTTCCTTAAGTGGTCCTTGAAAATGTCATTCATTAAAAATTGGAAGGTGGAGGGAGCGTGGGTGAGTCCAAAAGGCATTACCAAGAACTCATAGTGACCTTCATGTGTTCTAAAGGCCGTCTTCTCCTCATCTCCTGTCTTAATCCGGATTTGATGATACCCAAATTTGAAATCCAGCTTGGTGAACACCGTGGCAGCCCCTAACTCATCCAACAATTCATCAATAGCAGGAATGGGAAATTTATCCGGTACTGTGACTTTGTTCAAAGCCTTGTAGTCTACACAAAACCGCCAACTGTTGTCCTGCTTCTTGACCAACAACACCGGGCTTGCAAAAGGACTACTACTTGGCCGGATTATACCTGCTTCTAACGGTACGGCCGTATGTTCGGTGGTTGAGAGCCTTCCTTAATTAATATAGCATGGTCTCTTGTTCTAGGGGGGTGGCAACCCGTGGAGAAGAAAATTCCTTGAGAATGTGTTGCATAGACTGGTTCATCCTTCTTGACATGAGCTTCCATCGTGCCCAGTTCAATTAGAAATCCTTGCCCCCCTTTTTTAATTGACCGCATCACTGCCTTTAAGGACACCATCTCCCCACCTAACTTGTACTTTATTGACAATTGCTTCCAGTTCACACTTACTTCACCTAACGATTTCAGCCATTCCATTCCCAAAATTAAATCAACTTCCCCTAAATCAAATAGGTAGAAGTCCTGCATCAACGTTGTCCCCTGTAATTCCACCTTTAGCTTCTTACATCTTCCTTCACTTTTCACCGAATGGCCATCCCTCACAGTGACCGTGTATGAGCTCATTTTCACCTTGGGTAAGGACATCTTGTCCACGAGTGAAGTGGATATAAAGTTATGAGATGCCCCACTGTCAATCATAATTAACACCTCCTCACCCTTAATCTTACCAACCAGCTTCATAGTTCTGCCTCCAGTGATGCCCACGATAGAGTTCATGGACAAGGACATTAGGGATCCCGTTAGCTCCTCTCCTTCCTTCTGAATTTCGTCATCCTCTTCACCCTCTTCTAACGAACTCGATAAGATGAGGACATGAAGATGCTTATTCTTGCATTTGTGGGTAGGGCTATATTTCTCATCGCAGGTAAAGCACTCTCCCAACGCCCTCTTTCTCGCTATCTCCTCATCCGTTAGGCGCCGGTATTTGCTCCGACCAGTGCTGCTTGTCGACACCGTCTTCTTCTCGGTGCTGGACCTGTTCTTGGTATTGCAAGAAACGTTGGTAGCACCGTTGGTTTTGGCGTTACTTGCGTTACTCTCTGTTTGGGTTGTGGGTTTGCTGAAATTGGGCCGAGTTGTGGTCCATTTAGTGCTCTGAAACACTTTGATAGCCTTGCTGGCCTTGTCTTGCTCTTCTCTCAATTTGGCCAACACTCTATTCCTTTCTTCAACTTTATAAGACATGTCCATTACTTCTAAAAGTGAATGGGCCTTCACCATTCTTAGCTCGGCCCGAATGTCTTCCTTGAGCCCGTTTTGGTATGCCCCTAGCAACATCTCCTCCGGTGTGTCTTTCAACGGAGCAGAGATCAACTCAAACTTCTCCCTATACTCGGCCATCGAACCCTCCTGTTTCAATGCCATCAAAACTTCATAATTGTTCCCTTGCTGCGATTGATGAAATCGGCGCAGGAGCTCCTTCTTAAACTCTCCCCATGATTGAATAGTCATTCTCGTCTCCAACCACTGAAGCCAGTTCAACGCCTTCCCCTCCATACACACCGCCACCGCCTCCAGCTTCTCTCCCTCGTTCATATGGTTCAACGAGAAATAACGCTCCACTCTGAACAGCCACCCAATTGCTTCTCCATCAAAGATAGGAAGCTCAAGTTTTCGGTATTTCTCACCTTCTTTCCCATTCGGTTCTCCTACATGTTGCTCATTATTTCCCCCTCCTCCATGAGATCCAGAACCTTCAGATCTGTCTAGCTCATTCACATCAGTATTCTTCTTCTCCAACCGCGCCAGACTGTCCTTAATCTCCAAGACCGATTCCTTTAGGCTATTAACGTCCCTCTTAATCTCAGTGACCTCACCTTGCAGAACGGTGACGTTTTCCTTCACCTCTCCCACATTCTTTTCTACACTGTCTACTCTGCCTTCCATTCTCGTACCAACCATGCCCCGGAAAGAACGCTCTGATACCAAAATGATAGGAATCCCCCTGTGGAAACTATGCAATAGCAGAACAGATATAGAAACAGTAGCAGAAAACACCAGCAATGAATACTCAACCAATGGTATTCAAATAAGCAAAACAGTGCAGTGACTCAAGGCTACACTAGCACTCAGTACAGTTTCAGAAAATGGAAATAAGAACAATGACAAACGAAAGATACTCCCTGACGTTCGAGAGGTCAGGACTCTCCAATTCACACCAAAATTCCACTCTGCCCTCACACCCCAGTGCCACACCTCCTAAATGGTGTCAGAGTTAGTTACTCTATAGGACTTTCCTTTTCTGCCCCTGCAGTAGGCTCATTGGCAGCAGCTGTTGGCCCGTTTCCCTTTTTCTTTCTTCTAGTATAGGTAATATGTTTATCAGGCCCATCATGCTCACCGAGTCGAATATATGTTATTCAACTTGTTCCAATACTTCCAAAGCATCTTTTGTCATATTAATAACTTTTATGTTTACAGCATTTGAATTAGAACTGAAAGGCCAGAATTCACAACTCTCTATTGTTATTAAATAGGTTTAAATCTTTCATTGCAAGGCCTCCATACTGTTTGGGACATCTCAATCTATTTTTTGCCATCAGATGCATTTTCTCTTGTTACCATTGAATCCCCAAAAGAAGTTTATCAGTTATATTTTCTAGGGAATTCGACATTGCTCATTCGATAGACCGGCATGATCTCGCCTTCCAACCTGACAGCTTAGCCTCAATAAATTCTCTTAGAATATTCATATGACCATCAACATAAGAACCTAAAACAATCTGTTGAAGGAGATACCCCATTCATGTTGAAACCAGAACTTGACATCAGAAAGGGGAGATTTGAAGCTAGAATGAAAAGAAAAAGGACCAATTGATTTTATCATATGCTTTTTCCATATCCAATAAGATTTAGATTATTGAAGGTCCATAAGGTGTTCCTTTCTTCTTTGGTTTTATTTCAGTTAATTTTGCTCCATTTGTTGTGTAAGTGTAAACAACATATGCTCCATTTCTTTGACAGTGAATAGCTTAGCTTAACTTGAATAACAAAAAATGCTACTGGTGCTGGTGGATGAAGAAATTGGTACAAGACAGGTAAAAAATCTAGTACTTTTAGGTTTTACTAATATGCTATTTTTCTTTCTAAATCTGAATCTATAAAGTAAAACACTTTTTGTTTCTAAATCTATGAATCTGATGCATTCATGATTCGGCCTTTAAAATAATGATGTAAGATTGGAACTTCCTTTATAATAAGATAGGCTGAATTTTATTTTTATTTTTTTGAAAAAAGGTTCAAGTAAATTTTTAAATTTAATTTGTAAGATGTATTTTGATTCTACACTTTCTTTACTGGTTATATTTTATAAATTGCAGGATAAATGTTCCATCAGGATTTTGACAGAAAGGTAATTAACAATTGGCTTCAGCTATCTATTAAATTTGTTAATAAATTGAGAACAAAACTTTTTTTTTTTTTTGCCTTATTTCATAATCCGAAAAATAATCTAAATTATGAAACATGTAAACATTATTTAGCTTGTCTTTAGAATCTAAAGGCAAGGAAGAAAAAAGTTGTTACAATGAAATTTTCATTTATGATGGTTGATTTTACAATTTTTTATCTGGTCACCTTGCTTTAAATTCCATATTCACTTATTTTCTGGAAGTTCATATTTTTTATGATTAAAGCACCCTTAATCATGAAGGGCTTGATAAGCAATAATGGTTACAAGGCACAAATTGGTACATATTGGTAAAATGTTCACTTAGGAAATCCTAAAATCTTAAGTTCTAAAATTCTTAACTATTATAATCTTGAACTTAACCTTGGAAATCTTAAAATGCTAATACTATTCTTTTCAATATTTTTAACTATTATAATTTTCTCTCTTTGTTAATAAACCCGAAATTTTACATACTAAACCAAAACAATAAGAGCCTCCTTAGAAATTGAAGTGTTTGGCAACCTTGTTGGAAGTGCTTTTGAATACCGCACAAACAATTTTGTTAATTTTAAGTAGAAATTAGGAATTGGAGCTTCTGCTAGGGGTGTGTGTACACGGGCTAGGCCGAGTTTTGGCTGGACCTGAGGCCCGACCCGGGTAGTGGCCGGGTCAGCCGGGTTTTTTTTTTTTTTTGAAATTTAAATTTGAGTAATGGGAAATAGAAAATGAACATGGAAAATAGAGAGTAGACATGGGAAATAGAGAGTATGCATAGAAAATGGAGAGTGGGCATAGAAAATGAGGAGTAATTAATACATGTTGACATTTTGAATAGATTTTTTAAATTTTAAATTGATTTATTGCCTAGTTTTTAGGAATAGATTAATAAGATATTAAATAATAGATAAGATATCTTATTTTCAGCCATCAATTTTAATCTTTTTCACATATAAAAATGCTTAAATAATAAAAATTAAAAAAAAAAAAGAAAAGAAAAGAAAATGGGCCTACACCGGGTCAGGCCGGGTTTTTGGCAGCCCAACCCGATGACCCGGCCCGATTGCCCCAAAATGTGACCGAGCCGGGTCACGGGTTTAGTGTACACCCCTAGCTTCTACTTCTAATCAAAAGAAGGTCAAAACCCCAAATTGGTCCTTTATGTTTGCACCAAGTTTCATATTGGTCCTTTATGTTTCAAAAAGTCCAAATTGGTCCTTTATGTTTGCAAGAAGTTCCAAATTGATCCTTCCGTCCAACTTGGTTAACTTTTTCTGTTAAGTGATGACGTGGCCTGCTGAGTTGGATCCTACGTGTACAAAAAGGTGACGTGGCACTCCACATCACTTGCCACGTCACTCTCCCACTCTCTCTCCTCGCCACGTCAGCATCTTCTTCAACCTTGGGCTTCCCTTTCTTCTTCTGCATCTCCATCTTCTTCTTCATCTTCGTCCCTAATTCTGCTTGTGATGACGTCGCGCTCTTCCCTCTCCTCTCGTTGTGCCCAGCTAAATGTCTCCTGCAACTCCTCTTCGTCTCGTCAAATTCCCCCAACTCGTGAAATCTGCACCATCAAAATCTACTTTTTTTAGTCTTTACAATAATCTACCTCAATTCATCAAGATACAGTAATTAATTAAGAAATTAATTAGAACCAAAATTAAATAATATGAAAGTCGAACCTAGCTCCCGAAACTGCTGCATTGTTGACAAAAACGTTGTTGTATGCCACACACCATCACTACCTGAGCCTTGGCGTGGTATTCGCACACCTTGTGCCTCCGATGATACGGCTTCGCATCACTCAGCTCCGCCGTGCACTTCTCCGCCTAGCAACACTGCACGCCGCCGGAGCCTTTCTTTCCACCTACATAATTAGGTATCCCTTTCTCATTTTGATGACGATGATGATGATGATGAAGATGGAGATGGATATGGAGATGCAGAAGAAGAAAGGGAAGCCCAAGGTTGAAGAAGATGATGACATGGCGGGGAGAGAGAGTGGGAGAGTGACGTGGCAAGTGATGTGGAGTGCCACGTCACCTTTTTTTGTACACGTAGGATCCAACTCAGCAGGCCACGTCATCACTTAACAGAAAAAGTTAACCAAGTTGGACGGAAGGACCAATTTGGAACTTCTTGCAAACATAAAGGATCAATTTGGACTTTTTGAAACATAAAGGACCAATATGAGGTTTTGACCTCAAAAGAATAAGCTAAAATTCAAATATTTAAAGACAAAACTATATACCCTTACTTAAAATTATATATTTCCTGTTTTGTATACCTAGGTTTGAGACATATAAATTCAAGTGAGAAGTATTTGTTAATATTAATTTAGGACTTTTAGATATTATTTAGTATTATAGGTTTCAAGTGAGAAGTACTTATTTTCCAATGCTAAATTCCAAAATTCTGAACAATAAATGTTAAATCCCTACACATTAAGCTCGAAAATTAGGAAGGGAAGGGAAGTAGTTAGAAAAAGGGCGGAGAGGGAGGAGAAGGGAAAATCAACCTTGCGTATGTTAATACCCCAATTTAGAGTATCATGAATTTGTAAAGTGGAAGATGTCTTCCCTTCTGATCTTCAACTTCTCAAACAAGGGGAAGATGTCTTGATCCCCTTCTATTTCATTCTCTTTCTTAATCCACAATTCAAACACAAAATCCTAAAAACACAAAATGTGTATATCCTTTCAACTTAAATGTAAATTAATCATAAGCCTTAACATAAATTATAAACCTTAAACCCTAAAGTCTTAATCCTAACCTAAAATTCTAAATATTGAACCCTAAACTCTAAAAACCTTTAAATTCAACCCTAAACCAATAAACCTTAAAACTTCAAACTCCTACCTTCTAAAATCCCTCACCTTGAAAATTGAACCCCAAACCATAAATTCAAAATTGAGTCTTAACCACACAAATTATAAACTTTTAGAAAACCACTTCAAATTATATTTTATACTTTAAATCTTAAATTCCTATTCCTAACTAACCAAGCTTGTTAGGATCTTGATTTAACAAGTAAGATCTTACAATTTTATTCATAAAAATTCCGATCTTAAATATCTTATGATCCTACGATCTTATATTAGAAACTTACAATTTTAAAGGAAAAAATTCAAATGTTACACTAGTAGTTCACATTAATAAAAAAAAAAAGAATTGTTTTATAGAAGTTGTTTTAATGTAAATTATCAATATATCTCAACATATTATACAAAAGTTGTAGACACCCCATTTTGTCCAGCACAAGTAGGATCGTAAGATATTTAAGATCGGATTGTGAGGTGGAAAGAACCTAGAGTAGATAAGTCCGGTTGAATGTCAAAGCAAAATATGAAATAAGAGTCATTTGAGGTTGAAGTTTGGCAGTAGACAAATATTCGATCACTGCAGTTTCATCTGAACTCTTTTGGCTTTGAAACTTCTTCTATTGCATAGAGGATGAAAAATCCTTGAAAACGGGCATAAGATTTGTGCGAATCGGGTATCGGGCGGAAGAGAAATGAGTACGGGAAAAGGTTTAAGATGGGGGACGATTTCGTCTTTTAAAATTAAAATCTGGAAGTCATCAAAGATGAGGTTTCATCTTAATTCGGATGGGCCCAAAACTTCTTTTGCTGCGTAGAGGACAACAAATCCTTAAAAACAGACATAAATTTTGCACAAATCGAACACCGGGAGGACAAGAAAAAGACTCCGAAAGGAAAGGGGTCGCAACCCCCATGTTTAAGGGTCGCGACCCCACCCTAAAAAAGTAAAAAAATTCAAATTTTCTCTGGTGCTTCCCCTACACATAAATTAGGGTTTAGGGGTCCCGACCCCTTAGGTTGTAGGTCGCGACACCCTCCCCCCCCCGGAAAATCGCCAAGAGGGGGTCGCGGCCCCTGGACTGTAGGTCGCGAACCCCAGCCCATTAATGCCCAGATTCAATTTTCCTTTTATATGACCCTCGGAACCCCTTTCCCATGATTTAGATCCAAGATTTAATACCCAAGTCTTTCCTTCATCTGATTTCTTGGAACCCCTTTCCCATGATTTAGATCCAAGATTTAATACCCAAGTCTTTCCTTCATCTGATTTCTTGGAACCCCTTTCCCATGATTTAGATCCAAGATTTAATACCCAAGTCTTTCCTTCATCTGATTTCGATGTGGGTTGCGATTCCCTGGTGTAGGCATCGCGACCCTTCCCCCTATCCTGAGCATCGTTTGCTTGCTGTCACCGTTTGCTTCCCCCTATACGTCGCGACCCCCCTGTCGCAGAAGCCATAGGTTGCGACGTATCATTTTATACATCGCGACCCTCCTGATTTTTTATGGCCTCAGGATTGTGAACCGATGCCGAGGGTCGCAACCCATCCTTTTATGGGTCACGACCCCCTGACTTTTAGGGGGCATAAGTCTCCTCTTTTTCTTATACTTTATTAAAAATAAAAAATATGAATTATTTTATATAAACATGTGTAACCTAGTGCCACCAAGGAGCCTTTGCTTCTATAGGAGAACTAGTATTCACGTCATCTGAGCGCGCTGCCTGATGAGTATTACACACACACTTTTGTCAATCTTGTTTGTTTGTAATGCATGGTAGATAGGTGTCGAGGGGCCTTTGTCTCTTTAGGCACATTAAACTGGGCGATCATCTGAGGCTTTGCTTGATGAGCCTCCCCCTAAACCCACACACACTTGCATGCCACGCAAACTACGTGGACTTTGATCCCTCTTTGATGGTACGTAGGCCCTAAGTTCTTATCATATGTCAAATCCATCTTTGTCTTCTTTCTTGTTTTGCGTTTTGTATTCTTTTTCCAACATTTTAAGGCCAAACAATTTAAGTATTAATTTTTGGGGTAACCGTCTTCGGTCGAGGGAAGAGGAGTGGGGTGCTTAACACCTTCCCCTCATCTTAAACAAACTCCCGAAACCAAATATTTTTGAACCAATTTTTACTTAAATTTTGGTGGCAACTCCGTTGAGTGCTCGATCATCACAGTTGGCGACTCCACTAGGGACGTAAGAGAGTCAAGCCATTTTCTTTTAAAAATTAATATTTAAATTGTTTTAAAAACTAATATTGTTGTATATGTTTTACTCTTGTTTTGCAATGTTTCTACTTTAAAGTGGAAGGGAAGGGTAGTTAGGGTGCTCTTAATCACAAAGTGCACGATTTAAATTCCTACCCGCCTAAAATTCGCTTCTATACCCGAAGCATGTCCATAATAAGAATCGTTCCCTGTTGGGATTCGGCCTACAAAGGTTGACCTATCTATCCTACTTAATTAGATTGTTACTTGCCTTAAGGGTTGATACGCGCAGACTTTTATGTGACAGGATCCTCTCTTAAGTCAGGGGTGTCTAGATCCCAAGCTGAACCATGTGCAAGTTAACCTTAAATCTTACCCTTATTAGGTCAGCCTATTTTTTGAGACCTTAAGAGCCTAACCTTTAGGACACAAGGAGCGAACTCGCAAATGCATACATTTTAAAAAAAATAAAAAATAAAAATGTTAATTTTTCTTTGCATAAAATTGTCTTTTGAATTGTGAATAAAAGAAAAGAATACCACTTTTTCTTTGCTTTGCATATATATAAAAAATATTTTCTTTTACATTGTATATATAAAAATAAAAAATAAAAAAATAATTATTTTTCTTATAATTTACTTTGTATTCTATATAAAATTGTCTTTTGAATTGTCAATAAAAGGAAAAAAAAAACACTTTTCCTTTTGCTTTGTTTATATAAAAACATTTCTTTTCATTGTATATATAAAAAAAATTTTCTTTGCGTTATAAAAAAAAATCTCATAACTTCCTTTGCATTGCATATATATATAAAAAACTTTTCTTTTTGTTATGTAAAACAAAAAATTTCTTTTTCTCATAACTTCTTTTGCATTGCAAATATTAAAAAATTATTTCTTTGCGTTATATAAAACAAAACAATTTTCTTTATCTCATAACTTCCTTGATATTGTATATATATAATAAAATTTTCTTTTTTTTACCACACATTTGTTTCTAATATAAATCACCATTGTTTTTCTTTTCCTCCTGTGAATAATATTTGTACATGTGATCAGGATCAAACCTTTCAATGTCCCTACTATTCCCTAAACTTGTCTCCCTTCGCTACTAACACCGTGCATCACTATTCACCCATCTAAGCCTCACATGTTTACCTCTAACAGAATAATGAACCAAGCTGAGGGTACCCGACAGGAGGATATTCAACATTCTAAGGTATTGGCTAATTAGGGGCCTAGCCATAGTAAGAAGAGGAAAAGAAGGGCCAGAAATTCAATGGGTAAAAAACTTTTTCCGGATTCTGGAGTGTCTCCACTGGAATTGTTTAGACAGTTATCAAATCAAGGTATCATAACCCCAAGACCCATCCATACCCCAGACGATACAAACCAGAACTCTCATGTGAGTACCACGCTAATGCGTCTGGTCATTCGATTGAGACATGTTGCATTTTCCAAGCCAAGGTTCAGATATTAATGAGAAACAACAAGATTCAGAAAGGAGGTGTTAGAGAAGTCACCCCAGCTCCTGAGTTTGAGGGTAGATACGCAAAAAGGGTAAAATGCGACAAGTTTGATTAAGAATGTTAAAATGAATGACATCAAATCATTTGAAATGCCTTAATATCTTTTTCGAATGTACTTCGTCACACTTATTTTAAGAATAAAGTGAAAATGAACAAGCCCTTATAATAAATAGGATAATTCCAATCTTTTTTTGTTGGCCGGTAGGATAACTCCATTCTAATAATAATATTTAAGAATAATTTATAAATATTATTGAATTAGATAAATGGAATAATAGCTCAAATGGTCCTATTTAATTTGTAAAATGAAATTAGAATGAAAATCTTCACTAGATATGTAGTAAATATTCACAGTTGTAAGTACCAAAGACTTAGCTAACAATCATGATGAAATAATTGAAGCTTTCTAACAAAGGTGATCCGTAAAATTTAGATATGGATATAACAAATTTTGAATCTAGAAACACATTTTCTATCAAGAAAACTTCACTAAAGAAGTGAAATATACAAAAACAAAGTCTACTTACTAGATGTGAGTTGATCTAACAATTTGAGACTAAAATTTTACAAAGAAAGACTAGAACCAAAATTAGATCCGGAAGAAAACCACCACCAAGATTGGAGAACAAAATATTTAACTTATTCTTAAAGTAAAAAACAAAGAAAGAAGGTAAAAGAAGGAGATGAAAGAAATTCTACCACAAAATAGAGAAAATAAAATGGGCTAGGGGGCTACCGCTATCAAGTAATAAGCCTGTGGGTTAAGACTCCGACTGATGTTCTGGCCCTTGGGGTTAATTACAGACAAGAATTAACCTACAAACAATATTAGGCTGAGCCTAGTATGATGATTATGCATAATGATAATGATAGTAAACCTAGGGCTTTGTGATGAATGAATTACCTAGGGAGTTAATGTCTTATATGTGTACCTAAGGCAGCAATATATCTTAGGGATGCAAGGGAGTCAATGAGTAGGCTCTTTAGACTCAAGGGGTGAACAGGGGAGAGCTCTAGAGTAGTCAAGAGAAGACTTTTCGCACTTGACTAGTATATTGAATACTATGGAGTGAGGTGTTATTTATAAGCAAAGAAAGGGAATTAAAATTCCTTTTGTCATGGGACGTCGCAATGTTGGCAAGGATTCAGGCTTAATCTGTGTGATGCAAGGTAGAAATATTCAAATATTTTTGTGAATACATCTCAACATGGGTGAGAGGCATCGTGACGTTGGTTTCATGTGAGTTCTTAGAAGCTAACGTGTTCTGAGGCATACATCACGATGTTTGGATGAAATTTTACGTTTTTTGGTTTGCTTTGATTTCAGGAATGGATCCGAATAATATAGGGTGTCTATAAAGAGAAAGAGCACCACTACTATCAAGTAAGGGCCCATCTTCATTCTTCGGAAAATAAATTGGGGTATGCTTGGTGACTCAATAAAGGACCACAGGTGGACAACCATCCACAAACGACTCTAAGGCTTTATTCTCAAAAGTGTTTCAAACCAACCCCATTGAGCTATCCATAATAGAAATAGGGGAGGAAGAAGCAGACTCATTAGTCGAAGCCTTATTAGAAGGAGTGGAAGAACTACCCCATTAACAAGAAGAAGCATGAAGGTGATGGGAAGATCTAGGGCACACTTGGTATAAAAATGCACGAATGTAAAGTACTGTAAAGAAAGTACTGTAGAATAAAAGAAAGTACTGTAGAGAAAAGTGAGGAGAGAGATAGAGAGAAAAATTAGGAGAGAGAAAAAGTATGATAAAAAGTGTGTTTGGTATGTATAAAATATGATGTAAATTTTTTTTGGGAATCGTGAAACACCATGATTGTACTATTTTGGTATCCTTACCAAATATACCCCTAATAAGAGCCATTCTTCTTTAGAAAAGATGGTGCAAAGAAAATATAGAACTTTGAAAGCGGAAGAGATGAAGATCGAAGAAAGGAAAGCAAGAAACGAAATACCGGAGATTGCAGGCAGACATTAGAAAGATCACATCTAATCGTGCTAAATTTTCCTCTATTAAAACACAAGAGCAGTAAAGTACCCTCAGGCTTCGGAGACTTAAGGTATATAGGGATTGGCCCAGTAACATGAGCGAGATAACATCATGTTGAGTCCGACCTAGTAAGCACTAGGACACGAGGGCGGGTCCTCTTCTCCCCGTAAGGGTTATATAAAGCACTTAATCCCTCCATTGAGGACACATCTTCAATCATCACTCTTTCTAACTCTCTCTCTCTCTCCTTCTTCCTTCAACTCTCTATCATCTCTTCTAGGACTCAGGCCCTTCCGGCTACCTTGTTGTCTCTCCTTTCCTCTATTGCACTATAGTCCTCAGTCTTGGACATAGGCATCGGAACCCTCTCCGAGTCAATTTCACTTCAGAAACCACCATCATCTTCCTTAATTCCCAACCTTCTATCAATCACTGATATATCAATACTAGAATAATAATTTTTACTTTTTTATGTTAGTTCCGTATAAGCCCCTGTTCATGTGATACCCATGTATCACACTGACTTCCTCTAGAAGTCTCCTACTTGAAGAGGACCCACGGCCCATTTAACCCATTAGGAGACTATAAGACTCATACACGGAACCTTAGATAACACCAATCATTCTGCCTCTTGGAGGAGGAACAACCATTTCCCATGTGATAGTTTCCACTACCCACTTCTCTCAACAAGTTCAAGGCGATAGTGTCCACTAACCACTTGGCAATGAAGTTCCCTACGACCTATAGAAGGGAGAAGTCTAGGCAGACTGGAATGTTGTGCACACCTACTATGTGGCTAGCCTCTTGGAGGAGGAACAACCATTGCCCATGCAGGAAGAAAACCCCCAACCTAAGAAAGGAGACGTTGCGGAACTTATAGACCTCAAGGATGAAATGCCCGGATCGCGTCCAAAGCCCATCGAGGACCTCATCAGCTTCCATGTTTATAGAGAAGCTTATCGATGTTCGGGAAATCCAGACCTTCCTCGACCCAGACATCAAATAAAAGCTGCAGGAATTACTCGCCCGATACAAGGATGTGTTTGCTTGAATCGTTGCCAAGATGCCTGGGATATACCCAAAGCTTATCTGTCACTCACTCAATACCAAAGATGGCTCATGGGTCATCCAAAAGGAAAAGCGATTCGACAAGGATAGACAGCAGGCGATCAACGAAACTCTAGATCACACCAATCATTCTGCCTCTCTTACCCAAGAGTTAACCGCCCACTCTCTTAACTCCCACCGAGATACTCTCTCACAATCTCTCACCGAGATACTCTCCCACAATCTCTCACGATTCACGCCATCTCTCTTTCACCTCCTAACCTCACGTAATCCTATGTGAACCAACCTCCTAAGGATCACATCCCTCACTTTGTGAGAACTCCCTCCACCACATGACCTCCGCGGTCCCACATCCAGTGACCCTTCTCACCCACAAACGTCCTAGCCGGGCGCTCCAACGACACACACAGGCAAACTCTAAGCTTAACGGCCACCATGGACGTCCCCCTCTTATCAAACTATGTAAACTTTGATCCCTTATCAAGATACATAAGCGCCTAGGCCTTCCTTCACATAGGACAAGTCCCCTAATGTTTTAATTAGACTTTTTGAAGTCCCTTTATATTAACTATATATAGATTCTACTCCCTTAGAAATAAATCTAAAATTTAATATTAAATTGTAATCATTTTAAAACACTAAAAATGTTATTGAAGGTATTTTAGTTATAAAAAAAAGATGAAAATAGAGTTTTTTTTTTATCTTTTAAGAAATGTGAGTGCTAACTTTCAAACTAGAGGGAGAGAAGTGTATTTTTTACATCCGAGACTACAATTTAGGGCCTGTTTGGCCAAGCTTATGAAAACTGTTGATTTTCAAATGACTTCTTTTCAAATGGAGTTTGAGAAAAAGTACTATGAGAGCGAGAAGTAGTTTGTGTTCGGCAAACTGAGTTGAGAAGTAGTTTTCAAAAACTATTTGTGTTTGGCAAATTTGTATTGAGAAGTGCTTTTGAGTGTAAAATTACCAAGAATGGTATATGTAGATTTAAGTGTTATTAATATTATTAAATAGATAAATTATATAAATATTTATTATTATTAAGTTTTATTACCCAAATAAATATAAAATAATAATCAGCTTATTAATTTTAGTTAATATAATTTTTTTATCTATGATTATTATTTTTATTAGATATCTATTAATTAAATCAAATAAAAACTAATTATAAATATTTATATTATTTTGATAATATAAAGAAGGGGTAAGATGGGGATTTTAAAATGTTAGTAAGGGTATTTTTGTCCTAAAATAATTACATATTTTAGCTTCTGCTTTTGGTTAGTAGCAGAAGCTTCAATTTTTAGCTTCTTCTTAAAACTGAAAAATTGCTTCTGGTACAATTCAGAAACACTTCTGATTAATTTGCCAAATACCTCATTTTAAGAAAATAAATACTTTTTAAAAAAATAAGTGCTTCTTGAAGTGAAAGAAGCTTGGCCAAACAGGATCTTAATCTAATAAGAATTGGATTGGCTTTTAGTGATTGTCAATGTAATTGAATCTCAATCTGACTAACTTTGAAAAGGATTGGAAGAGACTAACAGGATTAGATAATTGGCTAATTTCCATTCCAATTATTTGGACCAAACAATCGAATCCGATTTTTCAAACCCCAATTTACACTGCCACCATTCACATGACCCACTAAGAGGTAGGGACTTAAATTAAAGAGGAAAAATATTATTTAGTTTCTGAATTATTGGTTAAACTATTATTTATTCTTCGAATTTATAACTCCATTAACTATTTAGTCCTCGAATTTGGCAAAAATACTATTAAGTCCCCGACTTTGTAACTCTGTCAATTATTTAGTCCTCAAATTTAGCAAAAATACTATTTAGTTCTCGAATTTGCAACTCTGTCAACTATTTAGTCCCTAAATTTGGCAAAAATACTATTTAGTTCTCGAATTTGCAACTCTGTCAACTATTTAGTCCCCTGATAATTACCCGTTAGAGTTGACAGAGTTGCAAATTCAAGGACTAAATAGTATTTTTGCCAAGTTTGGGGACTAAATAGTTGACAGAATTGCAAATTCGGGGACTTAATAGTATTTTTGCCAAATTCAGGGACTAAATAGTTGATCGAATTACAAATTTGGAGACTAAATAGTATTTTTGTCAAATTCGGAGATTAAACAATAATTTAACCAATAATTCAAGGACTAAATAGTATTTTGTATCTAAATTAAAACTATAGTCCAAAAAAGAAAAGTTGCAAATTCTGTGATATTTGGAAGACTTGTTTTGCACATCCAAGGACATTTTCCTCACCATTAATTAGTCAGTTACGCGATACATATTAATTAAATTATCATTTAATTTATATAATATATATTTAGAGAATTATTATTGAACTTTTAAATTACATTTTTGTTATAAAAATTTTGTTAGTATTAATGAAAAAGATTTTTTTTATTGTTTTTTTTAAATGTTGACATATCAATATAACCACATCAGTTATCAAAAATATATATATAACCACATCAACTTTCACATTTTAATTAGTTATATATTATTCAGCCCAACTTTTTTACTTATAAAATTAAAAGGCAATAAGCTCATATTGTTAAAAAAAAAAAAAAAAAAAGTCCAGCAATACTCACAATAAATAGGATAACTTCATTTTAATAATATTTAAGAATAATTTGTAACTATTGTTGAATTATATAAATAAATCAAATGAAAGCTTAACTCGTCTTTATTAGAACAGTAATATTCAAAGTTGTGAGTACGAAAGACTCAATTAACATCATGATAAAATAACAAAAGTTTAATATTTGGGTGGGCTTAAATTAATTTTATTTTATTTTGCAAAGTACTAATTAGTTATAACTTTTTATAATTATAAAGATAAAAAGCACAAAAATCAAGATAAAATAAGGAAAGGATTTAAAGGAAAAACAAAAAGAAAATGAATGGGTATTACATCATTACATTAATTGCATCAGCTAGCACTAATTTTTTATTTTTTTTTTAAAGAATTTTTTTATTGAAGGTAATCTTGTTCGAGACATTATAGATCACTAAATGCGAGTACCTCTTACAACGAAGATTTAAATATGAATTTATCATGTTATAAAAAATTATTCCTTTCTAGTAAACTCATTCCCAATAGGTATTTGGCTAGCACTATAAATACATGTTTTAGGCATTATTATATCAGTTATTTTACTTAATTTTCAACAATTAAGTTTAATATATATATTAAAATATAATATATCAAAAAAATTTGTTAGATGTATTAGAATTTTACTTTAATTGATCCTCGCTAATTTCATCTAGCTCCTTAAATGTACCAAAAAAATTAATTTAATGGTTAATACTTTTATATTTTTTACAATTCAATTTTGATTAACTAGCTTTTACAAAATTTCGATGAAGCAACATCAAATTTTATCTTTTACAAGGGTCAATTTAGTCATTAACATTTATTATATTGGAAGTTGAAAAATTTTGATCTTTTAGACTTTTTTTTTAAAAAAAAACTTAGATCAAACTCTTTATATTATTTTCTGCAATGTAAAGATGACACGTGACAAAAAGTGTTTAAATGACCTATCATGGTAGAGAGAGAATATATAAGGCCACTTTTTATATGACTAATCATAAAAGAAAGAGAGTGTAAATACAATATATGATTGGTGGAACTTGATAAAAATGATATAATTAAAGAACTTGACCTAAGTTTTTTCTTTTTTTTTATTGGAGAAATGGTGTTTTGAATCAAAGTGTAATGACTTGTAATCTCTCAATGGCGGACAATATAATTTTACAAACTACAAGGAATTATAATGTAATTTCAGTATCTTTCATAGGAGAATAGTGTATTTTACTCAATTTAAAAGCAAACTAAATAACTAATGGGAAGGTAACCAAATTAAATTATTTGAAAACCATAGTCACAAACTTTTTTCTAGAAACTTCAAATTAAAACTTGTATGAATAATTACACTGGTGAATAGAGTAGTAATTTAACTTAATCTATTTGTCACTCTCATGCATGCTTTGACACATATTTAACTGTAGGACCCAATAATCTTCAAGTTGATTGTGTTCTTGCACACAATCTTAGGGTGCTTTTGATAACAATTGCAAATAGTACATTACATGTATTCTCACGATTTTTTAAAAAAATTTACATCATATTTTATACATATCAAACACATTTTTTATCATACTTTTCTCTCTCTTAATTTTTGTCTCTATCTCTCTCATCACTTTTCTCTACAGTACTTTCTTTTATTTTACAGTACTTTACTTTACTGTTCTTTCTTTACAGTACTTTATATCTGTACATTTATACCAAACGTATCCTAAGAGTTGGGTTATCATCAATTCATCATGCACAGTTGATTCTCCATATGGACGTCTTAACATGAAAGATGTTGTGGGGAAATTGCAAGTCTTGAAACTCAAGGGAATAGTTTTATTTAGCTGGATTATATTAAATAAATTGTCACTAAAGCTTGTAGTGACGGCAAAAAACTGTAGGAAAAGTGAAGCAAATCTCACGAAAAATTAATCTGTAGGTATAGGTCATTTGGGGTTATACCTACGATTTTAAACCCTTTGGTGGCAGAATTTTATTGTTGGTATATGTTCAATTTCTTGTAGTGTTCTCACATGTAAAACAAGCACGTGGTTGGATGATATGAAAAACAAATCAAGAATTGGCTTAAATCATCAATATATGATTTTGATTTTTCACAAGTATCTTCGTAGTAGATTTCAACTTATTGTAGTCATTGCATGCATGCAATGTAAAAACTAATCCGGCCACTTGAATTTTACTCTCTCCACAATACCATCGCCCCAACTTGGAGGACCATTTGATACAACTAGCTAGGTTAAGTTACTTACGAAACAATTTGGTCAAGTGTAAGTTTTTTGAGAAATGTTATTATCATATTTAGCTTCGCGCTACATATAAAGGAGAATCTCTCAGGAGAAGATAGCCTAATTATTATACTATAAGTACTACTTCTATACGGAACCCTAAACACATTTCATATTCTTGACCTAGCTACTCTAAGAGTTGACTCCTTCCCAACTGTGACGACTGCGTCGTCGAACCTCGCTCCCGAAGGGAGAGGGGGAGGGGGAGTGTGAAAAAGGTGCGTCGGGAATCGTCACCAAATTTTTGTCCTTAAAACTTGAAAAAGGGAGTTCGCATGATATAAAAAGGTTTTAGAAAACAGTTTAAAATGTCTCTCGAGAATAATACTTTAACATGCAATGGACCCGTCATGCTGATCAAAAGATTCAGGTCTGGGAGTCGATCTGAGACAAGAGAGAAAGTGTTAGGTATCCCTCAGTCTCCTGTCCAGAGACAGTTACCCTAATTAGAATTCAAATTGATCTGACATTTTATTTTAAAGTAATTGGATTCTATCAAGCAATTCAAAATGGAGGAAATTTTAATATTTTTCTATTCACATAACTCTTTGTTAATTAATACTGGTTTTTCCTACCATTTTCTTTGTTCACTTTCTTAGAGCTAAGCGTGCCAGACTTGACCAAAATATATGCATGCAAATTGGTAGAACAAGAATATAATATATATTACTCATAAAATAGCACATTGGTGAGACCAAGTGGACTCGAATATATAAATTAAATGGCATTACCGTATTTAATATTATTTCAATTGATCCATACTCATTTGAAGGTTCTATGAAGCTAAGTGTTAGCGGTGGACCATTTAATAATATTGAGATAAACTATTTTTAATCCTTAATAATTGGTCAAATTATTATTTAGTCTTTGAATTTTAAAAATAGATTATTTGGTTTCTGAATTTACACTCCCACCAACTATTTAAGTTCTTGAAACACTATTCATTAAGTCATCGCGTGACGTTGCCATTATGTACTGTCGTGGCATCGTTAATTTGTCGTGATGTTGCCACCTACCTCACCAGCCTTGTCAAATCATCTTAATATTTAAAAGTACTACCAAATATATAGCCGATGGAGTTGCCAATATGTTGTCATCACTTTTAACTAATATATAGGGATTATTTAGTATTACTTTGGTCAAAACTCCAAATTGGTCCCTTATGTTTGTAGGAAAATTCATATTGTTTCTTTATGTCTTAAAAAGTTTAAATTGGTCCTTTATGTTTGCAAGAAATTCCAAATTGGTCCTTCCGTCCACTTCCGTCAATTTTTTAAGTTAAGTGCTGATGTGTCCATCTAAGCTGACATGACATGTTACGTCATTGCCACATCAGCGCCACACCATTACATATGATAGTAGATGATGACGTGGCGATAACGTGTCAATGACGTGGCATGACACGTCAGCTTAAATGGACACGTAGGAGAGATGATATGTCCACCTCAGCACGCCACATCAACACTTAACGGAAGAAATAAACGGACTTGGACGGAAGGACCAATTTGGAACTTCTTGCAAACTTAAAGGACCAATTTAAACTTTTTGAAACACAAAGGACCAATATAAAACTTCGTGCAAACATAAGGGACCAATTTGGAGTTTTGACTTATTACTTTTAACCAATACAAAAACTATATTTAATATTACTTTTAAATTTTCAGATGATATAACAAGTTGAGATGGCAACATGTATGGTGGCAAATTAAAAGCGTCACATCAATATATAATAGCCGCATCACAGGGTGACTTAACGGGTAACATTCCAAGAATTAAATAGTTGACGAAAATATAAATTCAAGGACCAAATAGTCTATTTTAAAATTTTGGGACTAAATATAGTACTAATTTGACATTCAAAGAGCAAAATAAAATTTACCTCTTAAATATTATCTTTCTCTTTTATCCGAATTTAGGATAGATTATAAAAGTCAAACTGTCTAGAAATAGAGGTCATGAAACACTTGAAAAAAAAAAATTATAATTTCTTCGTAAGCATTTTGCAACGAAACAAGAAAGTCCCATACTTCATATTATCTTGATGACTTGAAACTTTTGCAAGTTGGCGGACATAGACGACCTTTATTGAGTCATTCTTGTAATTTAATGTCAATGGGATATATATAATTTAATGTGTAAAGGGTATAGTATATCGTTCGGTAGAGCTGTTAAAACAGGTATAACTCATTAAATTAGCCCGTTTAATTCATCAATTTGGTGGGTTGAGCTGGGATTTTCAGCTCGTTTAACATGGTCAACCTGTATGGGCCGAGTTGGCACACTTTGACAGCTCTACCGTTGGGCAATATTATGGAAAGGTGATTTGCTTTAATTCATTATCTGTCAGTTTTTTGATTTGTCTCGAGATCTGTGTTAAAATATTTTTTATTTTTAAATTTAAGATGATGCAGATCTCGAGATAGATTCAATAATTAATAAGTGATTAGTCAAACTGAGCAACTCTCCGGATCATTACCGTTACGATTTTGTCATTATTCTTGAATTATTGTGATTGAACCAACTGCAATAAATCATAAACTTTTAATCACATGTGCTTCAATAATTAATTAAATGACTATTATTATATCATCAGAAATAATTCAGAGGCCAGAAACAGCAAGGTTGTATTATATTGTAAGTCTTTCCCACACACATTTCCCATGAAATTAAGGAAAAAATTTATATGTTATTGCTTACATGTTTTTTTTAAGGTTAACTAATTAAAAAAAGATACGTGTCAATTTCTTTTATGTCATCTTCTCAAAATTAACACATATCATTTTTTAATTGGTTAACCTTAAAAAAAATATGTAAGCAACAGAATATAAGTTTTGTCCTGAAATTAAAAAGATAAGGACTTGGTCTTTTTTATTTATTTGTTTATTTATTATATAAATCATATATGAAGTCCAATAATTTCTCCTTTGCCTTCGTCATCTAAAAACTAATTAATTAATCCAAGTGGTACCTAGATTCTACTAAATTATTTGCATACAAAATATCGTGTTTACACTAGTATGACACCGATACGGACTAGTAAGATATATGTGTTTCTTTAATTATTGTCTTACTCTTGGATTTCAGTAATAAAGAAACAGAAATAAAATGTCATCTGTTAAGAGAATCACCTTTAATAACGAGTCTGGTAATATTCAAGAAATTAATCATTAGACTCACTCTAATAAATGTGAATGGATCCAGTAGGTCGACTTTTTTTAAAAGTTTTTTTTATTTTTTTATTTAAATTTGAGAAATTATAAACTTTTTTTTAAAGAATATCTAAAGTATAAAAGATATAGATACAAAAACAATTAAAAACCCCACATAAATTGAGATTTACTATGAATAGATTAGGGACTAAAAGTTAGTCCCTAATAAAGGTGATCACTAAATCATTCACGTACGGTAGGTCCTTATTTGTGTGAAATTTTTTATTTTTTTGTATCTATAACTCTTATTCTTTAAAAAAAGTTTACAATTTTTCAAATTTAAATAAAAAAAGTGAAGAAAACTATTAAAGAAATTGGCCTAGTATATTAATACATAGAAAAATCAAGCACCGAATCTATTCTCCTACTAAATGCCCTCGTGAATCGTGATAGACAAAAAAAAAAAATAACGTGTTCACATGCATGCATTTTCTTGAAACTTGACTTGGAGAGAATATATATATATAATCTCTCTTTAATTGCTACGTACATATATATATATATATACCAACTTCTCAAAATAACACTTTCACCTTTGAGATATTCGATATGCTAAACATGCCTAAACTTCTTCATTTCTCAATTATTTTCATATTCTTATTATTACTTCCTTATAATTTCATATCCTCCTTTGACATCACCACCGACAAAAACGCTCTTCTTGCTTTCAAATCTTCTATCACCTTCGATCCAAATAAAAATCCCTTGGCCAAAAATTGGTCTGTTTCTTCTTCTTCTCCGTGTGATTGGATTGGTGTCACTTGCAATTCCCGTCACGGAAGAGTCCATTCCTTGAATCTCGGCGATATGGGTCTCTCCGGGACCATACCTTCTTTGAAAAACCTCTCATTCCTGGTCGAGCTCAATCTCAGCAGCAACAGCTTTCACGGCGAGTTGCCAAAAGAGTTGGTTCAATTGCGTAGGTTGAGAATTCTCGACCTGAGTTCCAATGAATTGGAGGGAGGGGTCCCAATATGGATAGGGGATTTGTCCCAACTTCAATACTTGGATCTTGGTAATAACAAGCTTTCAGGAAGCATTCCTCCTCAAATGATTTCTAATTTATCTTCACTTGAAGTTTTGAGTTTGTCTTATAACACTTTATCAGGTAGGTATGCCTTGGTTTTGACTTGAATTAATTTGTCGTAATTTTCACACATATCTCATGATGATTATATTTACAATTTAGGCAGAAGTAGTATATTTATATATATTCATTCCTTGAATTATATTCTATATTTTGGAAAAGCTACATGTATCTAAAAAAATTGACCGGACTCTGGACTCTGTCGATTAATACAGTTCAAACTAATAAAGATTTCATAACGAGAATAAAGCTCTGATTCAGAGGGGAGGGAATGGGTTAATCTTAGAGTTGTCAAAACGTGTCCAACCTACCGGGTTGGCCCGTTTAACCCACCAATTTGATAGGTTTACAAAATCCCAACCTGTTTATTAAACGAGTTGGAGGAACCCTACCCACCTAACCTGCGTGTTAGGTGGGTTAGCTCGCGGGTTAGATGGGTTGGCTCGTAACCCACCTAACTTTTATTAAAAAAATTTTAATATATTAATAAAAATTAAAAAGTAAAAAGACTAAATGCAAACCCTAACCCCAAGTTCCCATACTCAATCCAAAAGATTATAACAGATATTAATCCTATTATATAACATTCAATATTTCTCACCTGTAAAAGTTTGTGGTATGGGAAATGAATGGTAATGGATATAAAGATAATAGTCATCAAACTTCCTATGCACCCAATAATAAAGTGGCTCTGAGACTCCCACATGGAGAGCCAGAGCAATAATAAGACCATTTGTATTCCAAGCAGGTAGGTTGTGAAAAATGGGAAACACGTACAAGGCCATGGGAGCAATTAGTGCTTGAAGAATCAGAAACTTATCACAAAAAATACATTATATATTATTAATTTAATTAATCCCAATAAATACATGATATATGTGTAACTAAAAATTTACATACTAGTCCCATTCTTTGTCAATTTGGTTGAAATAAACCCACCACCTTGGTGAAAAAAATATATAAAAAAAGTATAAATTTTTTAAAAAAAGTGGGTTAGGTGGGTTGGTCGGGTTGGGATTTTCAGCCCGTTTAACTTGGCCAACCCGTGTGGACTGGGTTGACCCACTTTACACCTCCAGTTAATCTCACGTAGTTGTCACTGCAATATTAGTTAATCTCATGTAACATTAACTATATATACATATATAATTTGAAGAATTATAGGTCAACCTATAATATAGTGTTAGGTAATTAGGTTGACCCTTGTTTTTAATCATAACTTAAATATAGTTTTAATTCACAACGTGAAGTTGATCTAAGTGATAAGTAGTTTGATATTAATTAAACAAAATTTTAAATTTGAGACTTTGTGAATCTAACTATCTTTGTTGGGAGACTCTCTCATACCTGTGACACGGGTCGAATCTAGATTAATCATGAAAAAGTCTCAGAAATCGGACGAACAACAAACAAAATTATAGTTCTAATTCATATGTAAATTGTGTATATGTTTTTTCAGGTGAAATTCCGTCTTCCTTATTCAACATCCCTTCTTTGAGAGAAGTCAGCTTTAAGATGAACAAGCTATACGGAATTCTACCAGAAAAGATATGTCATCAACTTCCTTTACTTGAACTACTTGATTTATCTAGAAATCAATTTGAAGGAAGAATTCCGAAATCAATCGGCAATTGCACATCTTTACAAGTATTATCTTTGTATGGAAACTCATTTAAAGGTACATATATATTCCTTGTCCATCGGAAAAATACTTGTATCAATTTTTTTATATTCATTTTCTCAAGTTTGCCTATCAAAATATGATATGTGCCATTTTACTTATGTGAGTCTTTGTTTTCTTAACTCTGTTAAGCTGCTGTTAAGAAAAAACTTACACATACATGTCATGTTTTGATAAACAAACTTGAGGAAATTAATATAAATGGACCTAAATTTTTTCCTTGTCTATCCATGTATCTATTTTCTTCATTTTTTTTCCAGTTAACTTCAATCATGTTATCTAATCTATTTTTTTATTGCATATATAGTTTTACCTCTTTAACTTAAATAAAAACAAATTTAGTGTTATTTAATTAATGTCATTTGTTAATGATTGATGTTGTAGTCGACAATACTATTAATAACATCATTAATTAATTTGGTTGTTGTAATTGATATTTAAAATAGTCATAATTAATGTTAAAAAAATTGATTGACACCGAAATTTTATATACACTACAAAATTTAATGATTTTAGCGTCAATTATAAATCATCTTTAACATCGGTTATAATTTACATTAAATGGTACGGTTTAGCGTCATTTTCACAACCAATGTCAAAGTGTCAAGTACATTTAATTTTAATGTCAGATATAACAACCAGATAGTTTACAAATAATATTGAGTTTAACATCAATCATTAACAAATTATGTTTATTAATTGACACTAAAGCTAACTTTTTATATATATTATTGTAGTGTTTTCTGTTTAAGTATAAAAACCAAGTAATTAAGATAGGTCAAAACCTCAAATTGGTCCCTTATGTTTGCACGAAATTTTTTCATATTGGTCCTTTATATTTCAAAAAAGTTTAAATTGGTCATCTATGTTTGCAAGAAGTTTCAAAGTGGTCCTTCCGTCCAAGTCCGTTTATTTCTTCCATTAAGTGCTGACGTGGCGTGCTGAGGTGGACATATCATCTCTCCTACGTGTTCATTTAAGCTGACGTGTCATGCCATGTCATCATCTACTATCATACGTGATGACTTGGCGCTGATGCGGCAATGATGTGGCATGACATGTCAGCTTAGATGGATACGTCAGCACGCCACGTCAGCACCTAACTTAAGAAATTGACGGAAGTGGACAGAAGGACCAATTTGGAACTTCTTGCAAACATAAATGATCAATTTAAACTTTTTGAAACATAAAAGATCAATATGAAACTTCGTACAAACATAAGGGACCAATTTGGGATTTTGACCATTAAGATAATTATAGCTCAAGGAAAAAAAAAAACGCATACCATACATGAAAATTGTTTTTGTGAATTGATATATTATTTGACGTTGTTAAACAATTTCGAAGGAAGCATTCCCACAGAGATCGGTGATCTTTCACAGCTAAGATTAATGTATCTTGGGGAAAATCAACTTTCTGGTACTTTATCATCATCAATATTTAATAGCTCAATGCTAGAAGAGGTATATCTTGCCCATAACGTTTTGTCAGGTATGTCATAACAAGATTTGCCGTGTAATTTGTTATCTGCCATTATTTTTTTACGTATATCTCTATCGGATAAAAGTTCAATGTTACGGGAGTATTGAACAGTACATCCCTCTTATAAGAGAACTCACCTTAAATGAACTAAGTTGTACTACCGTACTACTTAATATCATCTCGTCTCTATTTCATTTTTGATAAAACATTATTCACATAACATTTTTATCCAAAACATTATCATGAAGAAGATGATGATGTGGCCAAGATGGATGATGTGGCATGCCACGTCATTAAAATATGACACGTAGGAGAGAGGGTGTGCCACATCAGCCTGCCACGTCATCACTTAACGGCAAAAGTTAACGGTGTTACGTTCGAGGACCAAAATCAACCAAAAAAAAACATTGAGGACCAACATTAAACTCTTGAAACATTGAGGACCATCATTAAACTTCATGCAAACATTGAGGACCAAAACAATACTTTAGCCTAACATTTTTATCCAAAACATTATCATTTTTTTAATTTAATAAACTCAAACAAAGCTGCATAGATATATAAAATAGGTTTAAAGCTTAGAGACCTCTCACTAAAGATAGAATAAACTTGAACTTCCCTGTTGTTTAACATTCTGTGAGTTGGGAAAGTTTTTCCTATGGGAGAAGCTAATTAATATATTTTTAAGAAGCAATTAATTTGAAATCTTAAGATATTTAATTAAATATATATATATATATATATATATATATATATTATAAAAATTATCTATTTAAATAATGTTGTTATAAAAAATAATATTAAATAATATTAATACATCAAACAAAATTTAAACAAGTCTTTTTAGTAGTTTAACAATAAAAAATAATTTTACACAAATGATCAAAATAAAAATGACTACTTCTCAAATATTGATAAAAATTTTGTTAAACTAAAGTACTCAAATATAAGTTATTTCTCTCTCACACTTTTTCTAAAAGTCTATTTAAAAATCTTTTTATCAAAAAAAGTCTATTTAAAAATAAATTATTCAAATTAAAAAATTGAATTTTATGAATAATTTCCATATCTACGTACTTTATACTTAATCTATTTAAAATATAATATTGAACACGAATATAATCATTTATATTTTCTTTCATCTTAAATAATTATTAAAATAAAACAATATTGAACTTTTATGTATATAATGTTTAATTTGATACCTTAATTGTTTTTCCTAAACAATTGTAGGAGGTATTCCAGAAGAGATTGGTCATCTTTCACAGCTAAGATTAATTTATTTTGGGGAAAATAAATTCTCTGGTTCTATACCATCTTCAATATTTAATAACTCAGAGTTATTAGAAATTGATTTTGGTTATAATAATTTATCTGGTCGTCTTCCATCGAATGTATGTCAAGGGCTTCCGAAATTGGAATTACTTTATTTAAATAATAATAACTTCTCTGGAAAACTACCATCTGTTTGGTTTCAATGCAAAGAGTTGGAAGCATTACAATTCAGTGGATTCAACGGTGGATACATCCCAAGTAGTATTGGAAATTTGACCAACCTACAATTCCTATATCTTGGTGACAATAACTTACAAGGTACACTTTTCTAATTTTATACATCCGTAAAAATGTGTGTCACTGCAAAAAAAAATGAGTTTTTTCAACTACTTATATTTCGATGGCTATTTAATTATTGAAAAAAATTAATTTTTTCAACAATTAAATTTTGACCGTTAAAATAGTTATTGAAGAAAAAAACAATGATAATATTTTGACAGTATAAACAATTATCGATAATACTTTCTTTACAACACTTTTTTCAACGGCATTTTTCTCGATGGTTGTCGTCGACAAATATATTGTCGAAAATATTATTATTGACATATATCAATAATTGTTGACTTTCGAAAATATTATTATTGATTTTTTAACAACTTGTTTCGACAGTCAACATTTCATTGTTCAAAAAATGTACTTATTTCGACTATCAAAATTTAATTGTTAAAAAAATTAAATATTTTTTTCAATAATTAGTAATGGTCACTGAAATATATATAATGAAAGAGAGGTAATATAAATGTTGTACCAAAAAAAATTTTCAACTTTAATATAAACATAGTTAGTTGATCCCTCCTTTAAATATAATTGGGTAAATTAATAATTTTATCTATAAAAGATATATAATCTATCAATTTGATCCTTAAAAATAAAATATCTCAATTTAGTTCCTAAAAACCCAATTTTTAATCAGTTTAGTCTTTTGATTAATATGACCGATAAATGATTAACTGACAATATTATTGATTGATAAATTAGTTTCTAATTCAAAACTTAAAAAATAAAAGGTCAAATGCTCTTTTTTTTTGATAAGGTAGAAGGGCTAACTAAAACTAGTTAGCAAAGCCACGCGGGAGGTAAACACCTCTCGCATCGTCCTGAACAATGGTACTACAAAACACAGGAGTCCTATTATAAGAAACAACCCCAAAATCCCCTCTCTGAGCCCAATTGGCCAAGCTATTAGCCACTCTGTTACTTTCTCTAAAAACATGGTCAAAAGTAACCTCCCAGTTCAGCGAGGCCATGTATCTGATACCGTTAATGATCGGGTTCAGGGGGTGGCAGTCTTCAAGACCTTTCTTGATCATATTGATGACGCTAAGTGAATCCGACTCCACAATAACCCTTTTCAGATTCAACTCCCATGCCTTCTCAAGACCTGTCTTAATAGCCCAAGCCTCAGCCATAGTTGAATTCCCTCTCCCCATTCTCCTGGTGAAGCCAAGAATCCACCTACCAGACCCATCCCGAAGAACACCTCCACAGCTAATGGCTCCGGTATGGGTCCAGCAAGAACCATCTACATTCAGCTTAACCCAATCAGTTTCTGGAGGGTACCATCTGATGAGAAGCTCCTCATTAACC
Source organism: Senna tora (assembly GCA_014851425.1). Taxonomy (NCBI): domain Eukaryota; kingdom Viridiplantae; phylum Streptophyta; class Magnoliopsida; order Fabales; family Fabaceae; genus Senna; species Senna tora. The sequence goes on from CM026261.1 coordinate 36,046,102, forward strand.
ACAGTTTTGGAGTCACCTGTTTTGAAGATATTGGCTTCCTTAAGGCCATCCATATATCTATACATAGTGGCTAGGATGTACAGGGGATCCCTTTGCGTATTCTGGAAGATCCAGTTGCTCCTTCTCTTCCAGATAACCCAACAGGTAAGGACAAACTTAGAGTTCCAGTTGTCAATCTTGATACCAAGGTTGCTACCAAGCCAATCTTCGAGATTCAAATCAAAAAAGGCTTGCCATTTGTCCCTGGCAACCAACTTTTTCCAAACATCACGAATAAAAATACAATCCCGTAAAGCATGAGTTGACGACTCCGGAGCAATACCACATAACTGACATATCTCAGAGTCACAGAACCCTCTTTTCTTCCTTTCGGTATTAGTCATGATGCTGTTATGAGCCAACGACCACATGAAGACTCTGACCCGCTCAAGTGTGGGGCACTTCCATATTTTACGCCACTTGCTTTTCTCCTCATCTTGATTCTTCTCAGCATGGGGATTATAAGCAATTTTCACTGAGAAATTCCCATTACTGGCAGGGAACCACGCAATCTTATCTTTGCCCGCATAGGGTCTAGGTGGATGAATAGCCTCAATGGAGGCAAGGGCCTAATGGGGGAGCACATTGTAGAAAGAGCTCCAGTTCCAGTCACCATTAGGAGCAATGTAGTCACTAACTTTCTTACCAATTTCCTCTTGCGAGATGGGGTGAGTCGCACTAGCCGCAAGACAACCAAAGCCCGGCACCCAACTATCCGACCAGAAGTAAGTATCTTCCCCATCCCTAATAAGCTTAATTATGTTGAGTTTGAAGTCATGCCAAACATCATAAATACCAACCCACATGTTGGAACTAGCCCGAGGTTTTCTAGGAACTTCCCCTGTTTCATTTCTGAACTTATATTTCCCTTTAATAATCTTGACCCAGAGCTTATCCTCTTTTGTCAACAAACCCCAGGCTACTTTCATCATATAAGCTTTGTTCAAAGCTTTAAGGTCTCTAATGCTAAGGCCACCATCCTTCTTATGAAGCTTAACCGTGCTCCATTTCACGAGGTGAGGACTGGCTTTATCCTGATCCTTGCCCCAAATGAAGTCACGTTCCAGCTTCTCAATCTCCTTTATGATCCTGGAAGGAAGCACACTAGTCTGCATTGGATACTCAGGGATAGAGGACACCACTGACTTGACAAGCGTAATCCTGCCAGCTCTAGATAGGGTCTTTTGTTTCCAGCTTGATAACTTGCTTCGAACTCTCTCAGACACATGGCTATATGTGCTTCTGGTAACTTTGTCGAAGTGGATCTGAATGCCCAGATATTTCCTGGGATTATGAGTTACCGAGAACCCCAAGGCAGCGGAGAGTTGAGAGGTTCTGGTATGGTTCATGTTTTTGGAGAAGCAAACTTTTGATTTCTCATGGTTAATTCTTTGTCCTGACATGTTACAGAACAAATCCAAACAGTCCTTACTAACTTCAGCTTGCTCAAGCCCTGCCTCTGAAAACAAAAGTAAATCGTCAGCAAAAAGGAGGTGAGAGATAGGTGGCCCCGACTTTGAAAGTTTAATCGGGTTCCACCTATCTCTCTTGCAAGAATTCGATATAATGTGAGCAAATCTTTCAATACAAAGAACAAAAAGATACGGCGAAAGGGGATCCCCTTGCCTAATACCACATGTCGGTTTAAAGCTATCCAGCTTCTCACCATTCCAAAGAATTTGCATGGAAGAGGAAGAAACACAAGCCATGATAAGTTTAACAATATTCTCAGGAAAATTGAAAACATAGAGAGTTTCCTCAAGAAAGGCCCAATCAATCCTGTCATAAGCTTTTTCCAAATCAACCTTAATAGCCATTAACCCTTTCCTACCTTTTTTAAATCTCATAGAATGAAAGATTTCTTGGGCGTTTATAACATTATCCGAACTATGTCTATTAGGGATAAAGCTACATTGGAGAGGAGAAATAATAGATTCCAAATAAGGTTTAATTCTATTAGCAATCACTTTAGTTATAATTTTATAGATGACATTGCAAAGGCTTATTGGTCTAAAGTGCTTAATATGCTCCGGAGCATCTAACTTTGGGATCAAAACTAGGAGGGTTTTGTTTATGCTCTCTACTTTCGAAGGATCCATGAAAACATCATTAATACATTTAATGACCGAGTGCTTGATTTTATCCCAATATTTTTGGAAGAAGAAGGCATGAAGGCCATCCTCCCCTGGGGCTTTGTAGGGGCTCATACTAAACAGAGCGTTCTTTATCTCAGCAGTCGAAATAGGACAGTTAAGGGAATTAATTGCAATTGTGGGAAGGGTAGAGAAATCAGTTACCAGATTAGGTTGCACAATCCTACTACCTTGCTGTGAGTACAATTCCTTGTAGTAATTGCAAGCCATCTCTTTGAGAGCTTCTTCATCCGTGATCCAAATTCCAGAATCATCTTTTAGACAGCTTATCCTGTTCCTCCTTCTTCTACTCAGAGTTGAAGAGTGAAAAAATTTTGTATTTTTGTCCCCAAAAGCCAGCCAATTGACTCTTGCTTTCTGAAACCATAGCAGTTCCTCTTGCAGGAGGATGGTTTCATAATCCTTCCATAATTCATTCTTAAGCTTGATGAGTCCGTTCGGCTGTCCTTCAGAGATAGCTTTCTCAATCCCTTCCAGGTGTTTTACAATCTTACTCTTTCTTTTGAAAATGTCTCCAAAGGTTTCTTTGTTCCATTTTTTTGCCTCAACCATGAAGCTGTTAGAAGCTATGAGCCAGTCACTCTCCTGATTCCAATGGTCCGCGACTAAGTCTTCAAAGGAGCTGTGAGTCAGCCAGGCAGCTTGAAATCTGAAGGGTTTCTCACCATTTGAAGACTTTCTATGGACAGTGGGCTTAAGTAGAATGGCATTATGATCGCTTTTAAAGGAAGGTAATATAAAGACCGAGTAATTGCTAAAATTGGAAACCCAAACCTGGTTACCGAAAGCACGGTCAAGTCTCTCCATAACGTCATTCCTTTTCCATGTAAATTTGGGCCCTTCGAAGCCAAGGTCAACCAGGTTACAATTGCTAATGCATCTGGAGAAGCGATCCATGCAGATATTGTTTGGAGCGCCCCCTCCTTGTTTTTCGTGGGCAAAGAGGTAGCTATTAAAGTCCCCCATCACAACCCAAGGCTCATCCATATCAGAGGCGATTGATTCGAGTTTCTGCCAACAGTAGTCTTTAACCTGGTTATTAGGATTAGCATATAGAAAAGTGCAACAAAAGGCCCTACTACCCTGTTTTTCTATGCAGCAGTGAGCTATCTGAAACGCTGAGTCAAGGAGGGTAATGTGGATGTCATCGTTATTCCACAAAATCCATATGCCACCTGAATATCCTTCAGCTTCGATGCGGATGAAGTTATTGATACCACACCTCTGAATAATTTTTGTAGCTCGCTCTCCACTGGTTCTTGTCTCATATAGAGTCAAAATGTCCAAATTGTAGATATTAAACAAGTCCCTAACCAAGCTCGGGAAGGATTTGGAGGCCGCCCCCCTGCAATTCCAAGACAAGATATTCATAAATTTAAAATAAACAAGAAAGGGGAGGAAGTCATAGCCTGTTGTCATAGACCCGGGTAGCTCCCAGATCAGACAGAAACGCATCTGAATCCTGTATTTCTTTTTCCATATACTTCATCATCCTGAGTTGTTCCTCATAGTCAGGAGGCTTCTTGGTTTTGGGCATGGTTTCCTCTGTAGTTGTCTTACTAGCAGCTTTATTGGCACTCTCAATAAGTTTCTGGATGGACTTAGCTGGGGAGGCCTGGTTATGCTGCTTCCTTGAGACTCCTGCAGATGTGATGATTATATGTTCAGAGGCCTTTTCATGAGGTGGCTTTGTCTTCCCATTATCCGAAGTATGGTGTGGAGGTCCTCCTGATTTCTTAGGAGTAAGACTAGCAAGCTCCATCTTCCTAGTTTTGACCTTGACTCCCTTGGTATTATTCTGAGTCTGAGCGTCCTCTTTAGGAGGTGGTTGGGAAATAACAAGTTGCTCTTCTTGAGCCTCCTTCAAATTGCCTTGTGGCTCATTAGATTGACTCTCATTGGTATCATCGTTGCCTTCCTTCTCTTGTAGTTTGGCTATGGCCTGAAATCTAGACCCTGAGCTTAAATTCTGTTCTTTGCTAGCATCTGACCGGGTCCCACTTTGCCCACCTCGGGGTCTTCTTCTAGGATTATGCTGGACATGCATCCATGGACCCAACGCCTCCTCGCCAATCTCAACTTTCCTATTATCCCCTTTCATAATGATAGGTTCTGAAGAGTTTTTATTTGAGGGGTCACTTTCTTTCCTGTTACTTGGGCATCCCTCCTTGTTGTGCCCAAATTTACCGCAATCGAAACAAACCAATCTGAGACCCTCATACTCAATATGGTGAACCCGGCCAAATAACCGAAATTTAGATAAGAGCTTCTTTCTAAGATCAATCTCTATACAGATTCTGGCAAAGTTAGCTCTTTCCACCTCCACTTTACCGTTTTGTTCCTTCAAGGTGTGTTCATCTATTTTCAGGGTTCTTCCAAACAGGTCCCCAAGTCTCCATAGAACATGCTTCTCGTAATATTCTATGGGTAGGTTCGGAACTCTGATCCATACAGGCATTCTTTTGAAATCAAGATTATAGGGGTCAAAGTTGGGCCGCCATCTTTGGACAAGGAGGGCGTGCTCCAGGATAACCCAGGGTCCCTCATGTAAGGCGAATTGATAATCCAAGACACTGGTGAAACTGACCGAGAAAAAGCCATTACCGATGTCTATTACTCTAATCTGCCCCGTTCTCTGCCACAGACGTTCCAATCGATTCTTTAGATACACTAAAGCCAGTGACTTCCCCAAAACCTTAACAATTAATGAATTTTTCCAACTCTTACAAAGTTTCTGGCGCTCCTCAGCAGATATACATAACGTTGGGCAGATGAGCTCTGTTTCATCTTCTGTGATCGGTTGCTCCTCTTCTCCCTCCAGATCCAGGTCTATCTCCTCATCCTCGTTTTCGCTAATAAAACCTTCCTTTCTCCCGTTAATTCCAAGAAGCCTATCTTTATATGAAAGATTAGTCTCTTCATCAGCAGACCAGAGAGCCCTTCTAACTTGACGAGGCTCACCAATAGCTCTGGATATTTCTTCCATAATCTCATCTTCCTTCCTTGGCGTAGGTTGGAGAATAGAGTCCTCCATCTGCGCATCTTTACTTACTGGTTTTTGGATCTCTTCCTTCGTGGGATTTTCCACTTCAGCCATTAAGGCGTCTTCCTTATCATTTGGACTACCATGTCTTTTGATCTTCTTGACACTCCGTCGAAGGCCATCTTTCTCCTCCATTGTGAGAATCTCAGACTCGGGGTTTCGTTCTTGGGGCTTTCTTGGAGCGTTGGTGGCCATAGTCCATTAGAAGGTTTTAATCTCATTTTGGTTCTCTATGTTTCACCCAAGTTCCAAATTAATCCTTTATGTTTCAAAAGTTTCAAATTGGTCCTTTATCTTTCCCAGAAATTTCAAATTGGTCCTTCCGTCCAAGTCCATCCATTTCTTCCGTTAAGTGCTGATGTGGCGTGCTGACGTGGACATATCATCTCTCCTACGTGTCCATTTAAGCTGACGTGTCACTTCACATCATTATTGACATGTCATCACAACGTCATCTTCTATTTCATCATCTATGATGATGTGGCGTGACACGTTAGCTTGAACGGACACGTCAGCACGCCACATCAGCAATTAACTTAAGAAATTGACTGATTTGGACGAAAGGTCCAATTTAAAACTTCTGGGAAAGATAAAAGACCAATTTAAAACTTTTGAAATATAAAGGACTAATTTAAAATTTGGGTGAAACATAGAGGACCAAAATGAATTTTTGACCAAAATAAAAAAAATTAGATTTTTTTTTTTTTTTTGCCATTTGCCTAAGAAAAGAAAACCCACAAGGGAAGATGCCAAAAAAAACAAAAGGAGAAATAAAAACAAACAAAAGCCGAAAGAAAAAAGACATAAAGATTTCAGGATCAGCATATCCCCTGACTAGTGAATCATCGAGAGTGGATCCTCTACGTACATTGTGAGGTGAAGTCTTCACTAAAGTAATGAGAGAGATAGAGAGAACAACTAAGAGAGAGAAATTGTGATAATGTAGGGCTCACAATTTTTTCTTTCTATCTCTCTCCTCATTTTAGAGAGCACTCCAACTTATAATTTAGAGGATCTTTCTCATGAACCATCACCATGATGAAGAGAACCAAATTGCTCTTGCCATGTCTCTAGAGGGTTTTTAATTTCTTTTGGCTAATGTTACTTTAATTCCTCATAAGAGATGAAATCACTCACAAGTTGGTTACTAGAGATGAAATTGATGATTAAGTGGACTTAAAAAATAAATTTAGCTAATTAAATGAATTCATATATATATATATTATGCTTTTTTTTCTCCTTCTTCAGGTGAAATTCCGCCATCTATTTTCAATCTTTCTCTTTTGATAAATCTCAATTTCGGCAATAACCAATTACATGGTAATCTACCGCAAGAGATGTGTCGTCAACTTCCCTTACTTAGAGCTTTGGATTTAAGTGGGAATCAATTTGAGGGAGGCATTCCAAAATCAATAATCAATTGTACATCTTTGAATTCATTACAGTTGGGTGGAAACTCATTTACAGGTATATATATTCTAGTTCTTTTATATGTTTAATTATCTTTTTAGTTGTTTAGTTAATATCATTCCAAATGTGCAAATATAGCATTGAATCAATCAAAATATGATTATATAAAAAAAAAATAGAATATGAAGTTTGCGGCCATTTAAGGGATTAAAGTATAGAGCTGCATCAAATAGGTTTACTAGGCTACTAGCAAAATTTTAAATGCTTATATTAATTAATTATAATAACTTTTTTCTTAACTTGTTTTTAAATGCTTAGTAACTAATTAACAAAGCAAAACAATTCAATTTTAAATACTTAATAACACATCAAATTATGAGCCAAAGTGAGTTGGCACAAATGGTCAAGGATACAGAGGAAAGTTCTCGCCTCACCCATGGGCGATGGTTCGAATCCCCTGAAGTCATCCAAAATCCTGCTTTGGTGGGCATCCCTCCCCAGGGAGATCCACTGGCACCCAAGGGCTAGTTGAATAGCTGCGACTGGGTGAAATTGCTTGCGGTTTAGGCCTGTGCAGTAATCTTTTGGGTTGGGCCTCTATTTGTCTCTCCAACATGCCCTGGCGCCCTGTAGTATTTGAGAGTGCATTCCCTTATTACCATTCTTTTTCATTAAAAAAAAAAAACACATCAAATTATGAACTCCAAAAATACCAAGTAAATCCTTTAGCGTCTATTTTCACTAAGAAATTTATGGAAGTCAAAAGGTAGCTTTTCCCCTTCTCAAATTTGTTTATATTAATGGCAACCTTCAACCTTTTTAACTTTAAATTTAATTTTTCTCTCTATCTGTCTTCTCAGTTTTCTCTACACTGCTTTTTTTTACTCTACAGTACTTTATATCACTTCCCTTTTTATCTGTGCATTTCTACCAAACGTATCTTATTAACCCATAAATTAAATAGTTACAATATACCACTTCCCTTACTTGAGCTTGCTTTTAAACCCATTTCCTCTTCACATATAAGGCAAGCATTTATAGGAGAATGATCACTTCACAAAAAGGTTGTCTTGTATATATGGACTATCTCTCCGATCCATTGATCATTTCAACCTTCCAAGTTTATGAAAACTCTTCTACCCACATCAAGAGCCTTCAAGCTAGAAAACCTCTCCCATATATACCAAGGTCTTAATCATGTTGAAGATACTATCGAGTACTATATAAATGTGGGAACAAATTAAAAATGATAAAAGGCAACCAAAAACTTTTGAAACTCAAATTCACCGTATCCTCCTCAAGATCAAGTTGAAAACAAAAAGTATCTGAACAAACCATCAAGATAAACCCTAACTCTATGCGGATTAACCTCCTATAGGGCAAGGTTTTAAATTGCACTCCGCAATGCATATTGCGGCCGCAATATTGTTGTTGCAGCACTTGCCGCAATTGCTATGTTATGCGGATTTACATAAAAAGATTGATAATTGTGTGGGTTTGTGACCATTTAAGAAGTTGAAATGTGGATATAAGATGAGTTTATGTCCATGGACGAAAAACAGGAAAAAAATAAGGTAGGAGAGAATAGTATACATTTGATGTATTTAATGTTATAATATATGTTACAACTTTTAAAAGATTCACGGCCGCAGCGAGCGCATCCCGCATTATTAGATGTTGTACGGCCATAATATATATAACTTTTGCAAAACTTTTGTCCAACATTCTCTTTACTTACTAGTGTGATCCTTTATAAAAATGTTATTAACCATTAGTTTATGTTTACAGGTTTTATACCCATGGAGATAGGCAATCTTGATAACCTTGAAACATTAGATTTGTCAGATAACTATTTGAAAGGATATATTCCTTCAAATATTTATGACATTTCAACATTGGAAAGGTTGTACCTTAGAGATAATTCTCTTTCTGGTCTTCTCTCCCAAAATATAGGAAGTGGTCAACTCCCAAAGAGCATGTTCAATACTTCAAAGCTTCTTTATTTAGGGTTGGATGGAAATAAATTTAGTGGAGTTATTCCCAATGCAATCGGAAATTTAACCAACTTGATCGAATTAAGTTTATCTCAAAATGACTTGAATGGGACCATTCCTATCACAATAAACAAATTACAGCGTCTTCAACGTTTGGATCTTAGTAACAACAGATTGCAAGGATCCATCATCAATGAAGTTTGCCAAATCAAAAGTCTGAGTGAGTTGAGTCTAGCCTCCAACATGTTTACGGGATTTGATCAAGAGTGCCTTGGGAATCTTACTTCTTTACAAAAGTTGACCTTGAGCTCTAACAAGTTGATTTCTTACATACCCTCATCTCTTTGGAGTCTCAAATATATCATGGAAGTAGATTTATCCTCCAATAAATTGAGTGGAACAATTCCACTTGAGATTTCAAACTTGAGAGCACTTACAATGTTGAACTTGTCAAGAAATCAAATTTCAGGAAACATTCCTTCAACTATTGGTGGCTTGCAAACTTTAGTAAAGCTATCTTTGGCGTACAACAAATTGCAAGGATCTATTCCTGAATCACTTGGAAATATGATAAGCATGGAGTTCTTGGATCTTTCCCAAAATAAGTTGTCGGGTGTGATTCCGAAGTCCTTAGAGTCACTTGTCCATCTAAAATACATGAACCTTTCTTATAATTTATTGCATGGAGAAATTCCAAATGGAGGGCCTTTTAAAAATTTTACAGCTGAATCGTTTATGATGAATGGAGATCTTTGTGGGAAGCCCCAGCTTCAGGTCCATCCATGTCAAAATGGAAACAGGCAAAGGTCAACTAAAAAGAAGTTTTTGATCAAATGCTTAGTGCCTATCATGTTGGGTGTCATTTTGGTTGTTTCATGCATAATCTTTCTAAAACGTAAGAAAGATATTAGTGATTCAACCAACAGGGATTTATTGAATATGGAGAAACCAATCAGAATATCTTACTATGAACTTCTACAAGGAACAAATGGACTCGATGAGAGTAATTTACTTGGCAAGGGTAGTTTTGGATCAGTATACAAAGGAATACTTACAAGTGGACAAATTGTTGCAGTTAAAGTATTTAACTTAGATTTGGAAGAAGCTTTAAGAAGTTTTGATACTGAATGCACTGCTATTTGCAATTTGCGTCATCGCAATCTTATTAAAATCATCAGTAGTTGTTCAAATGTTGATTTTAAATCTCTGATAATGGAATTTATGCCAAATGGAAGTCTTGACAAATGGTTATATTCTCATAACTATTGTTTAGATTTCTTACAAAGGTTGAACATAATGATTGATGTGGCATCTGCATTGGACTATCTTCACCATGGTTCATCTACACCAACAATTCATTGTGATGTGAAACCAAGCAATGTTTTATTGGACAACGATATGGTGGCCCATCTTAGTGACTTTGGTATTGCCAAACTATTAGGTGAACAACAATTGCAAATTCATACAGAGACTTTTGCTACAGTTGGCTATATGGCACCAGGTGATAACTCGATGATACTAATATGTTTTATTTAATGTTATTTTTATTTATATTCTTACATAGAAGCATATGCTATAAAAAAATTCTCAGATAGATTATTCAATTACTAATAAATATCTATCATGTTGCCATGGCAAAATTTCTAAAACTAATATATGAAAAACTTACCATTAAACTTGTAGTCTTTTATTTTTTTTTTTTGAAATAATGCCTTTTTCACTTACCATTCAAATTGAAATGTAGAGTATGGATCGAAAGGAGTTGTTTCCGTTAAAGGAGATGTATACAGTTATGGTATCATGCTGATGGAAATGTTTACAAGAAAGAAGCCAACAGATAACATGTTTGTTAATGGTCTATGTTTGAAAGAATGGGTTAGCAAAGCGACGCCACATTCAATCATCAATATTTTGGATGCTAATTTACTACAAGGTGACAATCAAAATATTGGTAATATGATATTACATATATCATCAATTTTTGAAATAGCCTTGAATTGTTGTACTGATGTACCTGAGACACGAATGAATATGACAGATGTCGTGGTGTCAATGGCAAAGATTAAGGTCATGTTTATGCAAAATGGTAGATGCATTGCTATCAATTAAATCAAACTATTGTAATTGTTTATTTACAATTTTTAGTTGAACATTGACTAGTTGGTATATTTATAACCTAAAGTTTATCATGTATTCAAGTAAATGCGGAATATTGCTAATATATATATAATTTGAGAATTATTTGGTCTTGGTCTTTTGGGTATTAGAATTGGTATGCAGGGTCAACAAACCTCGGTCGGTGTTGTCGCATCATAAGGGCGAACACGCCAAAAGTTGGACGTACCAGACATTTTACCTTCCCTTAGCCTATATAAGTACTCAACTCCTTAGTAATCCCATTCTCCCATGCTCCTTTTCTTTGAGTTCTCAACTACGCTATACATACCTAGGCCCTCCTCCTTGCCATCCACCAGCTTCCCTTGCCTCCCATCATCCTCCGGTCATCAGACCTGGATACAACCCAAATTAAGCGAATTACGTGGACTCTGACCTCCCCAAGAATATATAGACACCAAAAATAACTTCAGTTCGAGTCCATCTCATGGCCACCGGAATATCAAGAATATTTATATGATTACAACGGGGGTTTGGTCTAGTAAAAAGGACTAGTTCCTCACAACGTGATGAAACCGAGTTCAAATTCCCACCAGAAGAGGTGCCTGCATTTAGTTCCCGACAGTGCCTCGAATAGAATTGATTTCAATTGAAGGATACCTGTAGGGAGAGTTGCTTGAGCCCTCATTGGGTGATTTCAAGTTTTTTGTTTTTTTTCCATGACTTTTTGGTTGGAAAGTGTATGTGAGGGGAGAGAAAGTCGAGTCTCTCTATCACTACCCTTTATGTTTATGTTTTGCAATTGATTTGATTGATATGAAATTGAGATTTTGGACATTGATTTCCCATAAAATTAACCTCTAAATGAATAGGGGCAATCAAATTAACTTTTAATTATATAAATTTATATGAATAATTAGTACTTTCATATGGTAGCTAAAGACTATATATACAAGTCTTTAATTTTCCATTAAGAATTGTTCTTTTACCGATACCCCTATTTTCATTCGATGGTCTACTCATTCTTTTAAAACAATTAATTTTGATACATTCTGACTTTTGCAACCAAAATTTTTCATTTGTATTTACATTTGCACCCTTGCATTTCGTGCTTTCTTACTTATCATAATCATAATTAAGCCCCTAATCCCTCGTTTTAACAATAAGAAAAAAAAAACGTATATGCAACTCTTTCTACTTGTGAGCATACCCTTCAATTTTCTTTGATTTGTCTACAAGACTCACAAAAAATAGCCATGTGTTCTTTTCTAACTAAACTTTGAAAAATGGGCTCATAAGTTTGTCAAATTTGTATTCTTGGCTTTCCTTATTTCTCATTTCATCTTCTAGGTTATGTTTGGTTCAACTTGGAATTTGAATTGAAATAGCACATTTCTCAACTAATTCTAATGTTTGGTTCAACTCCAATATCTTAGAATTGGAATTGTACGAAAATCGAATAATTTTAATGTTTGGTTGGCTTTAAAATTAGAATTGGAGTTACACGAAAATCGAAGAATTCTAATGTTTGATTGGCTTTAGAATTAGATTTGAAATTAGAATTGCACGCTTTCTTATTAATTCCAATGTTTGGTTCAGCTTAGAATTGCAATTTTTGGAATTAGTTTTGAAATTGGATTTAGTGAAGGGCCTTTAGAATTGGATTCCATGTATTTTTCATAGAAAATAGGTGGATTTTATGGAATTGGTATGAAAAGATCATTTTGCCCTCGCTTGTTCTGCACCTCTCTCTCGTCTGTCTTATTCTGATAAATATTTTTTAATATCTAATGAAGGGCATTTTTCTTTTTACCTCACTTTCAATTCCATTTTTACATACCAAATATATTTTTCAATTCCAAAAAAAATCAATTCTTATCAATTCTCACCAATTTTAATTCCAAAACTTTAGTGCAACCAAACACAACTTCCCCCAAGTAATTGCTTCTTACACCTCTAACTAACTAGAGTACCCAATACATAAGTACAACATCCAAAGATTGTCCTATTATCAATAGATCAGAGGATCAAACATGAAAGAAAACTTCTGTCTTTATTAGTTCTCTTCTAAAAAAAACAACTTTTAACCCAAAGTGATCTTCAATACCTTAGGGCCAGTTTGGAGGTTGTTCTACTTTCTATTATTTAGATCTAGTTTTGAGAGTTCATATTAGTCTTATTTTCATGATTATATATATATAAGCACATGCAGAATAAATATACTTCAATTGTTTTTCAAATAGGACAGTCTCTTTTGGAGATAATAATGTTATGGACGCATTAAAGCTCAATATCAAACTCCATGGTTTCAACATGAAACCAGGATCCATACCAATAGCCCTCCTTTATAGGGTCCAATACAAATTCATAAATTCTTCCACCTCAAATGCCTTAATTCCTCATGAAAAAGTAAAGACAACTCTTTTCCTGACTGATGCTTCAAAAGCAAGTGTCATGGTGCCAAAAGCAATTATGTGGGAAGATGTTAATCTCCTTGAAGAATGAATTATGGAAAGAGCAACTCCTGCTCAACCTGATCCAACACCAGATCCAGCCCCTACTCACATGGAAGTGAGGCAGGATGCTAGAGGAATTGTAGGAATATCTTTTAGAAGAAATTCTTTGAGTATGTCTAGGACCAGGTCTGTAAGAACTAGCGAGGATTTTAGGACTGCCGTTGAGCCATCAAGGCTATCTTGTTCCTCTATTCTTCAATCTGTAAGGACTGCTCCTTCAGTAATTCACCTACAAGGATTAGATACATCATCTAATCTACCTAAGCCATTTTATCAACCACCACATGAGGATGAACAAGTCTCTGTTCAATCCCCTGCATATTCTGACATGGTAGAAAATACCATCAATGTCATAATTAGGCTTACAAAGAGACAAATTTGCTACATAGAAATGCAAATTATTGTTACAACATGACAAGAGATTCCCATCTGATGAATAGTGACGAGACTCTCAGAAGTTGTTCAGTAACTTTTTGAAAAGCAGGGCATTGATGCATGGTGCTCATGCATTATTTCTGACAATGAATAATATCTGGCATAATTGCGTCTAACTGGGATTGAAAGATAATTATTCATCTTCATCTAGATTGATTCCATAGCAAATATATATATATATAAGGACTTGTTTTTGTTATGAAACATTATGTAAAAGGAGAAGAGGAGGACGAGAAGAATGAAAATACAAGAATAAAAAGTATCATAAGAAGAATTAACTTTTGGAATGCCAACAACTCTTCATACACCCTCTATAGGGTTACAAGGGTAATCTCCACCCATGAGCTAAAAAAATTAAACGTGGTATATAATTCTTAATTAATGGTATAATTTTTAATCAATCTAACTTATAAAATTGTCATTCTATAAAGTCATTTAATGAATTAAAAATATTTTTGGTTGATTACAACGTCAATTAATATATATATATATATATATAAACTTTCAAAGTGGTACAGCTCTCACTGCATTGAGTGACATCAAAAGTCAATTTGTGAACTATCAAATACTTGTAGCCTTTGAATAGATCAGTTGAAATGTATTTTTGGTGAGTAGAATATTGCACAATAACCCGAGTTAATGTGTAAAACGATCGTATTTCAACACTTCAGAAAATATGTATTTTAGAAGATTCATTCTCCAGTTCAATGTAGTACCTACACTGTCATGACTTCAAAACTGCAGAATTTCATAAACATAAATGCTCAATTGGAAGTTTGATTTTGAGGGAATGGGAATAAAAATAGAAATACTCCACGTTTGGTATGACAAAAAAATGTAAAAATAGAGTTGGGGGTATAAGAATATAAAATGAGTACAATGACCAATTTATTTCTATATTTAAATTTTAGTGGTGGTAGTTGAAGGTAAAATAGGAAAAAGCCACTAAGGACAAAACCTCCATGAGGGAAGGTTTTGCCATAGCCCTCATTTGAAGGCTATATCTAAACCTTGTCTTATTTAAATCTTGTACCAAACTAGGCTTTATAAATCCCAAACCCATTCCCTCACCTCAAAAACGTCAACCAAACAAGCCGAAATAGATCGGCTGAAGTAACTTTAGCAGATTGCTCAATTGTGGCCGAGATGGAGTGAATCTGTTAAAGTTACTTCAGCAGATTTGCTTACTAACTTTTATAGCCTTGGTACAAGCTAATAAGCAACTAATATAGTTAGATATGCAAAATGCATCTCAGAAGGGGGAAAAAAAGACAAATAATGAATTTTTTAATGCCAAATAATAATGATTTAAAATGAACATTTCCAACCATTTCAGAGCCTACTTCATAGAAAACTGCAAACAAATGATCCATTGTCATATCACATCTTCGTTTATAAACAAAGAGATGGTCATGACATGACCCATCATCACCATGTAGCAACCAGATTATATTCATCCTCAAATTTTACACAAAAAAAAAAAAAAGAGTTAACACAATTAGTTAAAAGGGCCAAACTCTGATTCATTCAAAATGGGACACCAATGAGATATTAATTCCCATTCCTAAGTCCATATTAGTTAGAATGAGCATCATAATGCTATTACCTATATAGATGAAAGATCTTCATATATAGTCTTGATACCTGGCCTCTCAGAAACAGATCTAATACATCTCAGAGCTATTCCAAGCACATCCTTCATTCCCTTTTCTGCAACTGAATTCCCCATTTCTAGCATCAATGCAGCATCAAAGCATTCCGAGCCTCGGCCTTCCGCGACTCGCAACCTTACCCAATCGGTCATATCTACACCTCCTTCCTCGCCCGATATCACATCGCCGGCACACCTTCCGGTTAGAAGTTCCAAAAGTATCACTCCAAAAGCATAAACATCTGATTTGAAGGAGGGGGTTGGCTTCTTGGAAGCAGCTAGCTCCGGCGCCCGGTAGCCTAAAACCCCGGCGTCAAGAATCTGTTCGGTAGTACCAGCCTGAGTCATTAACCGGTGGAGACAGTAATCGGCAACTCGGGCATTCAAATCAGGTGTGTCTAACAGCACATTTGTTGCTTTGAGGTTCCCATGAGGAACAGCGCGATCAAAATGGAGATAGTTCAGGCCACGTGCTACATCAACGGCTATTTTTAGCCTCTGGGCCCAGGTTAGTGGTGGACCTTTTCGTCCCGGTCGATCTAAGTAACATCAGAAACATAAATGGATTATAATTCATGAAATAATGTTGATTGTACCAGCAAAACTGATATTACAGAAGAACACAAAAATGCACATTCCACACATGAATTTACTTGTTTCTGAGTGACATTCCTGGGATTGTAGAATAGCAAGCTTCTTGCCATTACTATCAATTTAATCACACTTGATGAGTTGAAATCATGGAACTAAGCAATATTTATCCCTAGGCAAGGAGCTGAGACATTATATTTAAAGTAAATTACACTCCCCTCCCTTAAAAGATTAAAAATAACTACAATTTTACCCTTTTTGATTAAAATTTTAAATTTATTTCACTTTATTTATTTTGAATTTAAAATAATAATTTTTTTCATTTTAACTTTTAAAAATATTTTTTTTATATTATTCAAATATCTATTTAATTATATAAATAATAAAAATAAGGGTATTTTGGTCAAAATAAATTGAAATTGTAGGTTTTCTTATCTCTCAAGGAAAAGGAGTGTAATTTTCAAAACAGAGAAGAGAGGAGGGTAATTTACTCTTATATAATTCTTCTGTGTTTAGAAAGATAAAGCTTTCAAACTTCAGGTGGAATTTGTTTCAAAATTTGAAGGACCAAGATATGTACTTAAACTCTTGTCTCCTCAACATGATTTCAAACATTTCAAGATACAATTTTTATATAGTAAGTTAGGAAAAATCTTCTCTGAGAATTTCTGTTTTATGTTAGGTACATTCATTAACACCCAAAGTTTACCATTTTTTAAACTTTCAGACACATGGCAGTCTAAACAGTTGATAGGAAAGAAAGAATGTAGACATTACCATATAGAAAAGTTGCAAGACTTCCAGGAGAAATGTAATCTGAAAGAATGAGCTTCTCATGCTGTGTGGGACCCCAATAGTATCCTCTCAATCCCACAACATTTGGATGCCTAATGTTTGCAAACTTCTTAGCCTCTTTAGCAAATTCTTTTCTCTGTTTTGCCACTCCTTCTCTCAACCACTTCACTCTCAATAATAAGCCATTTTCCAGAGTCGCCTTATAAGAAGTACCATGACTGCTTCTCCCCAAAACTTCGGCCGGGGCCCTCGAGAGCTCCTCGGGCGTCAATGTTATCGTATCATCAAGAAAATGCAGCTCACCAATCAACTTATCAGGTGACCTCACATCAAGCCTTGCAAAATTTTCGGCTGTGAATGAATCACCGGACTCCGGCGACCATGAGAAGTGGCTGTTCTTCGATGGAGACATAGTAGTAATAGCAGCCAATTTTTCGTCAGGACTGATTATCTCTGACGATGATCCTTTACGTGAGGTCACAAGATCCTCAGTTGATACAACCAAAGCGCCACCTCCACCCCTATCTGTTGCACGACCTTTGCCGGATACATTTGGTTGAGCACGCCCATGGATCTCCTTACTTGTGGCATATTCTGGTGGAGATCTTGATATTCGTACGTAATGTACAAAGATTGCTAGCAGGATTAAGATGAACAAAGCAACCACACATGACACTATGATTATTACTTTGATGATAGTGCTCATAGACTTCCTCTTGGAATTTGCAGCTGGCATATTGGTTGATCCAGGGGGACCATTGGGATAGCGCAACCTAGAATTCCCAGGAAAGAAAGAAGAACTAGGGAATTTCCTAAGATTTTCCGGCACAACTCCGGACAGATCATTGTATGAAGCATTAAAGTTGTTGAGTCCCTTTGGCAAGTTAGTTGGTAATGGACCAGTAAAATGATTCTCTGATATATCTAGGGAGTCTAGTGAACTCATGTCGGCAATGATAGTTGGAAGAGAACCCGAGAAATTATTTCCAGCAATGTTGAGCACTTTCAGGCTAGTTAATGATCCAAACTCTTCTGGAAAATAGCCATTAAATTGGTTGTGAGAAAGATCAATAATCTGAAGATCAGATGGGCCAGTGGAAGAAGATGATAAATTAATACCACCAGAGATCATATTATTCCCAAGATGGATCTCTTGCAAAGTAGGCACATTGAGCAGATTAGAAGGAAGCGGTCCATTGAACTGGTTGGAACTAACATCAAGAACTCTTAGCTTCGGATACTGCGTCAAGATGCTCGGGAGGGAGCTGCTAAGAGAGTTATGGGAGAAATTCAGATAATTTAATCGTAAAAATTGGGGAGTTACCTCCGGGATGGGCCCCATCAAATGATTCATACTGAGATCAAGAAATTCTATGTTCCCCCATTTCACCATCCTGGTTAAATTTCCTTCTAACTTGTTATTCGACAGATCAAGTACAGCACAGCTTCCTGTCAGAAGCGGCAGCTCGCCCGTGAAACCATTGGATGAGAGATTAAGGAAGCGAAGCGTTGTTGATGTGATTATACCTATTGGCCCTGAGACAAAATTTGAATGAGATAAGCGGCAATTCAAGCAATATATTGTCTAAAAATAGAACAATAACAAGCAAACAAACAAAGCCTTATTCCACTAGGTGGGTTCGGCTATATAAATCATGCGACACCAAAGTGTTCTATCTTTGCTTATTTCTACAGTAAGATGTTTAAAGAAAGAAATGGCTATCAATTTTGCTAGTAAAAGAACATAGATTACTTATTAAAGAGATGGAACAATGAGAAATTGTTTATCTACCTGAGAGATTGTTGGCACTCAAATCCAGTTCAGTTAAAACCAAAGAGTCTCCTTTTAGAAGGCCATTAGGTAAAAGTCCTGTAAATCTGTTGTTGCTAAGCTTAAGCACTTGGAGATCATAAACAAATTCAAATGCAGGCAATTCTCCAGACAATTGATTGTAGCTAAGATCTAACACTTTCAATTCTTCAAAGACTGTCTGCTCGCCTCCACCATCTAATGATCCAATAAACTGGTTGTGACTTAAATTCAAGTACTTGATACTTTCGGATATTCGCGGTAGAAATTTCTGCTGCTCGGAATTAGAACTCACAAGCATATTGTCACTGAAGTCAACATAACTTGCACTTGTTAAGAGCATAAATTCGACATCTAATCGACCATCAAGCATATTCCCGTGCAAGTCAATCTTTTCAAGAGTAGACATCAGATCAAAATCTTTGGGAATTTTTCCAGTGAATCTGTTATGAGACAAATTAAGAGATACCAGGCCAGTCAGCTTAGTCAGTGAAGCTGGCAGTTTTCCAGAAAGGGAGTTTCGACTCAAGTCCAAGGATTGGATCGATGACATCCCCGAAATAGAGTCCGGAATTGAGCCAGAGAAGTTATTCCCAGCCAATGACAGGTTCTGCAAGCTAGCCAACTCACCAATTCCGGGCAGTATCGACAAAGAGAACAGATTATTGGAGATATCAAGAAACTGAAGACTTTTGAAGTCGGCTATATTGTCAGGAAGTTTCCCTGACATGGAATTGTTGGCCAATGAGAGCTTGATGAGTTTTGTGAGGTTTGAAAAAACACTCAAGTCTGCTTCAGCAGAGAGGCCCAAGTTATCTAGCACAACCCCAGCAACATTACCACCATTACACAGAACTCCATTCCATGAAGATGGACATCCATTGAAGTCAATGGATTCCTCATTCCATGAATTGAGGACATAACCAGTAGGGTCATGCTTGATGCCTTTTTTAAATTCCAGCAATGCTAAAATGTCCTGGGAAGGAAGCTGTCCCATGACAGAGAAGAAAGATAAGGACAACACCAAAAGCCTAAAGACCTTCATTTCCATACCCACTTTCTCAATGAACTATTAAATGCTATAGGATACCCTAAAACACCAATCTATAACAGAAGCAAGCTAAATTTCATAAAACAAGATTATTAGGTCATCAAGCTCCTAAATCTACACAACATTAAGCACTTCCTTCATTACAGTGAAAAACAAAAGAACCCCAGAACTTGATACAACATTACAGTATAAATATGGAACCTAAGGCTTGAAGAAGTAGAGGCCAGAGATACGACATTGAAGCTTCTTCTGCAAAAGCAATCATTCGCTGCACAAAGTACGCCTAAACCATTAATGGGGTAAAACAAACACTCAAAATGAGCGACATTTTAGGTATCTGACAGAATGAAAAGCAACATTTCTTACCAAAATCACAACTTTCTTTTAGCACAATGCGAACTCAGGTAGAAGAAATGTTAATGACCACTCTGAAATATGAAAGGGAGAACCTTGCAAGGATTCGAACTATGAAATCCCAGAAGAGAAGTAGTAGAGAGAGAGAGTAGCATTGTAGGTGCTATAGCAAACTCGTGAAGGGAAAAGGAAATAGAAGATACCCAATGAGACATTTAAGAGCAGTAAAGAGTAGGGACCATTTACCCAGAAAAATAATAAGAAAAAGAGAATGACCAAAACTCTATTTTAGTCCCTAATGTTTGGTACTTTTCTCAATTTGGTCCCTAGCATTATCTTAATTTCAATTTGGTCCTTCACGTTTATGATTGTATCAATTTAATCCATAACATTTACTCAGTTTAAATTTATTCCCACACGTTTATAATTGGTACCAATTTGGTCCCTTACATTTCTTTCCTTACTCCTCAATTTTGTTAAGTAATTTTAATACTTAGATAATCATTAGAGACACCAACGTTACTTAAGCAAAGTCCCGGATTCAAGACCTTATGAATGCAGTTATTCTAATTGGGAGACTCCCCCACTAGAGCCAAGTGCGCAACATGGGTCAAATTTGGATTAGTCGAGACAGTACCTCGAACACCGGGCGAGGAAAAGATAACTATCAAAGACTAAATTAGTATCAATGTGAATGACTAAATTAAGACAAAGCAAATGCTAGGGACCAAATTGAAAAATACGCTAAACCTTAGGGATCAAATGAGAGTTTTTTGTCATAAAAAGAAAGAAAAGAGAGAGATAGGGAAAGGAGGACCCGGAAAGTTTTTGTTTCTAAAAAAGATTTGATTGAAATGTTGACATATTTCTAACCCATAAACAAGTAATAAAACCCTTTAGAATAATAATAAATAACAACGGAATTTAACTTTAATGTTGGTAAGAACAAAAACCATAGAGCTTTAAAGCGAATACTTTAATTCCCTTTTTATTTGTGTCTTTTAGAAGGGCATGTGACTAGTGAGTTGTTTGTGGATTACCTTTAACAAAACATTAATTTACCTATCAAAAGGTATAAAAGAAAAAAAAAAAGTTACATTTTCTTTTCTCTTTTACTTAACAAAAGTTGCCCTTGGATTTGATTTCATCCTTTTGAGTTTTGAGGGAGGGTTTAAAGCTCATTTGGACATATTTTGGGAGGGTTGAGAAGTACTTAATTTTTTTCTAAAAGTATTCATTTTAAAATTTTGAATTTGGTTTTTGTCCAAAAACAAAATTTGATTTTGCTTGAGTAATTTCAAAGAGTGTTTTTTTTGAATAAAATTTCAAAGAGTGTTTTTGAGTGATAACAAAATTATATTTTTACTTTAAAACAAAAGTTAAAAAATTAGAGTTTTCAGTTATGGTTACAAGCAAAAATATATATGTAAATATTTTAAAACAAAAATATTTTTACTAAAATTTTATATTTCCAAATGTAGCATTATTTAATTTTCTAAAACGTTATCATTTTTATACTTAAATAACATTAATAGATATTTAATTAATAAAAAAAATAGTTACAAAAAATTTTATTAATAAAATGAATAGTTTCTTTAGTTAATATTTTATATTTATTCAATAAAAATTAATAATAATAAATATTTATACTCACTTATCTATTCAATAGTATTAATAATACTTTTAATTCATATATACTCTTTTTGGTAATTAATGGTTAACATTATCTTTTTATACGAATTTCTTAAACATAAATTAAAAAATTAATTTTCAATTTAATTATTTAAACACAAATTATTTTGTTTGTATAGCACTTCTTCTCAAATTGAATCAAATATTTTGAAAGTACGCCCAAACGTTCCCTTGTTGACGGCAAAACGACAAGCAGAGAAGCGGGAAAACGCTAGGTTTTAGGCGTTTTGGGTCACAGATTTTAGGGGCAAAATTAGGGATTTACCCGCCAAAAAGGCAAGGAATCGGAATGTGTGAGTTTCTTAGTGGACGTGAAAGGCTTTTATGAAATAGAGTTTTAAATCGAGCTTGGTTGGTCTAGTGGTTAGTTTATTAAGTTGCTTAAATAAGTGTTGGGGGTTCGAATCTCGCCTTGTGTATGCAGCAACTAATCAGCGACAAACCCTTAAATGGAGTACAGATCCGCGAATGATTAGTCTTTAACCTATCGACTGGACTTTAGAAAATTAAAAATAAAAATAGAGTTTTAAGTTTTTTTTTTTGTTTTTGGTAAATAGTTTTAAGATTTTGAGTTTGTGTTTGTGTCAGTGGCAGAGATGCAATTGCGTGGGAAGTCGTGTGCACAGCGGCAAATAGAAACAAGGACCCACCATTAACCCTTTGACTAGGGTTTTTTCAATTTTGATTTCATTTCATTTAATTTGATTTATTTAACACAAAATTTTAATACAATTTATAACAAGGCAAAATACTATTTATTCTCTGAATTGTTGGTCAAATTATTATTTAGTCCCTAAATTTATCAAAAATACTATTTAATCCCAAAATGTTTAACTATGTCAACTATTTAGTCCTTGAATTTGACAAAATACTATTTAGTCCTCGATTGTAACTATGTCAACTATTTAATTCCCAAACTTGGCAACAATATTATTTAATCACCGAATTTACAACTCTGTCAACTATAACGAGTAATAGTCAGGAGACTAAGTAGTTGACAGAGTTGCAAATTCGATGATTAAATAGTATTTTTGCCAAGTTTGGGGACTAAATAGTTGACATAGTTACAAATTAGGGGACTAAATAGTATTTTTGATAAATTCGGAGACTAAATAGTAATTTAACCAACAATTTAGGGACTAAATAATATTCTGCCTCATTTATAATAAGGGTAGACTGACGACTGTAGACTCTAGAGGCACATTTGGTTGCGTAAATGTTTTATATAATGAGAATGGTAATAGGAATATTGGAGGGAATAGTAATGTGAAAATTATATGAATGGAATGAAAGTGGATTAAATGATCATTTTATCCTTATATTAAAAGTGTGAATAGAATAAAATTGGATAAAAAAATAAGAACAAAAATATTATTTCATCACATTACAAAAAGTAAAATATCTTTAATAAAAAAATATTAGAAGAAATGTTAGATTCCAACGTGGATTATATTAGTTTTTTCATGAAACCAAATGTGCCCTAGAGCTTTAAGTTTAATACTAATTATAACTATTTAATTGATGAGTTGTTGTATTTATTATTTAATTTATGGGATAAATTTGGACCAATGAAATGTGTTATAGTGTTTAGGATAAAAGTTTTGTACTATCGTATTATTAAAATTTGTTATATCTCTTCATTCTATAAATTGATTTGTTAATATTAATTAAAATTTACATGACCCATTATATATATATATTTTTTTATAATAATAAGGACCCATTATATATATATATATATATATATATATATATATATATATATATATATATATATATATATTGATAACAATAAGGACCCATTATAAGAATAAATAGTTTGCGTTGATAAAATTATTTTATTAATGTTATTTTGATTGTAAACTCTAATAAAATTTTTTTGTTAAACTACCAAAAACAAATGTGTGTATATTTGACTTTATATTAATATTATTTGAATTGGTAACTGATTTTAGATATTTATCATAGTTAATTTAAGTAAGTTTTTAAATTTCATTTAATTAAAATAAATATATATATATATATGGGGGTAAGAGAATAAATGAGAAAAGAGGATACTATTAAACTAATTTAAAATACTTTAGTGAGAGAGAGAGAGAGCGTAATAATAATATAGTAATTAGTTAATTTCATGTAACGGTATTTTTGCTCTACAAAAGTTTTTTTTTTATTTTTTTGCTTATGCTAATTTAAAATAACAAGTTTTATTTAAACAATAAAAATTCCTATAATGAAAATTATGATTTTCTTGGGTCTATTTTGATCGAGGAGTTTGGAGGAAAATGAAGGGAGAGGAACTTGAAATTATTCCTTATTTGGTTTTAAACACTTTGCAAGAGAAGAAAAATAAAAGGATTTGAAAGATTAAAAAAAAAAATCCATCACTTAACATTTCATTCCCTTCCCTTAATCTCTTATTTGTTCCAAGGTTATGTTAAATGTTAATTGTGCTCGGCCTCGCACTTTGATAGTTTCTCTTTTCTTTGTGTTAGATTTTACAAAATTCTCTAATTATGGATATGTTTGACAATTAAGAGGGGAAGAGATTGAAAACAAGGAAAAGAGAAGATTAAAAAAAAAGGTAAGTCTATTTGATAATACCGCGGCTGACCCAACTGTGAGTGAGCAAACGCCCAACATGGCCTCACATGTCAAATAAAGAACTCGTATGTGGATCATAAGGCACCTTTATGGATTGGGCTCTTAACGCAAGACTGCTTCCATAATCTATAAATACGTTACCTTTGCCTAAACCCTAAGCACATTACAAGCTCATATCAACTTATTAGTATTGACATCCTAAAATTTTATATTGCTCATTGTCTCCCAACTCCTGCATACTCACAGAGAGAGCGAGATTTTAAATTGCTTCAAGGGGATTTGAATTCTTATTCATTGGTGAAACAAGAGCTTTTACTCCGAATCAATATCTTTGTATCTAAACTATCAAATGAATACAATTTGCTAATGTTACACTAATTTTGACCCCCAATGCTATAAGAAACTCAAACTCTTAACATATGAAAAGTATTTTCATTTATATGTATACTCAATAATATATATTGCTATTCTAGAAATGACTGATTGGATGGTTGGCCCTTGTCTTGCGTTTAATGTCAATTAAGCAAAATTTGTTAATCTTTATATAACCGTTTTCCACGTATCTCAGCGACTCAAGCCAATCCCAATATTTATAGGGATTCCCCTTGTCCTAAGAAGCTTATTCACTCTCACGCATTCCTTTCCAACTGATATGTGCCAAGAATCCTTTCTCAGAGGGTCCAACTCAAGTCTTCATCAAGGCGTCTCCGCCTCAACTCCATTGTCCTCGAGTGTCTTCAACTAAAAAACATCATTTTCTTCAAGTGAACTATGTGAATTCTAATCTCTCTATGAGTATGTAGACATTGTTCGAGTCATTTCTCTTCTGACCTCCATCCAAGATTTTGTTTCCCTTTATTTCAACCGTGTGTCAATTTCAAAAATATTGTGTGTGTATATATATATATATAACACGAATATTTGAATTTCTTTTCAGTTGTATCAAAACTACCATAGATTGGAAAGGAGAGTTTCTTCTTGGCCTATAGGGTGATATCCTCTTACTGTATTATAACTGTTTGCCTAAATATAAAAAAAAAAATCATTTAAATCTTATATGAATTTCTCGTATCTTAATAAATTGTTTATCAAGTCAAATGTTAATAATTAAGTAAATTAATAAAATTGCGAATAAAATAATTTAATTTATTTATTTTATGATAATGAATTTTATCTGCATACATATTTTTTTATTAAAATTTTAACACAATGTATTTTATATAAACTTAAAATCCATATAATTATTAATTCTACATGACATAAATGGTAAGATGTCGCTTAATCATTATTTTATGGGTTCAATTCTCAAAGGATTAAAATTGAGTGTTATCTAACATTCATTCATGCATTGGCAGGGTTATTCCAAAAATAGATATAATATTTGAGAGATTAATTATCAAGTCGTTCGAATGAAAAATAAAAAATCTATATACTCCTTTCGGTTCATAACATTTGCTTCTTTGGGAGATTTTTTGTGTTTTAAAATATCTGCTATTTTACAAAAGCAAGAGAGTATCAATTATTTTTTTACAATTTTATCCCTACCAATACTTATTTCCAATATAAGATTAATGGAGAAAGAGTAAGTAGGAGTAATTAATTAGTAAGTGTAATTTAGTCTTTTTATCTCATATTTTTCTAAGCTTAACATGAACTAATGATTTTTTAGTCTATACACACCTATCCAACAAAACAGATATTGTAAACCGGAGGGAGTAGGAAACATTCATTTTCTTTTTGATAATAGTTTATGGTAGGGGAGATCGGCGGTCGGTTTTTGGTGAAAATTTAGTGCACCTATCGGTTTAAGTTAATAGCGTCAAACCAAACCAAACCATTAACGAGCGGTTTTGAGCAGTTCGGTTTGGCAGTTTAGGACTTTTATGTCATCAAACTTACATATTTAAGTTTATTAATAAAAAATATAATTTTATTCAATATAAATAATAAAAAAATCTATTAATATTTCTTTTACTTACAATATACAATCAACTTAGTTCTAAAATAAATTTTAGATTGACTAAATTTAATGTAACTTTCTAAAAACAAATTTTAAATTTTATTGTTTAGAAATTTTAACATAATATATACATATATATATACATGTATGTGTATACAATTTGGTTCGATTTTTTGACATACCAAATCAGACATTGATCAATTTTATTCAATTTATACTAATTCAATTTGGTTCAATTCAAGTGTTTCAGTTTTGTTCATTTTCGAAGACCTAATTTATGGTTTTGCTCAAAGTTTCATTAATGGCACACAATGTGGAGGTGAAGTAGGTGTACACATAATGGAGAGATAGTGTTGGAATGGTCCTTGGGCCCCACTGTCCTATAAACTAATGACAACAAAGAAAGAAACAATATGTGGTCCTCACATCAAATACCTCTATGCTCTAATACTACAACACAAACAGCATCCAAGGAAAGGACAAATAGTGTCATCACATTAAACCAAAAATTTTATTTATTTAGTGTTGACTTAATTACTCTTTAATTTCATCCTTTCAAAACTACAATTATATTTTGCCAATAGTTCAAAGTTATAATTAAATGTTTGTTTTCTTAAAATTTTACTGAAATATGAAACAATGTATTAATTTTGTTTATTGATGCTCTTAATATATAGTATTCAAATTAATTCATTCAGACAACTTAACATAATTGTTATCTTATGTTATATGTATAATTTTATTTGATTATCTATTTATAAATTTTTTTAATTTAAATTTCATAGATTCATAATATCAAAAACACATAATTTGGTACATTTTAAAAAACTTTTAATGAAGCTTAATGATAGAGAGTAAATTAAAATTTTTTTAAAAAATACGAATATTTATTATTTATATAATTAAATATGTATTTGACTAATATAATTTTAAAAAAATTAAAATAAAATAAAATCGTTATTTTTTACTTAGAATAAACAATAGTGAAATTATAATTTTAAATAATAAGTTATTATTATTATTATTTTAAAAAAAGTAATAATCTCCTTAAAGATATTTTAGTTTAAATGAGTGAAATGGTAAGTTTTTTAATCTTTTAAAAAATATAAAAATAAAGGAGAGGTAAATGTATTTTTGACATGTTTTACGAAATAATCAACTACGAGGAAGTCTGAAAAAAATGCAAAAAAGATGAAAACAGAAGTCTGAAAAGTTTTAGGTCAAATTTAATAATTGAGTCACAAAAGTTAAAGTTTAAAAGAATCTCTTATATTTTAAGTTTATATTTGTAGAATCTAATGAACCAATGATTTAACGGAATTTAAAATAAAAGAAAAAAAATCTTATATTTCCTAGTGCATCCTAATTTAATTTTACAAAACCTTATTGTTTATATTTAAATAATATTAATAGATATTTAGTTGATAAAAATAATAATTATAAATAATAAAAGTTCATTAATTTACACTAATAATTTAGTTAACTAATAATTTATTTAATTGGTAATCTAATCAAAAGTTTATATTTATATGCTTAATGAAAAAAAATAACAATAAATTATACGCATTTATCTATTTAATAACATTAATAACCCAATAAATCTATATATATGATTCTTGATAATTTTACACTAAAAGAACTTTTTTATACAAACTATTTTATTTTTTATTACAATATATATTTTTTCAATTTGAGAAGTTCTTTAAAGATAAGCTTTTTTTTTTAAGGATGCCCAAACCAAGCCTTAAGTAAATAGACATAAGAAATTGGTCAATAGTTTACAAATTATTCATTATCAACTTTTCTCTCTATTTCAATGAATAACTAACATGGCCAACACAAGAAATTGGACAATAGTGGTTATCATGAGTAGTTATCTAGATGAATGAAAATTGATTCATTCACATCAATAAGTGAGAAAGAAATCAACCAATTATGTCTCTTCTCTTCCAAATGTGCGTATTATTGATCCGTGTTTACCATTATTTGAATCGAGCGTGACTACTTGAATATAACTTCAAGTATGCTCGAAAACCTTCACACCAAGATTTTGCGAGCTAGAGATTAGATCAAGATTCAAGTGTACGAGAATGAAAATTTACCGGTCCATAGATTCCTTAGAGACTGCAGGATGGGAAATGTCAAATTAGTTATCTTCTTATAATGGACCTGATGGGATATGACCAAATGACCAAACTTATGCTCGATAGGTCTCTGACCGTCCGGCTATCCAGAAGTCAAATCCTGAGTATACCTCCTACCATCATATGACAACAATGTATCCTCAATAACACGTGTACCTATATTAATCTTGACTACTTCTATATTAAATCTCTATATTCACCACCGATGACATACCGAGTTTTCTACCTTTAGACCTACCTCATCACCAAAAAGACTTAATTCCGGTGACTTGGTGGTACCCAAGGGCCAAATAAACAGTCTGCATATCACATCCCTTCTATTCAAATTTAGGGACTGATCTTCAAATTTTATTATTCATTATATTGCTTCTCCTATCACAAAGAAAATGTGTTGGTTCCAGCACAGACAATTTGTTAGTATAGTTAGTAATTAAAGGTCCCACATTTGGGTGAGTTGAAGGGTTGTGAAGAGTGCTTATACCTTGTTAAAGCATGACTATTCATGTACAAAAGGTTACAATAGTTTATTGATAAAATTAAAGGAAAATGAATGTCCTTAAAAGGACATGAATGTTCTTAAAGCACATGAGTGCTCTTAAAGATGTATGAATGTACTTAAAGCACATGAGTGCTCTTAAAGGTGCATGAATGTTCAATATTTTGAGCATGAAAGAATATGAACCAAGCTTTCCTTGTTCAATGTGTTCTATATAAGTAGCACTTCTTCTCACAAAAAATATACATCAAAATAAAACCTCTCAAATCTTCAACTCATCCTTCTAAAATTTTGTTCAGAAGGTATTATAGTTTTGCTGACTATAATATCAGGCTTTGTAAATCCTGGAGGAAATCTGCCATACAAACCCAGCAGCATACAAATAGTGGGGGCTTAATTTCCTTAAGGACAGTGAATACACTATCAAAGCTTACACTAATTTTTCTAACAATCTTAAGGAAATTAAGTCGAGATGGAGACTACTGGAGTAAACAAGTTATTCAATCCAGACGTTTTCAAACTCGACCGCTTTGATGGAACAAATTTCACAAGATGGAAGGACAAGTTGTTGTTTCTACTCACAGAATTGGGTATTGCATATATACTGAAGTCTAATTTGCCTGAAATTCCACCACCGTCTGACAAGGACACGGAAGGAATCATAGCAAATAGAAAGAAACGTGAGGAAGATGAAATACGTTGTAGAGGTTTTATCTTAAACTCTCTTTCTGATCGTTTATATGATTTATTTCGTTCAATTAAATCCCCACAAGAAATCTGGAATGCTTTGGAAAACAAATATACGTCTGAAAAACAAGGCATTGACAGATTTTTGAGTATGAAATTCTTTGAATTTCAAATGGTAGATTCTAAATCTATCATGGAACAAGTTGATGAATTACTTGTTTTGGTATCTAGACTCAAGGATTTGAAAATTGATGTTTCTGAATCTCTCCAAGTGGCTGCTGTTATTTTTAAATTACCACCAACTTGGAATGATTACAGGAAAAAATTATTACATACTTCTGAAGATTTTACAATAGATCAGTTACTAAAGCATATTCGAATTGAACAAGAAACCAGAATTCGTGAAAACAAATATGCTTTAGAAACTAAGTCTAAAGTAAATCTAGTTGAGTCTAAAAGTAATTCTGGAAAACCTGGAAACAATAATAAGGCTGGAAACAAGAGAAAATTCAATGATTTTTCAAGAGAAAGTTCTTCTAACAATAAGAACAACAAGAGTTGTTTCTTCTGTGGCAAAAAGGGTCATTTCAAAAAAGATTGCAGATTTTACAAGAAAATAAAGATGGTGGAAGAGAGTGCTGGCCTGAAAAAGACAGCAAATGTTATTGAAAAAGAAGCCTCTCTTTCAGAAATTATTGCAATGGTTCTTGATTTAAACATAAGCATGGTAACTGAATGCAATATGGCAACTGCTGTAAAATCTGATGATTGGTGGTATGATTCTGGAGCAACTGTGCACATTTGTAATAATAGAAGTTATTTCAAGCAATATGAAATAACAACCAATGAAGAAAATGTGCTGATGGGGAATCATAATCCTGCCAAGGTCCTTGGAAAGGGAACAGTGGATTTAGAATTAACTTCTGGTAAAAAGATGATTCTAACAAATGTATTTCATGTTCCTGATGTTAGAAAGAATTTAATTTCTGCCAGTCTTTTATGCAAAAGGGGTGTTAAAGCTGTATTAGAGGCAGAAAAGGTTATTTTCTCTAAAAATGGTGTTTTTGTTGGACAAGGTTACTCTTGTGATGGGATGTTCAAAACGTGTGTTAATAATAAAGTGAATAATTCTGCTTATATGATTTTGTCATCTTCTACCTTGTGGCATGCTAGATTATCACATGTGAATTATAATTCAATTAAATTTATGTCTAAACATAAATTGCTCCCTGATTTAGATAAAGTTTCTGAAAAATGTGAAATATACATTCAAGCTAAGATGACTAAGAAACCTTTTCCAAAAAATGAAAGATTAACAAATTTGCTTGATCTTGTGCATTCTGATATTTGTGAATTAAATGGTCATTTAACCAGAGGAGGAAATAGGTACTTTATAACTTTTATAGATGATCATTCTAGATTCACATATGTTTACTTAATAAAAAGAAAAGATCAAGCATTAGAAATGTTTAAGAATTATAAAGCAGTTGTAGAAAATCAATTGGAAAAAAAAATTAAAATTCTGCGTAGTGATAGAGGAGGAGAATATTTTTCAAATGAATTTTTTATTTTTTGTGAAGAAAATGGTTTGATTCACCAAGCAAGTGCACCATATACCCCACAACAAAATGGTCTTGCAGAAAGAAAGAATAGAACATTGGTTGATATGGTAAATGCTATGCTTGTGCATACTGGATTGCCAATGAATCTATGGGGGGAAGCTTTGTTAACTGCCTGTTTTGTACATAACAGAATACCTTCAAAGAAATTTAAGGTTTCACCATATGAATTATGGAAAGGACGAACACCCAACTTAAATTTCCTGAAGGTATGGGGGTGCTTGGCATATTACAGAGTACCAGATCCTAAAAGGACAAAATTAGGTCCTAGGGGAATTAAAAGCATCTTTGTTGGATATTCTGAAAATTCAAAGGCATATCGTTTATTAGACTTTGTGTCAAGTGTTATTATAGAGTCAAAAGATGTTGAATTTCTTGAAACAAAATTTATTGGTGATTTACATAATTCTTCACAAAGTCTTGATGGTTCAATGCAAACAGTGATTGAAGGAGAAAATGTAGAAACTCTTGTTCCTAGTTTATCAAATAAATGAAAATTAATTGAATCTCCTAATGAACCAAGGAGAAGTCAAAGAGCTAAGAAAGAAAAGAATTTGGGTCCTGATTTTATATCTTCTCAAGCGTTAGTTTTTCTAGTTGAAGGTAGTAGAGATGAGGTACTTAATAAAATTCCTATGGTTTTAAATGTGGGAGATGATCCTAAAACTTTTAGTGAAGCAATGACTTCAAGAGATTCTGCTTTCTGGAAAGAGGCAGTGAATGATGAAATGGATTCTCTTCTGTCCAATGGTACATGGGAATTAACTGATATACCTCACAATTCAAAACCCATTGGATGTAGATGGGTATTTAAAAGAAAATATAATACTAATGGATCTCTACAAACTTTCAAAGCTAGACTAGTTGCTAAGGGGTTCAAACAAAAGGAAGAAGTAGATTATTTTGATACATATGCTCCTGTAGCTAGGATCACTTCTATAAGAATGTTGTTTGCATTAGCATCAATTTATGACTTATACATCCATCAAATGGATGTGAAAACAGCATTCTTAAATGGTGATCTGGATGAGGAAGTATATATGGAACAACCTGAAGGGTTTGTACTTCCTGGAAATGAAAAGAAAGTGTGTAAATTGATTAAATCCTTGTATGGATTAAAGCAAGCACCAAAACAGTGGCATGAAAAATTTGATAAGTAATATTGTCAAATGGCTTCAAGTATAATGGAGCAGATAGGTGCGTTTACTCTAAGTTCACAAAGGATTATGGTGTGATAGTATGTCTATATGTTGATGACATGTTAATCATAGGAACCAACATGCAAGGCATTAAAGATACTAAGAAGTATCTATCTTCTCAATTTAAAATGAAAGATTTGGGAGAAGTTGATACTATCTTAGGCATTAAAGTTAAAAAATATAATGGAGGATTTGCTTTGAGCCAATCTCATTATAATGACAAGATGCTATCCAAGTTTAATCATTTGGGTATTAAAGAATATAATACTCCATATGATGTATCTGACAAATTGGTTGAAAACTTGGGTAGATCTGTTAGTCAATTAAACTATGCTAGTGCAATTGGTTGCTTAATGTATGCAATGCATTGCACTAGGCCTGATATTGCTTTTGCTGTTGGGAAACTTTCCAGATATACACATAATCCTAGTAGTGATCATTGGAAAGTAATAGGACGAGTTTTTGGTTATCTCAAAAGAACAAAGTCCTATGCATTAACTTATAATAAGTTTCCTTCAGTTTTAGAAGGATACTGTGATGCTAGTTGGATAACTAGTGTGAGTGATAATAAATCAACGTTTGGTTGGATTTTTTACTTTGGGTGGAGGAGCTGTTTCATGGGCTTCTAAAAAATAGACGTGTATCACTCATTCTACAATGGAATCTGAGTTTCTGGCTTTAGCAGCTGCAGGAAAAGAGGCAGAATGGCTGAGAAATTTGTTATTAGATATTGAGTTGTGGCCACAACCTATGCCAGCTGTCCTTTTGCACTGTGATAGTCAGGCAACAATGTCTAGAGCACTGAGTAAGATTTATAATGGAAAATCTAGACACATTGCTTTAAGACATGAATACATAAGGCAACTGCTTTCAGATAGGATCATCACAGTTGTCTATGTAAGGTCTAAAGACAATCTTGCAGACCATTAACTAAAGGACTCTCGAGAGATTTAATGAATAGTACTAGTAAAGTTATGGGTTTGAAGAATATTTAGAAAAAATATCACTCATAATGGGAACCTTACTTTTCTTATTGCTATGCAATTCTAAAAGTTCAAGAGGTAACAACAAGTTAAGTTAGTGATGGTTATCAAGTACTTGAGTTTTGAAAGTACTTATGAATCAGAGGGTGAGTATTATAATACTCTTAATGAAGTAACAGAGTTCGGAATAAGAACTAAGGTTAGTCCAAACAATGGACTTGGTTAAAACTTCACCTATCTAAACACATGAAGTGGTGCCGCTTCAGTCAAAGTTTGGGAATAAAGCTTTTTAAGTGTTTATGAAACAGGAAGAAGCACAAGGCCATATATAGTGCTAAGTTTTTACATTGAACACAATTGTATTTAATTTGAGGACTTATGTGTATTTTTACATCCGTTTTGTCATTTACTGAATTGAAGTTTAATAGAATAATTCTAACTGTCAATTCTGGCAAAGCTTGATGTGTTTATACAAGTAGTAGGTTTAAATCGAAAGATACCTTCTATATGCATAAATTCTTGAACTAAATAAATTACTAACTAAGTGGGGGATTGTTAGTATAGTTAGTAATTAAAGGTCCTACATTTGGGTGAGTTGAAGGGTTGTGAAGAGTGCTTATACCTTGTTAAAGCATGACTATTCATGTACAAAAGGTTACAATAGTTTATTGATAAAATTAAAGGAAAATGAATGTCCTTAAAAGGACATGAATGTTCTTAAAGCACATGAGTGCTCTTAAAGATGTATGAATGTACTTAAAGCACATGAGTGCTCTTAAAGGTGCATGAATGTTCAATATTTTGAGCATGAAAGAATATGAACCAAGCTTTCCTTGTTCAATGTGTTCTATATAAGTAGCACTTCTTCTCACAAAAAATATACATCAAAATAAAACCTCTCAAATCTTCAACTCATCCTTCTAAAATTGTGTTCAAAAGGTATTATAGTTTTGCTAACTATAATATCAGGCTTTGTAAATCCTGGAGGAAATCTGCCATACAAACCCAGCAGCATACAAATAGTGGGGGCTTAATTTCCTTAAGGACAGTGAATACACTATTAAAGCTTACACTGATTTTTCTAACACAATTTAGATTTCTACTATTTCTACTATTTAGATTTCTTAAGAAAACACTTTTATCCGGTATATTTTTATTTTCTTAATTCTTTTGCATATTAAATGCTGTACCTTTAAATTCTTTTTATAGAATAATATATTTTATTTGGCGAAAAAAAGATATATTAGAAATTTTGCAAAAGAATCAGCCAAATTTTATTAGCTCCTTAGTTACTCCCTTTCTTTGATAATTATAATATTATATAATGTTATCCAAAGGAACAAAACTAAAAGCAAATAATAAAGAGTTAACGATTCAGTAATTCACATTATCATCGCTCCAAGACTCATTCTTTTAAAAATAAGTAAACAAAATTATTAAAAAAAACTATATAATTTGACCTTTTTATTATTTTGCCCTTTTTTAAAATAATACAACAAACAAAGCCTTTTCCCATTAGATGGAGTCGACTATATAGATCAAGCGACGCCAACATGTTCTGTCTTTGCACATTTCTATGGTTAGGTTATTTATGAATAGATCCTTCTTAATCGTTTCTCCTATTGTTTTCTTTGGTCTTCCCTTATTAGGCAATCTTTCATTTGGTCAACTCTACGTACAGGAGCCCTCTATATAATTAAAAAAAAGGTGCCTAAGAGTAAAAGATAAAATGGTATAGATAAGGTCAAAACCCCAAATTGGTCCTTTATGTTTGCACCAAGTTTCATATTGGTCCTTTATGTTTCAAAAAGTCTAAATTGATCCTTTATGTTTGCAAGAAGTTTCAAATTGGTCCTTCCGTCCATTTCCATCTAGTTTTGCCGTTAACCCGTGACGTGTCCAGATGATGTGTCGCCTTCTCTCTCCTACGTGTACTGTTTAGCTGATTTGGCCTTAGTTAACCTAAAATTAGGGACTAAAATGAAATAAAATAATTTTTCACAAAACAAAAATATAATTTCCCCACTTTTTTCTTCTTCTTCTTCTTCTTCTTGGTCTAGCCTGCCAAGCACTTCTTCCCTACTCACTGCCTCCTCCTGACTCTCATACAATCCGGCATCTTGCAAATACTGAACACCCAGAATCAAAATCAGCAGAAAAACACTTGTAGAAAGCTCAAAGATTAAGAACAATAAGTGAGAACATAACCTTCTCAAGTTCACGAGTCTTGATCACATCGTAATCGATCAGTTGGCCCACCCATAAAACCGAAACCCCTAGAAAACTAGATAAGCCCTGAGTAATCATGGACCTCATAAACAGATAGTAGCACGCGATTAAATCTCAAAAGTCTCTGCCTCCATGAATTGTTGTGAGCATAGCACTTCATCCGCGGATGAACCTCCAATCTTCAGAAGATAGTAGAAAAAAAGAACATGGAAGAAGTGACGGAAGAGTTATAAGAGAGAGAAAGCACAAAAAGAAAACTGAAGAGAAAGGGAGGAAGAGAAACGCTTACGGAGAGAGAAACGGTGGGGTTTTGCTTTTTGGTTAACAATTCGGTGAAATGGAGGAGAGGTGGAGTGGGAGGATGGTGAAGACTGAAGAGGAATAGGATTGGAAAAATGAAGAGGCGGCAACGAGCGGCAAAAGTGGCGGCTGAGGAAGATTGAGAAGATGTAAAAGTAGGGAAATTATATTTATATTTTATGAAAAATTATTTTGTTTCATTTTAGTCCCTAATTTAAGGTTAACTAAGGCCATGTCAGCTAAACAGTACACGTAGGAGAGAGAAGGCGACACATCATCCGAACACGTCACGGGTTAACGGCAAAACTGGATGGAAATGGACGGAAGGACCAATTTGGAGTTTCTTGCAAACACAAATGACCAATTTAGACTTTTTGAAACATAAAGGACCAATATGAAACTTGGTGCAAACATAAAGGACCAATTTGAAGTTTTGACCTACAGATAATTACCAAATTTTTAAGGTAAAAATATTTTAATATTGCTGACAAAAATGCATTAAGGGGAGGCAATGCAGCGTAGGAGATTACAGTTTTAGACATGGCTAAGAACCACAGAATACCAAAATCCTCTATAAATAAATATTTAGCCTGAACTAAAGTTAAATAAATAATATTCAAACACGTAGGAGAGAGAAGGCGACACATCATCCGAACACGTCACGGGTTAACGGCAAAACTGGATGGAAATGGACGGAAGGACCAATTTGGAGTTTCTTGCAAACACAAATGACCAATTTAGACTTTTTGAAACATAAAGGACCAATATGAAACTTGGTGCAAACATAAAGGACCAATTTAAGTTTTGACCTACAGATAATTACCAAATTTTTAAGGTAAAAATATTTTAATATTGCTGACAAAAACGCATTAAGGGGAGGCAATGCAGCGTAGGAGATTACAGTTTTAGACATGGCTAAGAACCACAGAATACCAAAATCCTCTATAAATAAATATTTAGCCTGAACTAAAGTTAAATAAATAATATTCAAACACGTAGGAGAGAGAAGGCGACACATCATCCGAACACGTCACGGGTTAACGGCAAAACTGGATGGAAATGGACGGAAGGACCAATTTGGAGTTTCTTGCAAACACAAATGACCAATTTAGACTTTTTGAAACATAAAGGACCAATATGAAACTTGGTGCAAACATAAAGGACCAATTTGAAGTTTTGACCTACAGATAATTACCAAATTTTTAAGGTAAAAATATTTTAATATTGCTGACAAAAACGCATTAAGGGGAGGCAATGCAGCGTAGGAGATTACAGTTTTAGACATGGCTAAGAACCACAGAATACCAAAATCCTCTATAAATAAATATTTAGCCTGAACTAAAGTTAAATAAATAATATTCAAACACGTAGGAGAGAGAAGGCGACACATCATCCGAACACGTCACGGGTTAACGGCAAAACTGGATGGAAATGGACGGAAGGACCAATTTGGAGTTTCTTGCAAACACAAATGACCAATTTAGACTTTTTGAAACATAAAGGACCAATATGAAACTTGGTGCAAACATAAAGGACCAATTTGAAGTTTTGACCTACAGATAATTACCAAATTTTTAAGGTAAAAATATTTTAATATTGCTGACAAAAACGCATTAAGGGGAGGCAATGCAGCGTAGGAGATTACAGTTTTAGACATGGCTAAGAACCACAGAATACCAAAATCCTCTATAAATAAATATTTAGCCTGAACTAAAGTTAAATAAATAATATTCAAACACGTAGGAGAGAGAAGGCGACACATCATCCGAACACGTCACGGGTTAACGGCAAAACTGGATGGAAATGGACGGAAGGACCAATTTGGAGTTTCTTGCAAACACAAATGACCAATTTAGACTTTTTGAAACATAAAGGACCAATATGAAACTTGGTGCAAACATAAAGGACCAATTTGAAGTTTTGACCTACAGATAATTACCAAATTTTTAAGGTAAAAATATTTTAATATTGCTGACAAAAACGCATTAAGGGGAGGCAATGCAGCGTAGGAGATTACAGTTTTAGACATGGCTAAGAACCACAGAATACCAAAATCCTCTATAAATAAATATTTAGCCTGAACTAAAGTTAAATAAATAATATTCAAACACGTAGGAGAGAGAAGGCGACACATCATCCGAACACGTCACGGGTTAACGGCAAAACTGGATGGAAATGGACGGAAGGACCAATTTGGAGTTTCTTGCAAACACAAATGACCAATTTAGACTTTTTGAAACATAAAGGACCAATATGAAACTTGGTGCAAACATAAAGGACCAATTTGAAGTTTTGACCTACAGATAATTACCAAATTTTTAAGGTAAAAATATTTTAATATTGCTGACAAAAACGCATTAAGGGGAGGCAATGCAGCGTAGGAGATTACAGTTTTAGACATGGCTAAGAACCACAGAATACCAAAATCCTCTATAAATAAATATTTAGCCTGAACTAAAGTTAAATAAATAATATTCAACATGGTTCACAAATTACATCTCGAGCTCTCAAACTATAAGGCCAAATGGTATCATCAATAAGCACTTCATATTCCAAGCAAACACAGCCTATTGCTGCTACATAAATAGATTGCTTGCTTGTGTGTTTTCACTTCTTTCCACCACCAGAGACATTGAACTTGAAGAATATGATGTCCCCATCTTGGACAACATATGTTTTCCCCTCCTGTTTGTACTTCCCAGCAGCCTAACAGAAAATACAAAAGGCAATGCAGAAGAAAAGGTTAAGGGCAGTTTGGTATACATTCCAAACAGTGCAATAAATGTAATCTCACGATTCTAAAAAAAATTTACATCATATTTTATACATACCAAACACACTTTTTATCATATTTTTTCTCTCTCCTAATTTTTCTCTCTATCTCTCTGATCATTTTTCTCTACAGTACTTTCTTTTATTCTACAGTATTTTACATCTGTGTATTTATACCAAGCGTACCCAAAGCTTGTTAAAGATGGGGGCAAACATGGGGGGAAAAGCTAAATCTTTTTTTTTATAGAAAAAGAAATATTATTAAGGAAGAAAGAGAGTACAAATGTGGAGGACAAGAAGTGCTCTAATCAACAAGTCAAGAAAACAAACAAAGAGAAAAACAGCAAAAGGCAAAAAAGCTAAATCTTGTTAGCAGAACATTAAGAATACTCTTGCACATCAGAAATTGGTCCGCTTCTTTGGATTCAATGGCAAAAAGTGCCAATATTAGTTCTTTCCTATGCCTGAAACAACTGATGCGGAAGTATATGACCTACTCTCATTCTTCTCCTTCCAGATTATCTTCAAAACCCGATCCCCAGGAAAGACTTATGTGATAGAAGTGGAGTCATAATATTTGTAATTTTGTACTATACTACAACAACGACAACAACAACAAAGCCTTTTCCCGCCAACGTGTTCTGTCTTTCGCTAATTGTACTATAGGAAAAAAAAAAAAAGGAAGGCAATAAAATGATGAATCATCACATAATGATAATTCCTTTTCCAATTCCTATTTGTCTATATTTCAAGTTTGAAGATTTTCGCGAAGGAGGCTTGATGTCATTAAGTTTCAAATTGAGGGGGAGTATTGGAAATAGTAAAATTAATTCAAAACTTTCTAGAGCTTTCTAGGCTAGTTCAATGTCTATCTAATATTCATAGAATCATTTCTAGAAGTATGTCGTGTTAGTATATGTGCTTGATCTTGAGTCTTCACAAACTTTAGATCCACTTCCTTTTTGGCAACTTGCTCTCTAATAAAATAAATCCTTTTCCAATTCCTATTTGTCTATATTTGAGTAGAAATCAAGTCAACTGACAGACCCATCTCCCGCAATATCTAAAGGTTGTCTGATGAAAGGTCTTTCAAGTAGATAGAACTTCCATTCTCCAAATTAAGCAATAAATACAACAACAAACAAAGCCTTTTCCCACTAGGTGGGATCAGCTATATGAATCAAGCGACACCAATGTGTTTTGTCTCCAATTTCAGCAATAAATAAATTTCAACAGTCAATTTAATTTAAATACCAAGTAGGTTTAGGAAATAGAAAAGAAACAACAGCAACAATTATTCAGAATTTCAGATTATGCCAAAACCCACCAAATAGGTGACCCTAGAATAGAACTAAATAGCACCGAGGGTGGTGGTGCCTTTCCCTCAGCTGGGTCTTCCTCACTTCAAGTAAATTATTGTTAAAGAACACTTCGTTTTGTTACTCAGTTACTAATCAATGCAGGCTCACGGACAAAAATCCATTGTAAGCAAAAGCAGTTGACAGAAATAATTACAGCTTAAGATTAAGCACTTACCTTTACAGCTGACTCAGTACCAAGTTCCTTTAGATCCTCAAACTTCATGACCTGGAAATCAACAAAGCAGCCAAATCAGTTATTAAAAGGTGAAGCAGAAATATCAATATAATAAAAGTCACTAAAAGTCTAAAACTTTACAAACAGCCAAAGAAAAAATTACTCGGTTATAGTAATAGCAGAAAATTACTATAACCAGTATGCCAATACCAAAATTATAGTGCAAAGTGCAATATGTAATTTATTAGCTTTACGAAGATCTCCTTGCTCCCATCTATGTCTACAGTTCTTTACTATTACAAATTCTTTAATAAAGGTGTCATCATATCAAAAGTTCACACTTCACATGAACTGTACAGTATAATTTAAGGGTTCAGGAGAATCTTTTTCCGCCACTGGAACAAGAATGACTAGAATTAAGAAATGTTCAAAATAATGAGCTAGGAATAACCTCAGCACAAATAAATCCCCTTTCAAAATCGGTATGGATAGCCCCAGCAGCTTGGGGAGCCTTTGTTTGTCGTCTAATTTGCCAACACTTAACCTGGGAGATGCAAATGATACCCAAGAAAAACAGTCATTGAATTATCAAAGGTAGAAAATGAAGTACATTAAATATGGAAATAATGTTGCTTTTGTGTGACAACTAATAATTGCTTATATCTGCATACATATAATATCGACTAATATAAGATATATTGGTAGAGGACAAACAAATCTCTAAATTCGATGATTTCTTTGAGCATGAGCTACATGACGGTAGCTCAGTCTCTGATGGAGATTTTATGAAAACTGTTATTCAATAGCTTAAGATTCACTAATACTTTATTGTCGATACTAATGATTGCAGAAATTATGAGAACCATAGTTCAAAATGTTGAGATAAATACTGTGAAAGTAACATCTGGAAGTATAAAAGAACATATCTTACCTCATCAGGTCCTGCTGTGAAAAAGTAAATGAGATTAATTGCAGCAAATCCAGTTTTTATGATTTTGGGAAGGCCACTGTTACAATAGCAAACACAGTAGTAGATTAGTTGCCAAAAGATTACAGATCAACTCTATATAACAATATGCTCTTGATCAAGCTGTCCATAATGAGACTAGAGATAACAAAAGGTCTTTCTTTTCAATTGATTTTTAAATAATATCACTGTTCAGTCAGACTGAAGTCTGAACAAATATATACACGTTTACACTGCACACATTCACAGAAGCTCAGCTCACATCAAATGACATTACTAGGTGCCATGGCAAATTGAAATATTTCATCAGCTTTTAATAAAGTAATATTCCTTGAGTAAACTTATACATGCAGTTAAGGAGACATTTAGGACACTCTTATGGAAAAGGAGTTTCTTGCGATGCAAAATTAGTGTATAATATTGGTATAGTACAAGAGCAAGGGTCACTAAAAGAAATAATCTCTCTTCTCATAAGCCGACATGACTGGCCGGTTCAACAGGTTGAAAGAGTCTCAGTTCAAGTATAACCACTGTTAACTGTCAAAACCATTTCTCAGCACTCAACACATTTTATTTAAGAGATAAGACAAACAGCGCTTTTGAAGTTTGAACAAACCTTTGAACTTTGTTCTCCTCACAATACTTAGCGGCTTCATCTGGAGGCATATCAGCAAGATTCCTCTCCAAGACACAGCTGAAAGGAATAATTGGTTCACCTCCATGCTCCTGTACCCTGAATCATAGAGAAGCAAAAGTCAATTAGTTTATCTCACACAACAGGGGGAAGAGAGAGAGAATGATAAGGAAAAATAAAAGTAACAGCACAATATGAACATTTTATGAGCAAACACTACCACATACAGAAAAAAAGGTGACGTGTCTGTCACAGATTGCAAAAGAAAAGCTATTAGTCACTTATGCCCATCCTTCTAGTGAGTACTATTCCCTAGGACTAGGCAAACTAGTACCTGATATCAATTATCAACAAATTGCTCCAATACCCAACCAAAGGGCCACTGCAGTACTAATCAAAAAGACGGTTGTTGCTACTGGATGACGAAATGGGTTTTGGAATTTATTAACATTCTCCAAAAAGGGTACTGTTTTTTTTTATAGAAACCAAAAAGGATACTGTTAATAATCCTTAGAAACAATACTG
This sequence comes from Senna tora, assembly GCA_014851425.1. Classification (NCBI taxonomy): domain Eukaryota; kingdom Viridiplantae; phylum Streptophyta; class Magnoliopsida; order Fabales; family Fabaceae; genus Senna; species Senna tora. Next base: position 36,088,403 of record CM026261.1, read on the forward strand.
TCTTCTGCAGCATCATTAATTTAACAACTGGAACAAAGAGTAACTCTCCATCATCAGGAGGCTAAGGAAAAGAAGACCAAGGGTGTGTTTGATATGATCATGTGTTAAACTAATGAAGTTAACAACAGACATGGTATCTGGATAAATTTTGAACATTGACCCTCACCCTTCCACTCTCATCTACACTTTACCAGGCAACACCCTACCGAGGCATTTATATAAGCAAGTCTTCAAAAATACTTCTTAAATGTAGCTTATTCATTGAGGCATAGCCACTACTGGAGTGAAAATATCTCAGATTCTTATTTTTGCTTTATTTGTTTTTAGCTACATGACTACATCTTGAAAATTTAAGTGTCTTTTATATACACAAAATAAATAAATACAAAAAAAAAAATATGTATATATATGACAATGAAAAGGCATACATACCACGCATGAATTTTTGGAAGAAACTTATTCTTTTTTCTTTGGTAATCTTTCTCATTCATGTTGACCTGAAAATGAATTGTAGGTTTTAACAGGTAGAACTTTAATAAATAATCTCAGCTAAATAACATCAAAAACCAATATGGAGCCATGGATATTGCTTAACTGTCAACTCCTTATCCCCTAGCAAAGCACTTTATGGACACCAACACAAAGGTATGCAGTGCAGGTATGACATAAAACAGATCCAATGATAAGGAAGTTTCTAAATATTTTAGAATGTGACAGGATCAGGAAAATTAAACTAACGTGCATGCATATATGTATCTGTGAAGTACATATTTCATAACTCAAAAGAGGAGGGAAAGTAACAGAACTATACATACAGTACACCAGAAAATTAACAATTAATTGCCATCTTGTAAGGCTGCAAGGGTCTTTAAATATCAAAATATCAACTTTTCTTTTCTACTTAAATTTCAGCCAAACTAATATTTACTATCATAATTTAAGATGAAGAAATAAAATAAAATGGAAGCTACCAGGTATACAACTGGCTTGGCAGTAAGCAACTGGAAAGAATTTAGAATCTCAATGTCAGCAGCTTTCCAATCCCCTAGTCGTACATCTTTCCCTTCCTGAAGGGATGCCTTGACCTGTAAACATTAAAAACTGTCATCCTGCTTTTTTCCACCCAATTTGAATTAAAAAAAAATGATATATAACATTGATCATAAGAGATGCAAGTGACTGGTAGAAAGTGATAGCATCTTTTTTTTTTTTTTTGATAGAAGAAAGTGATAGCATCTTAATTATGTGACTGTAGGACAGAAGATAAAGACAACTGCAGTCACACAAACTACCATTCCACGCCTGTTCATGAGCTCAAAGTTATCCACATGGACCACATACATTGATTTGATTTGTTTACAAGGGTTTTGATTCGACTGTAGGCCTTAAATTGATTACATAGGTTGTATTTCACACAATACAAAGAATTTCATATAATATATAAAGGATTCCAGGAGAAGAAAGCCATGTATCAACAAGTTCCAAATAAACCATACCATAAGAGGAAAAAAACAAAACAAAACAAACAAAAAAAATCTTGGCAACTTAAATAAATGAACAAATACAGTTAATAGCATGAACTGCGAGATATATGCAATAAGAGAAAGCACCAACTATCACATACATTAGGTGTGATAAGAGAAACAAATAAAGGATATATAAAACTAACAGTAGCAGTACATTTTTTTAAAAAAAAAAAACTTTTTAGAAAAAAAGGAGGAATAAAAGCTGAACTTATACCCTTAGACAACATTCATGCTCAATTTTTAACTGCTTGTCATTGCTCCTCTTCATGCTCTTTTCAAGATCTTCTATCTTCCTCTCCATGAACTCAATATCCTAGTATGTAATACAAAGAGCAAGGCTCAGAAGATCCTTCATCAACAGTTATATTATAGCATATAAACAACATTAGAAGACAGACATAATCAATTAAGTAAAGAAACATAAACAAACCTAAATTTTGAACAGTTTACCATGGGTAAAAAATAGCTAGTCACCCAACTACCAGATACACCACACCTTTTGAGATATTATTGAACAATGAATTACAACTATTATACATACATAAACATATATATATAGTTCCCTATTACTAAAAATAAAGACAATATTTTCTTGGCCCATTAAGCCATTATACTAGCTTTAAAAATTTTAGCAACTAAACTTAAAGATACAATAACCACCGTGCTAACTACCATGCTTCAATTAGTTCAGAAAGTTCCCCTTGTCGGCCATCCAAAGTACCATTTAACTAGGAGCTTGTTTTCAATCTAATAAATATTCACTTCGAGTATCATATCCAATTTTGAGCCAATACTTGAACTTACAATTAGACAAATGGAACTCTCAAATTTTTCATGTATATATAACCTTATAGATCTGTCATTTTATAACTTAGAATCAATTTAAGCAACGTATCCACAAAAAAGATTTATTGATAGAAATATTATTCAAAATAATATAGAACTAGAAGATGAAATAAATGAAGAAGAACAACTAAGGGCAAGAAATCCCCAAATGAGAAAACATTATAAAGCCTCTAAATAAAACAAAAGGAAAAAGGCATTTGAAGTTTGAACTGCTCATCAATGTAGTAAAGCTGACCAATCTATACATACAAAGTATAGACTCCCTTAACATACCCATGTGCAGAGCACCAAAGAGAATCCATATAGACAATTATATGGCATAATATAAGGGTAAAGAGCGGCCCTTAAAGATTCAGCCATTCCTCTCCAACCGTAAAGATAGAAAAGGTTTTACTTGTGTTTTATATTAGGAGAGGCTGGAATGTATACTACAAAAAATACAATTTATCTTCAATTATCAATGATATCTCAAACTATCACACTTCTATTCTGCATTAATATAGGTATTAATTTTGGATGGCATAATAGAAAGTAAACTATGCACAAGTAGAAGATTATATCCAAAAAGAAATTGAAGACAGTGGTAGAAAGTTCTTATATATTTTGTCCCCTGCTAATTAGCCATTAAGTTGCATGGTAAGCTGCTCCAATGCTCCATTAATACACAGTGGGTTACAATCAGTGCAAGCAGAACTGCTTTTTGAACCTGATTTTATAGAGCTGATGTGGAATAACAATATGCATTGTTTGGTTTTATATAACAAAGGAGTATGAAGGATCCAATTTCAAAATTAATCAGAGAAAAATTGAATGTGCACATAGTGGTAAGTTCAAATTCAGTCACTATCTTATCTATCCGTACAAATAATTTGAGCTAGTATTTGAACACGCCATTGAAATCAGTAGCAGTATTTGACATTACGGAGAGGATAATTGCCAAGAGTAGGGATTGGCAGGTTGGAAGAGACTATCATTGACAGTATGGTAAATCAAGGGATTGGCAGGTTGGAAGAGACTATCATTGACAGTATGGTAAATCAACCTCCATACAATGTAAAGCTTCCAAAATTATTTGTTTTTTATTGTCAATTTAGGTTGTTTACAGAAGTGAATTGAATTTTCCCACAATGTCAAAATGGAGCCCCTTCCAGATGCCACTTTTTCATTTGCTGTCTCTAGCCAATGCAATAATCTGTTATTGAAATGTGGCTCACTGTATGCATGGGAGATTCGGGCCTCATATGATATGAGATCGGTGACTTAATGGCTGTTTCAGGTTACTAGAGTTAACTATTTTGGTTAAAGCCAATTAAGCATTGATACTTCAAAAACATATCCTGTCCAGTGCGTACCCAAACTCACATCAAATATTACATGACACTTCAAATTGCATTTTTTCTTCTCATAGGCTATATGATGCCATGCTCTGTACCTCTGTTATTATTGGTGCTTCGTAGGTTAGAGCACAACAACAACAATCAAAGCCTTTTCCACTAGGTGGACTGGTGGAGCCGGCTATATAGATCAAGTGACACCAACGTGTTCTGTCTTTACTCATTTCTATGGCTTCGTAGGTTAGAGCACATAACCAGAAAATTTTCAGAACCCCAAAACACTTGATATGGATAGCAAACGATAGTTATCTTGTAAATTCTATTTCCTTGAAATCTAATCAACCTTTACTTCCGTCCTCAGGCCCTTACTCAACTGTATTGCCATACCAAATATTAAAGCTTAATTGGTTTTTCATTTTAGTATTTGCATGGTGCATGTCATTGTATAAAATCTCATCAGACCAAACCCTGTCTGCCTCATATATATTATTAAAAATTGCTCAGGTAATAAAACATACCTTCAGCCGTAATTCTTCAGTTATAACCTCTAGATCTCGCACTGGGTCAACAGAATCATCTACATGGATAATATCTGGATCCTCAAATGCCCCTAACAAACAGCAAGAAGAATAGGTTATAATCCCAAGTCAATATCATAATCAACCACAATGCAACAAGGATAGAAATGTTACACAATCAAGCTTAGACATCTTACGCAAAACATGAAAAATGCCATCTACTGCACGGATATGAGATAAAAAACTATTGCCCAACCCCTGTCCTTCATGAGCACCTCGAACCAATCCAGCTATGTCATGGATTTCTAAGAAAGCTGAGACCTGTACATAAACTTTAACTCATCAAGATAGAGGAGAGACTAAGTCATCAATTAGAAACAGTAATACCTCAAATGCAAAATTAAAATTAGTAACAGCTTAACTGAAAAACCATATATTAGTAGGATTTCCCATGGACATCACCAACACCATTTTGTTGAACAAATTACTTAGATTTCCAGAATAGTTCAAAGACAATGAAAAATTACTTTCTTGGAATAAGAATATACATGGATTCTGACACTGCTGGATGCATGATTATTACAAATTACAATACCAATTTTTTAACACAGAAAAAATGTTGATATAGATGAAAATACCTCGAAAAACATAATGGTAGTCAATTGCCTACCCTCTACATCAAAAGATGAATGCAGTCAATCCTCTCAATCTAAAAACACTTATTAAGATGAAAAGGTTATTTTCAACTAACTTGAAATTCTATAGAAACCTTCTGCAATGCATTGACATTTTTGTTATGTCATTTGTGCCTGCTTCTGTCCTAGATCACATTATTTACCTTTGTTTCCTTGTTGGACTACCAACAACAACCATAGTTATTTACGGCGCACTGTTGCGAAAAGGGCTCCTGGAGCCATTGCGCATTGCACACTGCGTTGCGCATGGCAACATTAAATGCGGCGCACATACATGCACACATACACATATAGTCATATACATATATATATATATATATATATATGAAAATTTTAATTCTAACTCATCGGCTCATCCACACAGAACTTTTAATACATTCAAATTTCAAAAATATATTAAGCATGATCATAAATTCTCCAAAATACATCAAGTATGATGACAAACTCATAATATAAAAAGCAAAAACTCATAAGAGTATAAACCATGTAAAAAAAAAGAACTCTAATCATCAATCAAGGTAACGTTAACGTTACAAAAGAAAAAAAGAAACAAACCTGAGATGAAGAGCAGGGAAAAGACAGTTGAGACTTGAGAAGGAAGAAGCTAAGTTACGTAGAAAAGGAGTAGAGAAGGAGGAAAACTAAAGACACACTGAATAAGAATGTATTTTTTAATCTTAAAACCTATTTTTTAATGGGCCTTCGACTTAGGGTTATCAATAAGACAAAGAAACCCTTTTAAACATCTTTCTTTTAATGAGTTATGGCTGCATGAAGGTGGCGAACATTGCGTGCGCCATGCGCCATGGTCAATGGCGCAAGTTGCGCGTGCAACACACGGGCAACGGCTGTGGCGTTGCCCAAAAGGCCATGGCACGCGCAACAGAGCAATAGCACGCGCCATGGCGCGCAATCAATAACTATGACAACAACAATAAAAAAACAAAACATTTTTTCCACTAGGTGGGGTCGGCTACATGGATCAAGTGACAGCTATGAAGCACAGACACGATGACACTAAATTATTAAAATTACAGAACACGACCCGGCATATATATATATAGAAATATATATTGTAATTCCAATGAACTTGAAAAATAATAGAATTTTAGAAGGAATGAAGAAGTGAGTTGAAGAAAAGAAAAGAGTTGAATAAGATGAAAGAGTGGATAAGAAGGACAAGGTCGAAGTTATATACAAGAGAGAAGAGAAAATGAGTACAAGAGAAGAAACACACGTTTTCTTTTAGCAAATGGGAGGGAAATACTCCAAAAATGATGAAACCTCGCACATTTTACCTCTTTTTTCTAAAACAAAATTTATTTTGTCGTGTTCAACTAGTGTCCATGACGTGTTGAATCCGTGTTCGAGCCGAGAAAAATCATTTTTAAATTGGACACGTACGAATGTGTGTTGGACACATGAAGTCAATGTGTTAGTGTCATGTCGGACACTGACACGTGTCTGACACGCTTAAACTTTGGAGTGTCCATGCTTCATGGAGTGACGCCGATGTCTTCTATTTTGGTTCATTTCTATGGTTAGGTTGCTAATAGTTAAAAGTAAAACCACCCAAATAGTTCCTCCTATTGTTTTCTTTGGCTTCCCTCCACCTCTAGTTATTGGGCTATCTTCCATTTGATATACTCTATGTATAGGAGCCTCTAATGGCCTCCTTTGTACTTGACCAAACCACCTAATGTGTGTTTCAACCAAATTTTCTAGTATGTCCACTCATCCAACGCAATATTCTCATTTCTGCGACATTGAATTTTTGCTCATGTTGAGTTTTTATCGCCTAACATTAGGTACTATACAACAATGCAGGTCTTATAGCAATGCGATAAAATTTTCCCTTAAGTTTGAGTGGTACTTTTCTATTACAAAGGACTTCTGAAACCTTCCTCCATTTCATTTACCTAGCTTGGACCTATGATTTACGTCCCCCTCTATTTCTCCAATATTTTTTATGATAGTCCCCCCCAAATACTTCAAACTTTTGACTTATTGGACTACCAATAAGTTAAGATATAAAGAGGTGACTCCCCCTTTTACAACTTATGTTAAAATTCTATGGAATGGATTTAATTCTAGTGATTGCAAATTTCTAATTACTTATATTGGATATACTTGATACTACACAAACCATATGGTTAGCATCATGCCAAAAGATCCACCAAGCCATTATAATTTCATCCTCTTATAATTTTCTTTGTTATTAGATATTCTTGCTCCCTTTCGAGCCCCTTCGGTTCCTGATAGCAGGATTTGGAGTTTAGATTCTTCGGGCTCATATACTTGCTCTTCGTTTTTTAAATACTTGACTAAAACCCCAAACCTTAATCCTAATCTCCTTCCTAAATCTTTCTGGAAAGTAAAGGTTCCTTATAAGGTAAAGGCTTTTGTATGGACAGCGGCACTTAATAGAATTAACACTAATGATATGCTTCAGACTCGTCGTCCCAATAAGGCGTTGTCACCAGATGTGTGTGTCATGTGTTTTAGAAGGTCTGAGACGAATAGCCATCTCTTTTTACATTGTGAAGTGGCAAGGTCTATGTGGAACACGCTGTTTGGTATATTTGAAGAGAATTGGGTATGTCCGGCAAATTTGGATACCTTTCTGGGTATTAAATTTGTGGGCTTTGGAAGGAATAAGGAACATAAAGCTCTTTGGCAATGTGCAGTTTTGGCGACGCTATGGTGTCTTTGGCTGGAAAGGAATGCTAGGGTCTTTAAGAATAAATTCCTCTCACCTCATCTGCTGTGGGATAGAATTACTTTTTTGTCTTCTTTATGGGCTTCGTCGAATGGTCTGTTTAGAGGAATGTCCATTATGGATATTCAAAGGGATTGGAAGGCCCTACTGAGATAACGTTTTAGTTTTCGTTTAATTGTCTTCTTTTATTTCTATTCCTGAGGACTGCTTGTCCTCGAGCTTGTAATCTCAATTTTTTCTTTAATACAATTTCTTTTTTCTATCAAAAAAAAAAATAATTTTCTTTCTTATATGTAACTTTTGACGACATTACTTAACAGTGAACAGTGAACACAACTTCCCAACATCATAACAAATCAAAGTTGCTATTATCATTATGTAAACCCATTTTTGAGTCAAGTGCATCTCATGGATTAATCTATTTCTATCATCAAAGAAGGTCCATTTCATACAGTGAAGGGGATAACTCAAGGTGCTTCCAAGTTGTAACAAAATCATAATCTTTGTGTTATAGAGAGTTAGAAAGTAGAATCTAGTTAATACTAATTTACTAATCTGGTGTATTTACCTATAATAATGTTAGTTTTGCAGCTTTTACCTTCTAGTTAATTAAAGGCAAAGAAATCACCAAACATTATGGCTTATGCATAGCAATATCAAATATAGATGAACATGAACTCAAAAAATCATACTCCAGATAAAAAGATGTGTCTCTCGTTCATGAAAGATTCCCATATAGTTTCAAGTTTCAACTATATTTTACAGTATTATAAGTGATTCATTACATGACCACAGCTGCGATCTACGGTTTGAGTGAGCTACATACCTCACTTTTTGGCTTGTATAATTGGCAAAGCCACTCAAATCGCTCATCTGGGACATTGACCCGTGCCTCATTAGGCTCAATGGTGCAGAAAGGAAAGTTCTCGGCAGGTATCGACAACTTTGTGAGTGTATTAAAAAGTGTAGATTTTCCAACGTTTGGCAAGCCCACCTGAATAAGGAAAAAAACAACAGAATAACTGAAAAGTTTCTTGATAAATAATGTCATAAGTTCACTGGCTCACAATAGTTAAACCAACAGTTCCCCTGACATCAATGCACAACTTTCCTAAACAAATTCATGAAGCTGCAAAAAGAATCCAGCTTAGTTGTTGAGAGTAAAGGCTATTAAACCCAATAACACAAATATAAATCCTCATCTGCCAATGTGTAGTGGCTCTTACGCGAGGTTCCATCCCTATAATCGATGTGAGGGCCTTATTGCAGCTATTGCACTGCTTACCCTCAGCTAAACTTTTTCTTAGTAAAAAATCAAATATAAATCTTTTCTACTTCAAGTTACTAACCATTCAACTAAAAACATTATTCAAAAAAAAAACCGGAATAAACCTAAAAAAATATGCATATCCCAAGTCCAATTTGATCACCCATCAGAATTTAATTTCGCAAGTAAGGAACGCAACTAGAAAGGGGGAAAAGGAAATCCCATCATAAGATGAAGATAAAAGAAAGAAGCATACAATCCCAATCTTGAGATGCGATGAGAATCGACCAAAGATGGGGCGTTCAGCTGGCGCTTCCTTCGATTTGGCAGCTTTGGGCGGCATTGTCTCGGACACAGAAAGAAGAAGCTCAGATTAAGGGTTGGGTTGGGACGAATAGGTGCGACGCAGAAAGAAGAAGAAGAAGAAGAAGAAGAAGAGAGGTTGAGCGAGCGAAGCTCCGTAGGGTTTTGTTTGTGTGGAGAGTGTTGGTAGTGGAGTTGTGTTGCTGCGGCTACTGCCTGGGAATATTATCATTGCGTGCCACTGTTAGCCATTTTATTGCACTACACTAACCAAAAAAGTTTCACATTTCACAAAAAAAAAAAAAAAAGCCAAAATTCTTTTTTCTTAATATTACCAAAATATAAAATAACAAAAACAATGTTATTTAATATTAATATTTTTATGAAAACAAATTTATTTATTTATTTTACTTCATTTCACTTTGTATAATATATTACATATATACAAACAATTATATTTAAGGGTGTTCCCAAGGCAATTTTAAGCAATAAAATAATACACATATTAATCAAACTATAAATAACCAATTTTAAATTGTTCAATTTGGCGGTTTTAATCTTTTAACTTCTTAAATTTATATATTTAAATTTATTAATAAAAATGTATAATTTTATTTTTAATATAAATAACAATAATATATCAGTAACATTTTATTCAAGAGGATTAGATTGAATATTAAGGAGGAAAAAAAAGAGTGTTTTAGTAACCCTCTATTTGTTTGGTTTTTAAAATTTTAGAAGGAAAGATATTGAAGGAATTTATGTTAACCCTCCTTAAGTATCCCCTTTGTTCATTTGAATTAATACAAATTAAAAGATTCAAAAAAATCCAAGCAAGGAGAAGATAACCCATAATTTAAAAGTATGTTTGGCGATTAAGAGAGAGATATTAGAAGGGAGGGGAGGGGAGGGGAAGAGAATGGAAGGTAATCTCCTATTTCTCTTCTCTAATTTGGATTCCTCCAAAATATTTCAAATTGAGTTATTTTAAAAGGAAAATACTTGGGGTAAGTTTTCATATATCTTTGCTATAAGGTTCCTCCAATCATATACTTTATTTACACTCCCTCTCATCTATGATTAGTCACATAAAAAGTGGTCTTTATATTCTCTCTCCACCATGATTGGTCATACTTCAATTTTTTACCACGTGTCACCTTTGTATTGAGGAACCTTACCTAACTTTAGTCCATTTTAAAATTGTGAAGAAGAGGAATAATGGAGGATTAGAAATTAATCCTCTATCATCTCCTCCTTATTCCCAAACAAGGATAAGATATTCAACTTTTCTCATATTCTCCTCCTTAATACTCAATTCAAACACAACTTAATACAAACATACCCTATGTGTTGAAACTGTTGTGTCGAAGCCGATTTATTTTTTATTTGGGCACTTACAAACGTGTCAAACACGTGTCTACCGTGTTTTGCAACAACGCTTGTCCTTACAAATTGAAGTGTTTATTCTTTTTAGGAGATCTTAGATTCTCCCATTTTTGACTCTCTTGATGATATTTGTTTTTTAGTTATTAATATTATGCATTTAATCAAATCTCTTCTAAGAAAAATCTAAATTTTGAGATATTTCAAGACCTTCAATTTTAAAATATTTCAGAGCATTACATGAATGACACTCTTAAAAAAGAATATTCTCCCTAACTCATAATCAAAATTTATATGAATCTTAAACCCATATTTTAGTGGGTCGGATCCTAAGAATAGTCAAATCTCCACTTATCTAAATTTGTAAAAATTTTGAAATAAATTACTATTTTATTAATATAAAATTTATTTTTATCACCTATAACCATAAAAAATTAAAAAAAATCATAAATATACTATTAAATTATTTTAATAGGTATGAATTATTTTTTTTCTCACAATTATATATTTTCTCAACACAAAAAGTTTAAAAATATTACTTCTTTTAAATATAAAAATAAATAATTATTAGGTTAAATGTCCATTTTGGTCTTTTATCTTTCACCCAAGTTCCATATTTGTCCTTTATCTTTCAGAAATTCTAAAGTGGTCCTTTATCTTTCCCAAAAATTCCAAATTGGTCCTGTCCATTTCTTAAGTTAACTGCTGACGAGGGCACATCATCTCTTTTACGTGTCCATTTAAGTTGACGTGTCATACCATGTCATCGCCACATCGTCGACACTCGACACGGACAATGAAATAGAATATGGCATGGTGCTGACGTGGAGTGACAAGTCAGCTTAAATGAACACGTAGGAGATATGTATCCACCTCAGCACGTCACATTTGCAGTTAACGAAAGAAATGGACGGAAGAACCAATATAGAACTTCTTAGAAAGATAAAGGACCAATTTAGAACTTCTAAAAGATAAAGAACAAATATAGAACTTGGGTAAAAAATAAAGGACAAAAATGAACATTTATCCTAATTATTATTACTACAAATAAAGATACAGATAGAGTACCTCCATTGAATGAGTATTTTGATAATCCCTAGTCAATTACATAGCCAAATAGATATATATATTTGTAAAAAGTAGTAAAACTATATATTTGTAACAACTAACAACTAATTATAGACATGCCATTCTTCTCCACCTGTCAATTACATAGCCAAATAGATATATACTTAATTCACTTGAGTGAATAATTAAGGTAAAGACTGATCTAAAGAATACAATTGCAACTTGACCCTATATGACAGAAAAAACACATCTCCGGTTAAACTTTTTTAGACAAAAATATTCATAATTTACCCATTCCACTACCATGTGAAGTGAAAATATATATATATATCAGATGGAATAATAAATAATAATAACATAAATTCAATAAAACAAATTGAAAGAATCAGTAAAAGCATATTAACTAAACTGTCATTGTTCTTCAATAAACTATTTTGCAGCAGCATCATCCATGATGTGTTTGCCTCCTCTTTGTGGCAGATCCATTCTCTTCTTCATCCACACTTGATGATGATGATGATGGCTCCTGTATTTCCTCTGGTTCTCCATCTTTCATTCCTCTCAAAGCTTGATTGCTTGAGAAGGAAGCTTCTCTGCTGTTTGTGTTCAACCAAGCTTCGTGTAGTTGCAGAACATACTCCAAGTGCCATAACACCTCCCCCATTGTCGGCCGGTTCTTCCCGTCGTCGGCGAGACACTTTTCGGCTATCTCCCCATACTTGGACAAGGACTCAGGACAATAACTTCCGGCAAGATGTGGGTCGATAATTGTTTCCAGCGATCTCTGCCTTTGCCATCTCATTGCCCATTCAGCAAGATTGATCTGATCTTTTGGCAAAGTTGGGTTAATCACAGCTCGGGCACAGATAACTTCAAACAATACAACGCCAAAAGAGTAGACATCTGATTTCTCGGTCAGTTGTTGTCGTCTGAAGTACTCGGGGTCTAGGTACCCGAAACTTCCTTTTACAGCTGTACTAACATGGGTATGGTCCAATGCAGGACCATCTTTTGACAAGCCGAAATCAGACATTTTGGCTACGAAATTCCCGTCTAACAATATGTTGGTTGTCTTAACATCCCGGTGAATTATTCCTCGGTCAGCTCCAGTATGCAGGTAATGAAGTCCTCTTGCAGCACCAATGCAGACTTCGAGGCGCTGCTTCCAAGTTAGTGGTGGAAGATCACTCCCAAATAGATGACTTCTAAGGGTCCCGTTCGCCATATACTCATAAACCAAAATCATCTCATTTTGTTCTTCGCAGAAGCCAATGAGGGACACTAGATGCCTATGCCTGAGTTTGGAAAGCATCTCAATCTCTGTCTCGAATTCAGCAAGACCTTGATCGGACTGCGGGTTGGCCCGCTTAATTGCAGCAGGGACACCATCATCAGTCTCTCCCTTGTACACCTTACCAAAACCACCAACTCCAATTATCAAACTATCGTCAAAGTTTTTCGTTGCAGCACGAATTTCTGCTAATGTGAACCGTTTGCCTACTCTGGTTGATGCCACTGATCCAAATAGATTTTGAGTTCCTGCTGATCCCTTGGCACTCACAGTGCTGTTCACAGTGGCCCCATAAAGAAACAATGGCCGCCAACCCGGTGAGTTGTTTTTGGTATCACTTGAAGCTTTCCTCCGGCTTTTGCAAAAGCAGAAAACAAGAGCAAATATTGATGCAATTACGGCAACAGAAGCTAGACCTGCTCCAATTCCCACCCAAAGAACTCGCGCTTTTGATTTTCCGGTTGAATTGCCCGCTGAATCATATCTCTCAACATAGGCAAGATTCCCGTTTCGACTAATCTTGAAAATTTCTAGCCCGTTTAAGAGAGCATCAGTCCCTGCAGCACCAGCAGCCGTATCGGGACCCAATTGAACCCAAAGTGTATTGATTCTTGAGGACACAGAATCAACATAGTCCTGGTGATATGCTTTATTTATTCCTCCAGCTCGTCTATAAATATCGAAATTATCCGCTGCTGACCTGTTGTTTATGTAGATCCTGAAAATTCTCTCATTTGGCTTATCGAATTGCAGCTCACAGAAATGTAATCGAACCATGTAATCAAAATCAGGGTCCACTTCAAACTTCCACGACATGTTAAATCGTTTCTCCAAGACTTGATTGTTGGACATTGTAACCGCAGTCTCATATACAACGAGAGGAGCCACTGAAGAATCATTCATTGAAGCATATGTAATATTAGAAGAATTCTTAATATTTGAACCAGCATTTTGTGTGATCATGTAGCCGGAATCCACTTCCCAAGTTCTCCAAAAATCTTTGTCTTCATTGGATGTAATCTCAGGACCACCAACATTCAACCTATACATAGTCTCCATCCCGCTGTGTCCAACCAAATTCAAATTCGTATCACCTCCCCCAACTTTATCAACCGAGCCGGTGAAAAGTCCATCCGCAACCGGGACAATCTCAATGGCATTAATAAAGCCAAATGAACTTTTTGTTGCTGCGAATTCAATCACAAGCACACCAGAATTGACAGCCAGAATATACTCTTTAATCAGGAAGAACGAACTCGAATTGCCTCCAGAATTCTGCAAGTTCATATTCTTGTGTGATACCTCACTGGGAACATTGAACTCAGACATTAGATTCAGACCATTGGCCGAAACGCCGAACGACGACTCGTTCACATTGTAGTTCTCAAACTCAAAGGGACAGAAATGGAGCCTGACAATATAGTTTCCCTGAACTCCTTTAACTGTGTAATTATAAGCACCCGTGAAGTACCGGGCAGTCTTGTAGAGAGGATCGAAGGGCGAACTTCCACTAAGTGTAGAAGTGGAAGCAGCAACACCAGGAGAGCTAAGAGTGACATTGTTATTAGATTCCATATCCCCAATCCATTTCCTACCATCCACATTCACAGAAGAATTTGAACCACAATTTATAAAAACCGAATCTGACTTTACTTCCCCAATGCTCACTACAAGCACAGACACCGAAATTATGATCACTAGATTCAGTCCACTAAAGAATCCCTCAATTAAGACCTTCTTCCCCATTCTGGCTATATTTCCTCAATGGTAACTTCAATTTCACTTCAAACCCTAAAGTCCGTCCCAATAGGGAAGATAAGGCAAAATCAACACAGACCCAGAAAACCAAACCCTCCCAATTCACAGAAACAACCTTCTACATCCAAGATTTTGAACAAGCAAATCAAATCCATAGGCAACTTTGAACCAAAACCAAAACCAAAACCGTGAATAGCATATAATGAATGAAGTTACCATTTGAACACCATGTGAGCTACAACGAAGAACAACACCTCATGCTTTGGCTTATCTGGTTCAGCCTCCAGCAAACACACAGAGGGAGATTTCCCAGATCCGAAGGAAGAAGAAGAAGAAGAAGATGAAGGATAAGGGAGAAAAGAAGAGGAGGAGGCGGCAATGCAGTATGTGGGAAATGGGAATCAGAAAATAAAGACAAAAACTTTGGTCACCGGTGGTGGTGAAAATGGGGGAAACGGAGAAGATAGCATAAAATCAGAGATGCTTCCGGAAATGAGGCTATTTAATGAATAAAGAAGAAAAGGGAAGAAAAGAGAACATGGGTGTCATTGCTTTTTTATTATTATTTATTATTATTATAATTTGTGTTAACAGATTGGAAAAGTTCATTTCATCCAAGCTTTGTTTTGTACCTTCCACAGGAAGCCTGGAATGGAAGGAATCTCACAATATTAAAATTGGTAACTTAATTAATTGTTTTGATTGTAACTGTTATAATATAATAATGTAACAGCTGCAAGTTTTCCTATTTCTAACTTTGTAGTTAATTATTAGATTTTCTTGTCTAAGATTACAATATCCATGTCACACAGTATGGTGGCTAATCTTTCGAGTATTGCAGTGTCAGACTGATAATTCCCACAAGTTGAATGGCATTCCATTCACATCTCTTAGGATCGACTCATGAGCTATAGTCAAAGGAATTCTGCATCATGTGCATGATTTGAATCTGCAGATGATAATTAAGATTCGTATTTACACTGCAACACTTTTATCCAACATCACAAATTCTCTAATCAGGTGGTCCATAATGCATTCAAGGTGGGTCCTTATAATTCCTTATTAATGTAAGTTCTTATTAATATTAATAAATGACATTATATAATTAGAGGAATGTACTAAAGTTAGTGTTGTATTACTGTAGTACTGAACTTTTATCCATAAAGTATATGATTTGGAGTTCCAGATGAGAATCAAGGCCTGTGTCTACACAGGAATACTCTCGACCCTTCCAACATCTCAAATTTTTATATGATACACTTCATCTGCTTACACTTCGACGAATTCATATCTATAATATTTATGATATGTGTTAATTTGAGTCATATTTTAATGGTTTATTAGTAGATTTGGTTTATAAACTTTCAAGGAGAAAATTAAACAAAAGATAATGACAATAAATGTCAAATATGTTACAAAAGTTCAATTTTATTTTTCAAAAGTTAATAATTATTTAATTTAGTTTTGCATAGTGATTCTTTATGTCAAATGGGTTAAGAATGACATAATGACTAGTGAACAATAAGTTTATTGTTTTCAATTTTTTTAAAAATTAATTTAAAATAATAATTTAGAAATATTGATGTAACAAGTATATTTTGATTAAAATATATTATATATTTATTATGGTTGAATTTTTTATATTCTAGTTAAGTAAAAAACAATATAATTAATCAAAGTCAACCATGCATAATGAATATTTTAAATCATTTACATACGCAAATTGTATTAATCACAAAATCAAATCTATGAATTGATTTTGGTAAAGTGCTATTGCCTAATTCTTTTAATACATAAATTACTTTATTTTCACAAATTTCTTTAATAAAATTCCATTTTCCAAGAGTAAATGTTTCAAAATATGTAAAAAAAAAACTAACAATTACATACAGGCTTTTGTTTGAGCATTATTTTTTAGAATAAATAGTATTATTACATCATTTGTAAATTATACTTTTAAAAAAGAAAAAATTTAGAGAATTGTGTTCAATTTGGCTAACATTTAATTTTTTTTAAAAGACAATTATTCTCACTCAAATCTAATCTTTTTTTTTAACTTATCCTTTTAAACATAGACCCTATTCAATAATTTGATAATAAAAAATAATTTGGTTAAGTTATTAAATCCGATTTTCTTATACATATATACTCCTACAAAATTCATTTTTAAATTTTTAGCAGCCTTTAAAAATTATCCACGAATAATATATCACTTTCACTATAGCGCCAGAAACTCGCCATCATTTATGGTAATTACCTGAAAAATCTCGAAGGTAATCGCCCAAATAGTCAACCTTATAATCGCTATCAATGATAGTAATTACCTGAAAAATCTTAGATAATTGATTCAAGCCCCACTGCATCGTAGTAATGTTCTCGTTGAGGGCAATTATAGAGTTGACTATTTGATCATATAATCGCTCTTACTGAGGAGAATTACCTTTGAGATTTTTTAGGTAATTGCCATAATTGATGGTGAGTTTCTAGCGCTACAGTGAAAGTAGTATATAACTATATATTTGTTGATAATTTTAAAAGGTATTTGACTTTGAAGATAAAATATTTTAGAGGCATATAAGTGTAAGAAAACTATTAAATTCAATTATATTAATAATTTTTTTTTCAACTATAAACTATTTCCTTTGTACAATATTTTTATGGGGCATCATTTCTAAATATTAAATACTCAAATTTTGAAGCTATTGGTTAAATTGACTTAACTCCATCTTCCATTTTAATTGATAGATATTTCAGCACCAAAAAAATTGATAGATATTTTTCACTTAAATTAATACATTAGTCCCTATAATTTACTCTAATTTTTAATCAAATTCATATAGTTACATTTTTTTTTTTGTAATTTAGTCCTATGCTTACCTAATATTTGTAATTAAGTTCATACCATTTACTTTAGAAAACAATATTTAAATACAGATAAGTATATAAATTTTACTTAATTAAGTTTAGTTCTTTACCTAATATTTGTAATATTTGTAAAAAATTTTACTTAAGTTTAGTTCTTTACTATTTTGCTGCTTGTGATGTCGAGTTAGATAT
Organism: Senna tora; assembly: GCA_014851425.1. Lineage (NCBI taxonomy): Eukaryota > Viridiplantae > Streptophyta > Magnoliopsida > Fabales > Fabaceae > Senna > Senna tora. Next base: position 36,106,168 of record CM026261.1, read on the forward strand.
ATTTAATGAAAAAAACAAATCTTAGTGGAAAAGAATATGATAACATTGACTTAATTACAAATTAAATGACAGAAAAGTATATAAACCTGATTATAAAAATTTAAACTTTTTTAATGAACAAATTAAAATTCTATAACATGATTTAAGAAAGAGAAAGATATTTTTCAAAAACAATAGAAAGAAAAGTTTTGGATATAATTTAGGTACATTTTAAAAGAAAATAACATATATATATATATATATATATATATATATATATATATATATATATATATATATATATATATATATATATATGTATGTATGTATATATTGGTCAAATACTTAAATTGATCCCAAGAGTATAGAGTGGGTTTCAAATGGATCCTAAATATGTTTCATTTGTTTCACATTGTACGTTTTCATCATGTTTTAAATAAGTTCAACCGTTACAAATTGTCAGTTTTCTCCGTTAACATTGACATAGGAGTGTAAATGAAACGAGCTGTTCGTGAACGGCTCGGGCTCGACTCGCATAATAACTCGATCGGGCTCGTTCGTTTATTAAACGAGCCGAGCTTAAACATTTAAGGCTCGGCTCGTTTAAGAAAAAAATAATATAAAAATATTTTTTTTCTCTATCTTACATGTATTATTATATTTAAATATATAATGAACACTCATTCTACACACACATATATATTGAATTTGTTATGTTATTGTGTTCAAATATATTTTAAACAATAAAACATATATAATAACAACAAAATTCAAAGCCTTTTTCTACCAACAAAAATCAATAAAACATATAAAAGGATAAAATTTATAAATTAATATAAGATATAAGTTAATTTTCTTATGTGCATGTATATTCTATGAAAGTTGATAATTATTTAGCTCGGCTCGTTAAGCTCGGTTAATAAAACGAGCCGAGTTTGATCACGACTTTTTGTTCGTTTAAAAACTCGGGCTTGAGTTCGAGCTCGCCTTATTTTAAACGAGCCGAACTTGAACATCTCAAGCTCGGCTCTGAGTCGACATGACACACTAATTTAAGGACCAATTTCAAATACTATGCGAAACTTTTATAACCAATTTGAAACACTAAATAAAACATATTGAAAAGATTATGAGTGTGTCACGTCACCGTTAAAGAAGAAAACTAACGAATAGTATCGACTAGATTTATCTAAAACACGATAAAAACATACAGAATTAATATAAAAACATTCAAGATCAATTTAAAATCCACCCTATACTTTTTCGGTCGGATTCAAATATTTGACCTAATATATTTTGGATGTGTTTGATGAGTTGTGGGGACAAGAGAAGAGAAAGCATTATTTATTTGAGAATAGAAAGAAGAGAAGTGGGTCACATGGGAGTGTCCGGAAGAGGGAGGGCAGTGTGCAATTATTCTTGTGAAATGACAAAAATGCCCCTGCTCTCTCTATTATTATAAAAGCCTTATCTTGTCTTTATCCTCTTCCGTACCCATTGTACCCCTATATCACTTCACACTTTCCTGTTTCACATTGGTTTGGGTTTGGGACAATGAATCTTTATATATTTTTTTCTTAATTAATTATTAATTTATTAATTAATAATAATAATAATATTATTATTATTATGCCCACCGCTCTCTCCATTTTACTTGTACTCCACCGTATTCTTTCTTACAACATTACATGAGAATATTATTATTATTATTATTAAGATTTATTTAATATGTGTTAGCCACATGCTTGAGATTTCATTTAATTCATAAAAAGTTAATTAAAAATAATAATTTTTAATGTTTAAAAATTTTGTTGATCAATTAGATAAAATTTTAGGACACGTTTGATTATAAAAAATGAGAGGAAGTAATGAGTAGACCCCATTTGCATGTTTGATTTATATTATAAAAGTCGGATTGGATTGGAATTGTCATGACAATAAATTTACTAAACCCGTTAGAAATTAAAGTAATTAACTAACGGGTATTAAATCGTTAGAAAATGTGTTATTTACTGACAGTTTAACTGATCCGTCACAAAATAATTGCTGCCAAATGATCTATTTTTTTTTTGTAGCGTCCCTTTGGAACAACACTAGTTGCTTAGCCAACTCAGATCCTTTGGCGAGAGATGGATTTTGCAGCCAAAGGACGCCACCCAATCATCTAGGCGATCATGAGCGAGTATGTCTAAAACTCTCAGTAAGATTCTATATGCCTTTCAAAATCGAACCGTATAAAAGATAAATGAACCCGCAAGACCATGTGAATGCCTTCAACTATGTCATGTTTATATTGAGCATGACATATGCTTAAACATATGCAATAAAGAAGAATTTATCGAAACACAAGAATGATGATCTCATTTGAATATGAAAGTAAAAATCATATAATTAATCATGTATTATGCATATTTGAGAAATGGTGAACATCCATGTAAGGATAGATTGTGTAAGTAATTTTATAAGTTTTGAAAAATACCTCAAATTTTCAAAACTTAAATCAATAGAGTGTCATACTGATAACGTGTAATAAAATATATATAGAAAGCAAGAAGAATTCTATGAACAAGTGACTAATTGCCAAGAAATAGAGAATTGTAGGGAAAAAGAGTACAACTACTTTTACTCAATTATTACTTATGTACATATTATGACAAGAAGCCTCTATTTATAGGCTAGAAACCTTGTGAGAGTTTACAACACAATACATCAATGTTCGTTCGTTAAGAGATTTCACGGAGAAATTAAGTCAAAGGTTACAAAAAGTCAAAAACATTCATGGAGAATGCCAAAGGTTAAGATGTGTATTATGGATTTATGGACATTTACATATAAGATATTTCATGACAAAAATGACCTTATGGTGAATAAATCAATAAAGAATCTTATATAGAAAACATGATTTTAGATCACACAATGTGATAATTAAAATTCCACAATGATTTTAAATTGAGTAACTTTTTTTTTGGTACCAAATGTTGCATAGTGCTTAATTACTGCTTAATATTAGTTACTTGTCACTGATCCATGGAAGTTAGAAAAGACTGTTGTTAAAAGACTTGAAGTTGAATGTGGTTTTTACTTGTCAATGAGACTTGGTTTACTTGATCACTTTCCACCTATAATAATTGTATGATTTGAGTTCGATTTTTGGTGATCTCTCATTTGGTGGGTCATCTGTAAGTATTCTTTAAATCCAGAGACTTACTTTGACCCTAAACTAAAGCGTCATTCTCTCACCTAAATTTTTATTCATGAAAAAAGAAGAAGGTGGTTTTGACTTTTGAATCATGTGAGTTGTGAATATGGAGTTTATACAATTTTTTTATATCCTCTTTGTAAAATAGTATATAGGATAAAGTTAATTAAAAATTGACCCATATATTTTTGTCTTTTAGTACTTTTCTCTCTCCTATTATTTCTTACCAAATGATCATTTGGTATCCCATGCCATTTATCTTTTTGTACATACATGCATAAACTGAAAACAAAAGTGTGACCCATCATTAAATTTTTTTGTTTTCTAAATTATTTTTTTAAATGATTTTCACTCTTCATTCATGATTTTATAAGCAACCGCACATGCTGAAATTAGAAATATGTAATTTATCCTACTTTGATTAATAACAATATCATTTTATTTTACAATTATGAATTGCTAGTGTTTTGAAGTTTATGTTAGAAGTAAAATAATTGAAGTTTTTGAATTTTGAAGAATAAAAAAATTTGAAATGAATTTATAAACGCTAAAATAATTTTTTTTAATAACTAAACAATTTTGAAGTTATAAATTGACTAATTAATCATTATTTTGTTATGTATGGATTTTTTTTATTTCCATATATAGAAAAACGCAATTGAGGTTATTTTTTTATATTCTTAAATTTTGGTGCAAGTTTTTCAATTCAAAGTATAAAGATTATATTTATGATTTGAGGGATCCACATTATCCAACATGTCTTATTCCTATTCCACAATAATTTGTTTCATTTGTTATGATTCATGAAGGTACTTGCATTGCAAGTTAAGTTTGATTGGCCAAAATTTAATGTGGTTTTTGTTTTTGGCCAATAAAATTTAATGTGGTAAAACATAGTACAGAGAATGAATCATTTGTCATTATTTTTTTTTGTCATTAGAGTGGACTCCACTCTCAATCTCTCTCTCTCTCTAATGGCAGAGAAAAATACAATGACAGAGAATTCACTTCTCATAGTATATCACATTTATTTAGGCAACGTTTCAAATCAATTAAAGGGACACATCTTACCGTTGGTGGCATGCCCATTAGCATCTATATTAGAGTAGAGAAAGTGTTGGTTATTTTTGTCTCCTTAGGGCACGTTCATTATGCAGAAATAGAAATAGAAATAGAAATGGAAACGGAATGCATTTGATGTGTTTAGTAGTAAAGTTTGGAAATGGAAATAGAAATGGAAATGGAATGTATTAAAATGACCATTTTACCCCTTATATTAAAATAATAAAAAGAAAAGATGGTTATAATTGTATCAAATCATGCCAAATCAGAGGGGTATAATAGATATTTTGTATTTTTTTTAAAATTGATAGAAATAAAAAAGTAAAAAAATAAGTGGGGCCCAGTGGACCCGACTCATTTCCATTGACTTTTCTATTGATAATTCTAACTAGTGAACATACCCTTTCTTCATCTAAGTTATTGGAATTTTTTTATTGCTATATCAACTTATTATATAACAACAAGAAAAATTTAAATTTTAAGGTTTAGGGTTCATTTAATACTAGAAATTGGCGCTTCCTAAATTATAAAGGGATTTTAAAATGCAATTTAATCTATATTTATGCAATGAATTTCTTACATAGGTGGAACATAATTTTTTATTTCTCTAAAATAATATCACAAGTCCCATCTTAGGACTTTAGAGAATCTATTCCCTTGTAATTAAGATTTAAATTTATTGTAGTTGTAGATTAGTGGGGCCCATTAAGAGGGGAAAAACTAGTTGGAAAAAGTGTTAAAACAAAAAGAAGGGAAAGAAAAAGAAAGAAAAGTAAAATAATGTATAAGGAAAACTAGTTGGAAAATGAGATTTCGTCCAGATTTTCACGTGTTGTTTGGATCTAAACTTTTTGAAATTGGATCAAGTACAATTCGCTTCCGTGTAATTTCGGTGCAATTTCTTTAAAATGTACATTTTTACTTTATTTTTCAAACGCTAATTCAGGCGTACTCTAATAATAATCCAATATGGATGGATTAGTGACGAAATTATTATCAATTTTGACAAATATCATCAATAAATAGCTTTGTGACACTATTTTCAATATTAATAACAATTTAATCCCTAATCCATTTAAGGTGATGATATTTGCCAATATTGATAATAATTTGGTCTGTAATCTATTCATGGTGAGTTATTGTTAGTGTGAATCCGTATTAGTACTTAAAAAATGAAGTAAAAATGTACATTTTGAAGGAATTGCACCGGAATTGCATGGAAGCGAATTGCACCGGATCAAATCTCCTAATTTCTTCATAGGTAATACTTCAGAGATAACGTGAGTTTTAGCTTACTATTATTCAATCATTAGATTTAGGTGAAATGTCTATTTTGGTCTTTTATGTTTTATTCAAGTTTTAAATTGGTCTTTTATTTTTTAAAAGTTCTATATTGATCATCTATGTTTTCCAAAAGTTTTATATTTGTCCTTCAGGTTTCATTAAAGTTCTATATTGATCATTTATGTTTCATGAAATTTTATATTTGTCATTTATGTATGTTTCATTAGAGTTTCATATTGGTCCTCTCAGCATGATTTTATTTTTGGCTTAAACGAAGCTGTTTGGATATATTTTTTGTGTGTCTAAGGTCATGTTAGGTATCTAATACACGTAGGAGAGATTATGTGCCCACCTTGACACGCCACGTCAGCAGTTAACTTAAGAAATTGACGGATTTGGACGGAATGATCAATTTAGAACTTCTGAAAAACATAAATGACTAATTAATTTAAAACTTTTGAAACATAAAGGACTAATTTGAAACTTAAGTGAAACATTGAGGACCAAAATGAACCTTTGACCTTAGATTTATCTTAAAATATGTGTCATCTTAAATTTTAAAATAAATTTTTTTTATATAAATCTTAAAACAAATCTAATAATTAAATATTAATAAACTTTGACACATCATAAGTCTTTGGAATGTAGCCTTCTTCATAACATGAATCATAAATCTTAAGCCCAAGCCTGACCCAGCCAGCACATAAATAGGTCTAAACATGATACAACCAATCACATAGAAAAATTCACTTTCAATGATTGAGTAGGGAACATAATTCATGCATATATAATTAATTATCTGTTGGTCTATCAAATCCAAATAATTCAACTTTTGCATGGATCCCACTACCATAAACAGTATCATAATTTGATTGAGTGGTTTCAACTACCACTAATTAAAAGTAAATTTCCAAGATTAAATTATACTATCTTCTCTTAACATTTGGCTTAATTATAATATATATTCTTTTAGTTTAGAAAATTACATTAGTCAATTATAATTATTTTTTGTCAACCAAGATAACTTCCACTTAATTTAAATATAACTAACAATAAATATTTCAGAAAGAAAATAATTAAACGCAAGTAATAATGAGTGTGATCAATATTAGAGAGCTCCTAAGGTTATGGTCTATTCTAGTACTTCATCTATGTTGTTGGGTTCCTTTTAACAATTAATCTCAATACATCGATGTTATTCTTAGTCCTATATTCGTTGTATGGTCTGCCGATCTTATACAATCCCTAACTCAATATTCGTCTTTCGTCTATGTAGAAAATCAAAATAAAGAGTTGCATTCATTTAATCAAGCTAATTTCTAACTCCGTTAGACTCTTGGGTATATGTCTATCCCTCAAGCAAATATAGCAATTATCTGAGTAATTAACCGAAATCTAACGTTATTTAGTTCCCGGACGACTAAACCTAAGCGTCTCTTTCAAGGTCACTTAAATTCTCTAAATTACCCTCAGAGTTGATCAAACAATTAGGATATAAGCATAGAACTAAATAAAATCGAATATATCAAATTAATTGTAAAAATCATCCAACAATCATAGAATTCATACTAGGGAACTAACCCTATGATAGAAAGAGCCTTGCCTAGCATATTCAGCAATACAACTACGTAGTTTTGAAGCTAATAAGTGACATTGAATAAACAAGAGAAAAGAGAAGAAGAAGAAGAAGAATTATTCTCTAGTTTTGAGGCTTGAATCCGCTCCTTCCCTTGCTCTGATTCACCAAACGACCCTCAAAGATGTGTTTTCTCTTCAAGTTTCGCTCCCTTCTTGCCCCAGAATGTAAAAACAGCTCAGCATCCTCGATCCCAACTTGAGAAATCACTTAAATAGGTGAGAAAAATGCGATTTCGCGAAATTTCCCCCGACACGGCACTATAGCGCCATTTCACAACGCATAGCGCAGTGCTACTGACTTGCCCAACTCTGTTTCATTTTCTGGTGTATTTTTCTTCTGCTATAGCGCCGTGGGATGGCGCTATAATAGACAAAGCATTGAGGCTTGGCTCACTTATTATTGAGAAGCTTTCATCACATTGCCATCTTCGAGCAGCAATAGCTCTCAACTTGTGAAGTGGTCTAAGCCCGATGCTGGTCTTGTCCAAATTAATAGTGACGGAAGCTCTTTTGGAAATCCCACGCAAGCCGATTTTGGTGGCTTCCTTCATGAATGATGAGAATGGTACAAGAGTTACAGGTTTCTCGGGTTCCTTAGGCATGACAACTTGCATGCACGATGAGCTCACCACTATCCATCAGGTTCTCGCCGTTGCTAGAGATTTGGGAGTAATTGACGCTATGCTAGAGACGGATTCATTGGAGGCAGTTAACAACTTTGAAATGAACTACAACTACTCATTACTATATCACTATGGGGCTCTAGTTTATTAGAGAAATACAAAATCCCACATATGATAGGATAAGATACTCAATGGAGTACTTAAGGAGTTTGGTTCTTCCCTCTTTACAAACTAGCTTTTGAGTGTAGGTTCCCCAAGTTTCAACATGGCATCAGAGCTCAATGACCTCACGGCGCATGGCAATCTAAAATTCAAGGATGTGAAAAAAAAACTAGTAAAAACAAGAAAAAAAGTTGCCTCGCACTTAAGGGGGATAGAGAAATACAAAGTCTCACGTCTGATAGAATAAATACTCAATAGAGCATTTAAGGAGCTTGGTTCTTCCTCCTTACGAGTTAACTTTTGAGGATGAATTTTCCAAATTTCTTAAATTTCAACATAGTTAAAGATATCAGGAATTTGCTCTCTTGTAACGGTGGATTCTCTATTATCCACATTTTGAGATAAGGTAACTACGGTGGCTTCCCCCTTACGAGTTAACTATTGGACAGTACCTAGAGGTTCAGCTTCACCTCCTTGCTGACTTTTTCGGCACAGCTTTTTTAAGGCCATGTGTAATGGTGTTTTGTTGTGTACTCTTAAGCACCATAACAATTCTTTTTTTTTTTTTTGCAAAGTCAAGTGATATTTTGAATAACTTAATTTTGGATAATAATTTGCTTAAATTAAATGACACTATTTTCTAAAAATCTGTTGCCTCAATATATTTAAGTCCTGAGTTAATTGCTATGTGAACTTTTAATTAACAAAAAAAAAAGTGTCCCATACTATTATTAATTAGGAGAAAAGTTTTAAAATTTGAATTGTCTTTAAATTACCAAATTTATAAAATAATAATAATGATAATAATAATAATCTTTTAAAGAGTATATCATTAAATCTTAAAACTTATAAAAAAAAAAATCTTAAAACTTGAATGAGTTGTTTATTAAAATTAAGCTGACAAAATCATCAAGTTAACATTCAACCTTGAAAGAATTAGTTAGTGAAATTGATCTTCTTCAATTACTTATTTAAAGATCCAAAATTGATTGTTTCCAGTTGTTGTTTTTTTTTTCATTTTTATAGACTATTAATATTAAAAGTCAAGAACAACGAGTAGAGGTATCAAAATGGTAGAGCGAGCCGTTCAGTCTTATAAAATATATAAGGTCGGGTTAGAGAATTTTTAGTTTTAATTAAAAATGGGTTAGTTCAGCCCTGAAAAAAATAAGGCCAAATCAGGCTAGGACCGGGTCGAGTTAATCTATTTTTATTTTTTATTTTATTTTTAATATTCATACATTGAATTAACTTTATGACTTTTACTTTAATTCAAATTATATTAAGTATTTTGGATTTTTATTTAATTTATCTAAATATTTTGATTCATATTTTCTCAATATATCTATTATTTTAAATTTTAAATGAAAATAAATATTATACTATAAAATATTTTGTAATTATTTAATAATTTAAAATATTATTTAAAAATAAAAAACAGGCCAACCCAGCTCATCCCTAATAAAATAGAGTCAAAGTGGACTAAGGCCGGGTAGGATTAACCCATTTTGACACTTCTATCAACGAGAATTGGTCCAAATGATAAACGACTTAGTTTCGCTTAAACAAAGTTCTGGGTTCAAGATCTTGTGAATGCTGTTATCTCTATTAGGAGATTATCTCACTATAACCAGGTACATCACAGTCCAAATTAATCAAAATAAAGCCTTAGAGACTATGGGAATAAAGAAAAAAATATCCAAGGGCATGGAGTATACTGCCAATTGCCTAGATTTGAATTTTTTGTTTGAAGTGGAATGGCAATCTATCTTGACCAATGATGCTTTCATCAATTTGCACCTAACTTGTTATATCACATATGTAATTTGATCATGGCTATAGGAAAGAAAGAAAGACAAAGGAATTAGGAAATTTATTGAAATTTTACTCAATAAAGTGGCCTAAATAAAAAAATTAAACTTATGACATATCTAACCATATTTAAATTCTGGATCCTTTTAATCATAGGTCTCACAAAGTTATATATTTTATAATATAAAATATATGATGTGAGGAGAGAAAAGGAAAAAGATAAAATATGTGATGTGATGTGAGGAAGTAAATAATTTTATATTTTAAAATATAACAATAATTCTTTTATATTATATTTTAGAAATTAAAAAGAATGCATGCATAACTTTGCGCGCAAAACCTTTATGATTCGTTTGGTTAGTGAATTTATATTGAAGAAATGAAAATATGAATGAAAATAGAAATGAGAATGAGAATGTTTAAGCCCATATTTAGTATGGCATAAAAAAAGTAAGAATGAGATTAAAAATAAGAATGTAAAAGAATATAATAACCAATTTACCCGTGTAATTAAATTTTGGTAGTAGTGGTGATGGTAGTTTATTTGAAAAAGTATATAAAGAATATTTTTATTAAAATTTTAAAATTAAATTAATAAATTACATGAGACAGAAGAAGAAAAAATCAAACATGGGTTGTAATTTTGGATTTATGTGGAGGGTAATTTTGTCTAAAATTTTGCAAACCTAAGCTTCAATTTCAAACCTTTGCATTTGCTAAGGCTTGAAAAACCCCTTATATGAGGGGGATGTTGTAATCTTGGCCTGTAAAAAAAACAATCAAAGGTGGCTATTCTTTTAGCCAATCCCATTCCCTAGCTTGAAGTCGGTATCCAAATAGGCCATTAGTATCGAGCTTGTTTGGTTGGAGGTTTAAAAAGAAGGGTTTCCCCTTCTTCATGAAGGGTTTAACCATTTTGCCTTCCCACAACTTTTCGCCATCACTACAAAACTTTAATTACAGGGATAAATTAGCCATTATATTCCTTTTACATTCTTATTCTCAACCTCATTCCCACATTTTTAATGTCATACCAAATGTGATCATTCCCACTCCCATTCTCTCAAAAATTAAACTTGCAAAAAGAGGGTTTGAAAATGTTATAACCTATGTTTGGTTGGTGGTTTGGGGAAGAAAAACATATAACCCGTGTTTGATTGATAGTTGGAGAAGCTTAAATTTACACATAATCCCTCCATGGAAGGTTATGTCCAAACCCTTTTCTATGAAGAGTTTTAAAGAGATTTGACCATTTTACCCTCCCACCATTATTACTACCAAAATCTAATTACAAAGATAAATTACTCCTTGTACTCATTTTATATTCTTATTCCCAACCTCATTCTCATATTTTATTATCATACCAAACATAATCTTAAATATTCCTATTCTTTATTCCCTCAAAAATTAAACTTGCAGCCAAACGGGCCAATTTTACATTCTCAGAAAATTGTAGGATGAGATTACTAAGAATTAAAGGACAAATTATGTCTCAGTTCCACTATATAGTAGTAGCTCATGGATTTCTTTGCCTAATAATTTGCTGCAGATGGCACCTAAGGAAGCCTATTTGTTGGTAATGTAATTCACACTTTAAGTCTATAACTCAACCCTTTTAAGCACAAAGCAAGGGCAAGAACAGAATGCTATACACACACCACCACCAATATTGCAAAAACTAAAAATTAGCCATCAATAAGATCACTACTAGAATTTACAGGCTGTACTAAAGAACTTTACAAAAGCTAAAATCCAATAGAGAACCATAAAACCTAAAGATACTAGCATTACAAAGAGAGAAGACTAATTTGTTGTTTGCTAGAGGGAAGGGATAATTAAGTGTCACCAAGAAAATATATGAAACATTCATGTATCGAAAACAAAAGATGAAGCTTCTTGTTGGCCACTGCATAAGCTGTTTTTACTCTTCCCTGTCCTTGTGGGGATGCAAAAACCAGCAGCTTACTCATCAGATAGTTGTGTGTATTTTTTTTCTGGACAAACTGTACAACTAGTCTCCAGCATCTCTTACAAGATCAAAAAAAGGGAATGAGCTCTATCTGCATTTACAGCTCCATAATATTGTGATCGAACAAAAAACCGCAAGGATCCAAATAAGTTACGCAATAACGTTGCCACTGTTCCACAGAAATAGACACGATAAATATGCAACTATCAGAACATGCTGACATCACCGTATGGATAGAACAGATCCGACGATAAAAAAGAATGAATCAATCAATCAACATGGTGCTTCTGAATAATTTTCAATAGGATAACAGTCGATTTACCTGTACGATCAGACAGATTTTCTAGACTCCCCACTCAGTTGTCTTCTTACGAGCTCCAGAATCTCAATAATCTGTAAAAACAATGAATAATAATTAAGGAACATATTCTAAATGAGATGGAGAAAAAAAAAATTGGATGATCAATGAGATATGAGCATACTTAGAATCAAAATATATAAAACCAGCAATCTCAACTGGTAAAAGATAAGCGACCATAAAAAGAAGGATGTCAACTTTCTCAGTTTGACCTTTGTTTTTTTTCCTCTCAATTTAACATTCATCAACAATCAGATCTCCTTACATTAACTCAGATCATCTCTTAAAGCCAACTTGCTCACATGGAAGAAGGGAATATTAATATACGTTAGTTCATTAAGTGATGTGAAGGAAAAAGAGGCCATGTTAGTAGTTTGACATAGGACATATGATTCATTTTGATGGAAAGACTAAACATCATGCTGCTATCGTCAACAATTTCAAAGAGGAGCCTCAGGGGCTCAAATGAAGTCAACAAAAATCAAAATAACCGAGATCTGTGTTCAGGAAAGGAGGAACCATGTTTCTATTGGGGGAGTCTAGGACGTTTTGATGCATGCAAAATTTCTTTCTTCCTCTTTTTTCCCTATGCTTTTTTTCCCATATCAACTTTGGTAACCAGATGCAAGATTGAAAGGCCACAAGCTGCATAGTTGATAAAGCTAACTGATTTGGCTGGTGATGTTTCTGTTGAATAGGATAGGATTAGGATTATTATGATGTTTTGAATTTATTAGATTATCTTTAGATTTATTATATATGTTTAGGAAGTTTTATCTATCTTTAAGAAGTCTTAATTTATTAGGATAAGTATTTATTCAATTTATTAGGATAAGTCTTCTATTGATTTTGTTTTCTAGTTAGATTAAGAACCTTGTGCATATATACAAGGTCAAAGATGTAATCAATCAATTTTGGAATAGAAGAATATTTTTCCTATTCAAAATTCTACATGGTATTAGAGCCAAATGTAATCCTCTAGTGGTGTTCGTTCTTGCGGCTGTGCTTCCTTCCAACCCAAAACTCTACGTTTCTCTGTATTCCCTGTGGCTGTGTTTCATTCCAGCCAAAATTGTTCTTGTGGCTGTGTTTCATTCCAGCCGAAATCGTGCTTGTGGCTGTGTTTCATTCCAGCCGAAACCGTTCTTGTGGTTGTGTTTCATTCCAACCCGAAATTGCATCTGTGGTTGTGTTTTCTTTCCAACCTTAAAACCCTAAAATCGACTTCTTTCGGTGACACCTCGGGTCTCTCTTTTTTGTGGTTTTCTTTCCAACCCTAAAACCCAAGATTTTCGTCGCTGCCCTCAGTACGCTTCCGCTTATCTTCTTTGTGCGGCTGTGTTATTTTTTCCAACCGTACAATTGTTTTTTCCCTTTTTTTCTATCTTCCCGTTTGTCAGCCTCGAGGTCCTCGAAACGACCATTTTTCGGCATCTTCTTGGAGCACACGCCAGACCATCGTTCTCAGGAGGCGCCGATTGGCCGAACCCCTTTTTTCCGACATCATCCGCCGCCGCCATACAGTCCACCAAAAAATCCATGCGTCGGCGCGTGACGTCATTTTTGGCGTCGCCTTCCACCATGATTTGCACCGCCGTGATCAAGGTTGTCAAAATCGCGATTTAAATCGTAAAATCGTACGATTTTACGATTCTACCTACTAAATCGAGTTGAATCGTAGGTAAAATCGTGCTGGAGTAAAATCGCAGTGGAATCGGGTGGAATCGGATGAAATCGGTGGAATCAGCGATTTTACGTCAGCCCAAAAAAAAAGCCTTTTGATGTTAAAAAAATTAATCTACAGCCCATGCCCCCAGCCCAATCACAAACCCTACCCATTTTTTGATGGCCTTATCATAACAATTGGATGTCATTACGTCAAAGTATAAGCTTTTTACCCTTTGGGAATTCCACTCTAGACGTTACTATTGTTGCTCAAGTATATTAATTACTTACACTATACTACTAATTTAATTTATTCATTCTACAATAAATGAATTGTTTTAAGTTTTAACTAACATGCATATATATGTTGAAAATGAACAAGGAGTATTACATGACGGCATCACTATATTTCATATTTAATTTTGTATGTGATTTACTATATTAATTAGGTACTTATGTTATATATATATATATATAACATAAAAAATTCTTATGATTTTATCATAGGTAAAATCTTACGATTCTACGATTTTACTTAAAATCTAGACTTTGACAATCTTGGCCGTGATCGTCGGCCCCTTCACAGATATGGGGTTGGTTTTCCATTTTCTCATACTTTGTTTTCGCTCCTTCCTTTGCATGGCTTCGTAAACAGTTGGAACTCCAAATTTTTCTTTGATTGTCCAGAGCTCAAAGTTATGGCACAAGGAGTTTGTGAACGTCTCTGGGATTATCAGAAAATGGTCAAGAAGAAAGGAAAAGGTCTCATGCACAAGTTTCCAAGTTGGACTATGCTCCAACTTGAGGGGGAGTGTTGAATAGGATAAGATTAGGTATTATTATGATGTTTTGGATTTATTAGATTATCTTTAGATTTATTATATTATGTTTAGGAAGTTTTATTTATCTTTAATAAGTCTTAATTTATTAGGATAAGTATTTATTCAATTTATTTGGATAAGCCTTTCATTCATTTTGTTTCCTAGTTAGATTAGGAACCTTGTGTATAAATACAAGGTCACAGATGTAATCAATCAATTTTGAAATAGAAGAATATTTTCCCTTTTCAAAATTCCACAGTTTCAATACAATACAGTAGGGTTTCTGAACAAGTAAAATTTAGATATCTAACACCTAAATACTAGATGCATATATTCATCCCCACAAAATCTACCGAAAATTTACTCTTAAGAGCATACTAATTATACCAATTATAGGTGACCCATTATCTATATCCATTATGTTGATACCTTCTATGTTTTGACATATTTATGTGTTCAACAGGATCACATAAAGGTACCTTGATTATGATCTATTCCATAATAAATAACTATATAACGACCAATTTTAGAATAAAAAACTTGACATTAATATTTAACAAATGCCATGAGAAAAGTGATCAGCATAAGTCAGACAACAATACAAACAACAAACAGAGCTAAACATAAGTTACAGCCTTACAGGTAGTGGGTACCCCAAGGTCAAACCCTGTTAGTGTATTTATCTAGTCCCAAATTCTTTTCAAATCAAATCAGGGTCGAATAGAAGGGTTTTAACTTATAAATAGATTGAAATAGAACGTATATATTTAAAAATATATATATGTTTTCCTAGCTATCAAGTTCCTGGGCTGTGGGAGGAACAAGGAGCTTAAAACACTTTGGCAATGTGCAATTCTCGCAACCCTGTGGATTCCTTGGCTAGACCGGAATGCTCAAGTATTCAACAATAAATTTCTTTAACCACATCTTCTATGGGAGAGAATCACCTTTTAATCTTCCTTGTGGGTTTCTTTAAAGGAGTATCCTTTTAGATCTCTAAAGGGGTAAAGTCTTCTTTTTAAAATTTCATTTGTTAGTTTTGTTTGTAGAGATTTGTTGTCCTCTTTTAACGTATTCCATTGTACTCACTTCTTTTTCATTAAGAGAAAAGTTTTCCACCCTATAATAGAACAAAAAGATAAATACATTTTTCATCACTCACCCTTCTCAGGCTGAAGCAATGACTCATTACGAGAAGTTAGATGACAAAATTGAGCTCAACCATTAAAGAGAGAAATGCAAATACCCCCATTCAACTATGGCCCATTTGTAAATACCTTCCTGAAATTGGGCCCAAAAAAGACCTCCTGAAATATATAAACTTGCAAATATCCCTCCACACTTTTACATGTTTCCATTTAATTCCATTAGCCCTCTTCTTTGGTAACTCCATTAACAGAAAAGTAGGCAAATTGATTTAAATGCAAACATGTGAAAATATAGGTATTTACTAGTTGGGTGCTTGCACCTTGCAAGTAGATTATAGATGGAAAGGGGGAAGGTTATTAAAACAAAACCTTTATTTGTAGTGTTGTAATCTAGCATAGTCGATCATAGTTCTAGCAACTTAGAGAACAAAATACAACACCATATAGCATTAATCAAAACAGACACCACTATAGGCAATGGAAAACTTTCAGATGCTAATCTATGAAGAGACCATATTAATAATCTTCTTAAAGCAACCTTCTAATTAAAGCTAAGTTTACAAGAAGTTTTGAATATAATGGATTTACAGTCAATAACATTGATGAGCTTAAAGCCTGTAGGCTTGGCCAAGCTTCTTACAAAAAATAAGTCGCTTCTGAGTGGTAACAATAATTCTTCAATGGGACTAATGCCAAAAAAAAAAAAGGAAAGAAAATAAAAGAAATCTGGAATATTTACCTTTTGAGAAAACAAAAGGATTTGCCAAACGCAATAATATTAAATGAAGGATTTGCCAAACACAATAATATTGATAAACGTACTTTTTTCCTTTTCAAATGATTGAACACAAACTACTTTGTTACAGCACTTTTAATAAACTCCATTTAACAAAGAGCGTTTCTAAAAAAACAGAAACATACAGCAATTCCAAATGAGCTGAAAATTGAGATGATTTCCTGATCTAGTTCTACTTTGTTAGTTTATGTCCAACTTTAGGGGCAATTTCATTTTTAAATTATGTTATTGTAAAGTTGAAGCCTACATTTATGAATATTCTTACCACATATTTTAATAAATGAAATGTTCTGTGAAAACGAAATCTGGAATATTTTCCTTTTGAGAAAAGATGAATTGTTGCAAGAAATTATTGTGGTTTATATATGAATTTTTTTCATCTTTTTCCTAGAGGGGCAAAGTAAAATATTTGCCAAACAAACAATTTATATATTATATGTTATCATTAAACCTCAGGTTTTTGGTAAACATGAAAACTACTGTCATAATAGTATAATACAACAAAATGATTGAGACCACATTGTTGTCAGCTGAAAAGGCAAGCAATAACAATGAACAATAGGACAACAAAATGATTGCATGAAACACTTGAAATATGTTTGATTTTTCAAATATCCCTAATTAAAAGGCTTATTTTCTGTCAACAGTTTTTTGGTCATATACCACTCACCTAAGTACTGAAACAGAACAATTGTATTCAATTTTAAAATAGTTATCCATCCCTAATGTGATGCAATTGGAAAGTTAAATAGACGCTAAAATAATATCAGATGTGTCAGCCTTGTACACACTTCCAATTCTCTAATAAAACTAAAGTGGTGAATAAAAAGGAAAGTTTATTACCCCAGGGTAATGCCGCAATATGGGTGAATAATGATCAAGTGCAATGTATATCTTTTCAAGTAGGCTAAGAAGACTATCCACCTCATCCCCCAACAGATCAACCTGAAATTTCAGTGTAATATCAGGACCAAAGATCAGCATACATAAAATTAATATTCTTCTAGTGAGTTAAAATATTTTCTCTAGTACAGAATCAAATTTCATAGTACATGATAACGAAAATTTTACAAAATAAATTGGAGGCAAGGTCTACAGTTTTCAATAGAGGCCTTCAATTTTCTATCAACTTACCCCTCCCCCCCCCCCCCCCTTTTAATTTTCCTCTAATAATCCTGATATAATCAAAATCAGAAAGAAAAAAAAAACTGTTGATTGAAAAATCAAGACTTTTCATAAATAGTTTTCACTATCAAGGTCTGCAGTTTTTCGAATTGACATAAAATTAATCATTAATCACATATATCAAAGGCAACATAGACCTTATTGTTAATGCATGCATATCAATCTTTATGTAGTTTGTGTATTTAAGCATGCTTCCTATCCCCATCCCAAAAAAGCAAAGACGGCAAAACTGATCATTCATGGATGTTAACAACTAGAGTGTACTGCCTGTAATAATAATAAGAATAATAAAAATAAAAATAGTCTTGTACTTTGATATTCCCTCACTTGTTTGGAAATCCACAACCACTTGCTTTTCCATTGCTCAATAACTTGGGACATGTGAGGTGGGGGCAGATGTAGATAAAATAATTGACTTAGGGGTGCTGTTATCAATTACTTTAAGAGTATTAACATTGCTTTTGGCACACACCACACAATCAATTCTTAAAGAACTGAAAAGGAATGGGAATGGATTGGAATTGAATGACTAATATTGTTGATAAATTTGGCTCCATTATTAGGAATCACATTTCATTCCATTCAATTCCATTTTTTCATTTGGCACAAGGAATAGTATAACTAAAAGAAGTTGAGTAAGGAAACAAAACATAAATTCACTGATTCCGGTTTGCTAGCAATCAGCATTCCCACCCCTCTACAAAGGAACAGTGATTCATGTCTCAATGGAATAAAGACCAATGGACTTGTCATTTTCTATCAATTTTCCCATCAAACCAAGGAAACCTCATTCCTGCTTAGCAAGCATTCACTTAGAAGTAAGGAGGGTAAAAGCTTGTGGGAGAGTGTGATGCTTGCAGGAGATTTAATGTATAACAAGATTAATTTTCTTCTGTAGTCTTCAGCTCAAGCAACTCAAGGGTAGGTTTCTATCAAAGAAAACAGTTTTTTGAACAGAAAATTTTTTTTCGATCAACCACCAATGAATTTTAAATTTTGTTATATGCTTCTTCATCCATCTTTTATTCATCTTGTTTATAGATCCACCATATACAATAAGCACATAGTTTCAAGGAATAATCTAGAAAGGGAAAAAAATTAAGATTTATCATTGACACTTGTACATTTAACATTTTGCAGTAACAATTGCTTCATACAATCTTACATTATATAATAACTCCATTTAATTGAATTACTTTGACATGTTTAAACATTGTTAGTAGAAGGAAACTTTTCCTTCTCTGCTTCAAAGTAAACATAATAATTTATACAAATAGAGTTCCTTTCTTTTCTTGTCAACATGGTATCAGTAACCACAAACCCTATATTCCCAAAGCATAGAAAATGGAAGGAGGAGGAAATCTGATGGAATCTTCAAGGTTTTGCACATAATTATATTAACAAAGCAATTAAATATATCAATTTTATAACCAACACCATTTACCATGCAGGTAGCAGCCATAGGACCATAATTCATGTGTGTATGTAAGTGAAAATATTAACCCCAATTTCAAATCTTGCGCTATAAAACAGATGACATGCACAAAAAGGCAAAAAATTTCACTCTCAGGATCTCTCAGTGAAGTTTTAAAATACTGTGAGTTCCTATAATGGAAAAAAACACGTCCAATAAGTTTTTCCTTCCCACAAACACTCCTTTGTTAAGAAATTTAAGGGCATTGATATGCATAGCAGCAAGGATAGATGATGAGGTTACAAGAAAAAGTAAAATTGAAAAACAAATACAGACAGAACCAGAACCAACATAATATTGCTGATAGCATAGGGGGAGAGAAATGATGTTCCTGATTATATACCTCTGCTTCAGCCTTCACAAGGTCAGAACATTTTATTTCCAGCCTCTGCTTGTACACCAGTCCCACGGTTTTAAGTATATTGACTTTGTTATTGAGCCAATGGAACTCAGAACTTATGTTTCCAATCCTGACAACAAAATTGTGTGTATGAATTAGTTCACCCTGTAATCTTTAGAAGAATTCCAATTTAGTGAAAAACTAAGGAAAAAAACTATTGTTAAATATAGAAGAGGCAAATAGAGCATAAAATGGGAAAGGCAAGATTAAATTGGCAGTTTCTCTTACACAATTTCATTGTAATGTAAAAGAACATAATATGTTAACATGATGTTAGCTTAGTGATTTATTATAAAAAGAGTAAAAAAGAAGAAAATGATTTATGGCTCCAATAAATTAATTTTCACCTACCAATCCAAAAAGAATGAACATTCAAACAAGACATGAAAAATATAATAAGGAAAAGAATCTTGAAATGTTTTTTGGAAAATTGATAGACATCTTTTGCCCATCTAAATTGTTGAGAATTTTTCGAAAGATAAAAGTTTCTCTATGGTGTCTAGGTTATTATAGGCAGTCCAAAATTAGTAGTCAGCCCAGGTTTCAGGTATTGGGAGTCATTTAAAAGAAAAACCAAGTTATACTTGGTTCAAATAAAATTCAGATGTAAATCATTAAATGAGTACCTTTAGAGCCTAGTATTTCCTAGAATCCTAAAAAGTCTAATAGAATTTTTATATGCTTTTAGAAGCATGAATGAAGTGTTTTGTTCGTTAACTGTTCTGTAGTGGTTTTTAGTATCTACAGAAGACTCCCTACAATCTAGGACCAGGTTTCTGAGCTAGCGGATCTGACTAAGGAGGCATTATTGAACACCAGGAAATCTATATATCAACCTCTTAAAGAAAAGAAACAAACTACAAAGTAACAAGTCCTGGCCCGTGGTAAGCTGTAAGCTACTGACAAAAGGGTAAATAAAGCATGGGGTATCCATAGTTAATAAGACAAAATTAACATCTTAATATCCAGAAAAAAGACTCAAGTTAAAGCTAAATATAATATTTCAACAGAAAATATAGGTTTTGATGACACGTTTTGGTATGCATACCACAGTACAACAATCTCTCTCTCTCCTTTTTTTAAAAAAAAAATGAAAAAAGAAACTATTTATAAGAAGAAAGAACTATCTCCCTGCTCTTTAACTTAGAAGGGGCTTTGACTTTCAAGAAAAAACTTATTGAAAGGAAGAAAAGTATTTGGTCTTTGAATAAAATGCATGCAAACAATCTTAAACAATGCAGATTGCAAAAGGTGTTTCACATTCTTAAGACATTAGTCACAAGAAAGAGTGAATAAAATATGCACAATGCAGTGATAGTGTTTAACAAAATTAAGAACTCACAAGGTGCTTAAAAAAATTAGTTATTAAATCAAACTATTCCTTTAAATGAGTTAATACACAGAAAAGTCAGAACAATGAATGATTCAAAGGCAAACACTTGATGTAGATGCTGGTTTGCAGAGCCTTGGACACTTAGTGTTTGCAGGAAGGCAGCACAGAAATGCTATAAGATCACAGAAGCTATGAAGCCCCCATACTTCAAAAATGAAGCCACATCATTTGATATGTACTAGACACTCAGACTAGATAGGACATGACATATCACTTAAATACAACATATTTTGTGTGTCTCAGAGTCTGCAGCATGTTGCGAACTGAATCCATGTTATTATCAATGCTTCACTGTTTCTTAGCACATAATCATACAAACAGAAGTTAATAACAAATTCATTTGGTATTATACTATATAGGAGGAACTTAGAACATTATTAAATACCTCAAACAATTTCTCGAAATATCTTCATTCACTCTAGATTCAAAATTAACAAATGCTGTGAACAATTTATGGGCAAGGGCAATTGTTGATTCCATTTGCTTCCTGGTCTCCCTTTCTTTTTCGAATATTAGTGTTAATGCATCCTGTTGCTCTTGTGAAGCAGCATGAAGAATCCTTCTTTCTTCATCAATTTCTCTAAGCTTATTGGTTCTTTGTTCAAGGTTTTGATGTAATTCAAGCATTTTCTCCTTATATTGTTCAACTTTCTTCCATGCTTCAACTAGTTCACCCTTAGTGACTTCCAACTCTTTATTGCTCTCCAAAATTATATTCTGTTGATGATCTGTCTTTGCTCTCAAACTGTTTAGCTCTTCAGAAGCTAACTCCACCATTTTCTTCTCTTGTATTAATGCACCTGCTGCTTCCTGCGCTAACTTGTTCTTTTCCTCCACTAGTGATGTCAGCCTGAGTATTTCTTGCTCTAGTTTTTTTATTTCAGCAGATTCCAATTTTAGTGTTTCTCTGTTAGCATCCATCAGAGCTTCTTTATATAGAAAATCCAACAGCCCTTGCATGAGAAGAGACTCCATATCTGCATCCTCAAAGTCTGGTCTGTTAGAAGATTGAGCATCATAAGCAGCTTCTTTGAGTAGAACTTCAAATACTTCTTCCATGATAGTATACTTGAGATGTGATTCTTCGGTGATGCATCTAAATTCATCTGTAATATCTTTAAGAACACATTTATATACATCTTGAATAACTGAAATTTCAGCATGAGAATCTCCTACATCACCCTCAAGCTTATTAATAATTTGCAACAAATTTTTCTTAGTCAGTTGTTGTTGTGACAATTTCTCCACAGCATCAGAAAGCTGTGATGAAAGACATTTAATTTCCTTTTTCTTATCCACAAGCATGTCCCTTAGTTGGTGATTCTCTGTGTGTAGAGACTCCAAACTATCCTTTAAACTGCTAAGAGACTCAATGTTTTTACTGAATGAGAGCACTTTCTCATTTCTAACAAAAACAGTATCCAATTTTGTAATGACATCAGAAAATCTTTTCCTCAACATATCAAAGTCCTTATCCTTCTTCAATGGCAACGAAGAACCTTTTTCCCTATAGAGTTCCCGCCTAAGACGGAAAATCTCTTCAGTCATCTCTTGCACTTGACATTCATGGTTTCTTTTTATATTAGTTATCTCCGAATTATAATGAGCAATTAATTCATCTTTAGACATGTGCTTTAGAGTGGAAGAATCTGAATTCTCAGGCTTGTTTGAGTCCTCATGTTTGCCATTTCCTTCCACAATTGAAGTCGATAGGTGATTGGTTGCAGGCTTCCAATGGAAATGGTCACTCCTCTTGTTATTACACCATTCCTCACCATTCTCAAAGGATCCATGAGAATGAAGCTGCCCAGTTTCTGAGACAGACAGTGCCTTAGAAATTATATCCAGTTCCTGACGCAAGCATGAGATCTCTTTAAGGTTGTCAAACCAATTTCCACTGTCAGATCTATAAATTTGAGCATTTTGGTCCCATAGTTTCTGTTCAAACTCTTCATGAGAACTCCGGATACAATAGTTGATCACCATCTCTTCAATTTCTGATCGAAATTCCTGCTCCTGCTGCCATTCAGAAAGTGATGCCTTTGAAAACTGAGCTATAACTTCTGTCCCTCTGTAGAAAGTTTCTAGTGTTGCTGCTAGACTTTCAAAAGTTCCATCAACATAAATCCGTCTTTCTGGTACCTTCTCAGGCAGAATACCATCTAATCCTACTAACTCAGATCCTGAACTAATTCTTCTAACCGAACTATCACCTCTAATTTTATTTATTTCCTCCTTAAGCTGCTTTAACTGCTCATCAACTGCAATTTGAATCCTCTCTACAGGCTCTAGTAGTCTATCATGTTCTACAACAGTATCAAACAAGTGATCACTATTAGCTTTACCTGGCTCATGGTGAACTACTGAAGACCCCAACGTTATGGTTTCATCTGCACCTACATGGTAAATATGTAGCTTTTCCTTTAGCCCAACAACCTCCGTTTCCTTCTGCGATATTCTCTCAGCTGCCTCTTGCTCAATGGCATTAACCATGCCCTTTATGACAGAGTCACTCACCATCCTAGAAATTGTCAGCCGCTCATTGATGTCTATCAAAAAGGATTCCATTTCCTCAACTATAGAATCACCCAGACTCTCATTTCCCTCACCATTATCACCAGCCCGCCCACTAACATCCATACCAGTCAAGCTCTCCATAGCCTGTCGCTCCGTTCTATATAAGTATCACTATCAGCACTTTGAGACCATACGAAACACGAGATGAAACACAGTACACTGCCAAATTAAGCAACACAAGACAAATTCATTCACTTACAAATGAAGCTATACAAAGAAATAGAATTAAATTAACCATTCACTAAGAACTCATTGTCAACAGTAAATAATTCGAAAGTATCAGAAGCAGATTGAAAGCAAAGGGCCTATTTAATTGCCGAGAAAGTATGTTTAATAAAAAAGAAATATCAATCTACTGTATTCACTTCCAAAATCATTGAAGCTGAATGCATTCGATTTGACAAACCCATTTCAGTTTCGAAAACATTTTCCCATACCTGTGCTCACATATGACCCCAAAGCTGATGAAAGCAAGGTGAACTGAAAATCAAGCTTCCACGCGTGCGAACCCTATGCTGATTAGTTCCAACTTCAATGCATACTTAAGCTGCAATAAGAAGCTCAGACTCAGAGACAATCACAATCACAACCACAGCAAAACCTTAAACTCTGATAAAATAAAAAACAAACAAACACACATACAAATTTAGCCTTTCGCAAATGATACGAAGACTTGCCGATCAAGAAACGGTCAAAAAGTGTTTGAAAATCCCGAGACGACCGTTGAAGTCATTCTGAAAAGCTCTTTCGAACGAAATGCTCTGCAAATTCAAGTACTGGTTTTTTAGGGTTTAGGCAGAAGAGGAAAAGTTCAGAGGAAGATTTGAGGAGAGCGGGAGAGAACAGAAAAATAATAGACCTCCATATTCCATATATTTACGGAACTGCCACTCGATAAATAATTTTAAAATATTTTATTAACCGTTAAAGAAGAGAGAATATATACCAATTTGTCTTCATTATATTGTTTGCTATCAACTTTAATGTCATTTTTTTGTCCATTTCAAAAAGGCAATGGTTTACTTTATTCCTTGAGTAAGATCCCATCCAAGAGGGTTTTTTGTTTATATTTGATATTTGATTGTGTGAACAATTTGAAAGTGATAGTTGGTTTTGGTGAATAAATTCCATAGATTAGCTATTTAATTCTCCTATAATCTCTTTTTTTATAAGTATCCTCCTATTTGAGACAATCTTGTTCGAGCTAGCTGAGTTTAAGTAGAGTTCTGCCATAAAAGTTTTTTCATACCCAAGACTTAAACTCGAAACCTAGCTTAAGAGGAATGGAGTATCTACCACCCCAACCAATCACAAGTTGGTAATGTAAATTGGTTTGATTTCTATACACACATTTGATAGGATTTAAAAAAAACTAATGATTAAGGAGAAATTAATGGAAATGTTAGATGGGTGAGTCTATGATGCAACTTGTTGCATGCATGCAATGTAATTCCACGTGTCACAATCCTATCGGCCGAAATTACATTGCATGCATGCAACAAGTTGCATCATAGACCAACCCATGTTAGATATATGTTTCTATACACACATTTTATAGGGTTTTAATGTAAATTGGTTTGATTTCTAGGGTAAAATTTTAGGCTTATTTCTTTATATTTTTGTTATTAATTCTTTTTGTTGTGAATACTAGTGTATATGTGTGTGCATGTGGATGTATCAAACAAATCAAGTAGAAGATAGGTCTTGCTTACACAACAACAAGCTACGAGAAGAAAAACGTAGATGAAAGCCAACGATTTCCCTCTTTTTCTTTATGCGAAGAATAAATTTATTTTGCAATTATTATTTTTAACTATATAATGAGCAATGTTATTTTTATTAATTAATTATTTACCATAAAACCCTTCAATTTAATGAGTTTAAACTTGGAAACCTTAAGTTGTCCAGTGAAACTAACAATTTCATGCTGGCTTGCGTCTATATAAGAGTCATAGTATTCACTTTGTTCGTATTTATGTAAGAGCCAGTTGTTCCACTCATCAAAATGCCTATAAGTTAAAGAAGAAATTAGTCATTGTGTTCAATGGTATAGATACCTAAAAAATATAAGAGCCATAGTATTCTAATGCTGTGATATGGTTCAGTTCCTTTTATCTTTGTCTATTCTTCATCTGAGTTCCTCTTATTTTCGTTGTTTTGTGGCCTTGTTCAATTGAACAAGAAGACTTCGTTTAATCCGGGAGAGTATCGCTTCCTAAATCTATGACGAGTTGTGAAATATCTCTTAAAAACACTGTCCACAACTTTATCCATTATATATCAAACTGAAAATCCCTAACACTTTTAATCAAAAGTAATAAATTATTTTCTTACACTTTACAATTACATTTTTTTTATATTTTATTTTCATGGAAAAACATAGTAGCAATAAATAATTATATCTAAATTTAGTTTCAATTTCTATTTCCATTTTTTTTTCATTTCTTACACTTTAAACCTAATTTGTTTTTCTTGTAAAACAAAAAGAAAATTGTTCATGTTTTTATAATTTCTGACTTCATTGTATTTATTTTCATTTTTTCTTTACATTAGAAGTCTTGAATTTCTTGTGTAATTGAACAGATATATAAAATATTGAGAACCATTTTTTTCACATGTTATTCGATTGATTAACGAATTTTACTCAAAGTAATGTTAGGCATCAAATGTGGGGATATAGTTATTTCAAGAAAGATTTCGACGTTAATTCGTTACGAGAGACTAACTCCTTTATTGCACTCAACTTTTGTTATTTTGAGAACTATTTTTTTTATTTCTTACAAGTATTCTTTTATTAGAGATAATATTATTTGAGATATTATTCAGCACTAAATATAAATACCTCTTCTAACACGAAATTAAACTTTAGTTTGCCATATATTGTTTGAAATAGATCCTCTGTAGTTGAAAATTAATGCAATTCTATGCAATATAAGAAAAAAAAAACAAAATGGGTCATAATTTATTGGTAGGTCTTTTATTATTATTATTATTGTTATTTTATCTTTGTCATACTAATAAGATCCAAAATCAATAGAAATTTGATGAGTAATGTCTTTTTAAATTATGCACTTACTTTAAATAAATTTGAGATCAACTAATCTCAAACTCGAAAAACTCAGACATAATCTAATTAACGAGGAGTTGGTTCAAATGACAAGTAACTTAGTATCACTTAAGCAAAGTCTCAGTTCAAGACCTTGTGAATACCAGCTATTCTCGTTGAAAAACTCTTCTATTATATCCAGGTGCGTAATGTGGGTCGAATCTAAATTAATCAAAGTAATGCCTCAGAAACCAGGCTGAAGAAAAGAAAAAAAAAACTCAAAATCTAACCAGCCAATCAATAAACCAATTGCATTCTAGCTAGAGCTCTGGTAGGATTTAAAAAGATATTGACAGAAGCAAATTACAAGGACAATGATTCCTAATTAGTTGGTAATTGGTTGGAAAATTTTTTTATTAATTAATCTAAAGTACCTATTGGCCCTACAATTACAAGACAAGAGCATAAATAGTTTATTTAGCAATCATAATCATGATGGTGAATCATCATTACCCATCATCTTCTTTGCTTCGTAGTGAACTTTTTGACTTATCTTTTTAAATAATTATGGTGTCCTCCCAACGGTATACCAATTAAAACCTTGCATGGGATACCAATCCATTACAAATAGTCAAATACTGAAATACAATATCACTCTGATCTGCTTTTTTCTTTTTAAATGTTCATTACCAGCAAAGCAGATATATTCTTTTAATTTCTTTATAAATTATAACCATCGTGATAATATAATATTTAGGGTAAATTACACTTTGGTGTCATGTGATTTTGCCCGATTTCACTTTGGTGCCCTGTGGTTTCATTTTTGTCAGTTTGGTACTCTGAGGTTTGCACCGTTAGCACTTAGTGCCATGAGGTTTTCTACCGTTAGTTTTAACGGTAATTTTACTATTTGAATTAAAAAAAATCTTAAATGTGGCTCGTTGGGGATCGAACCCAAAATCTCTAATAACATAGATTAATACCTTAACCATTGGACCATAAAATCTTGATATATTTTAGTTTCCTTTCAATAAATATAATATATCAAGACCAACTATAATCACCCTCACATTTATTTTGCAAAATTACACTCTTCTCTTCTACTAAATCATTGAAAGGTTTGAGTCATTGATTCAATTATTTAATCACTAAAAAATTTGTTGAACTAAAAAAAATAAATTTATTATTTTTATTTTAAATTTATTTATTCTATTAAATGACAATAAATTATAATTAATTAAAATAAATACAATAAATTATGTTATAGTGAATATTATAAACATAGAATTTATACATATTATTATAATTAATAGTTATGTCATTTAAAATTATTACATAATACATATTTTAAAATAATTTTATGTTATTAAATAATTATAATAATTTTTTGTGGAAATAATAGTAACAGTTAAAATGTTATATTTATTTTTCCAAGTTAAAATTTTATATTAAATAATTATGTTATTTAAAATTAATGAAATAATATGTAATTTAAAATAATATTTTTTAATTAAATAATAGTTTTTTATTGGATAATTAAATAATATTAATATTTAAAATAGTTTTATATAATTAAGTGATATAAATTTTTAAATAATTTTTAATTTTATTTATACTTTTTAAATTATAAAATTAAAACTGTAGATGAAATGATATTGAGAATAGTGAAAGTAGAGAGAGTTAATAGTGCAATTGTTATACATACATACATACAGACATACATACATACATACACAGACATACATACATACATACATACATACATATATACATACATACATATATATATATATATATATATATATATATATATATATATTGAAATGAAACAATAATCAATTAGGACTTTTTGGCTCAATGGATAAGGCATTGTTTTTAAAATTAGTGATCTTGAGTTCAATCTCTAGCAAATCACATTTAAATTTTTTTAATTCAAATAGTATTACTACCGTTAAAATTAACGATAGAAAACCTTAGGACACTAAAGTAGGGGTGTTCGGCGAGCGGTTTTTGGTGAAAATTTAGTGCACCTATCGGTTTAAGTTGATAGCGTCAAATCAAACCAAACCAAACCACAAACGAGCGATTTTGAGCGGTTCGGTTTGGAGGTTTAGGACTTTTATATCATCAAACTTACATATTTAAGTTTATTAATAAAAAATATAATTTTATTCAATATAAATAATAAAAAGTATGGTAATATTTCATTTACTTACAATATACAATCAACTTAGTTCTAATATTAAATTTTTAGATTGACTAAATTTAATCTAACATTCTAAAAAACAAATTTTAAACTTTATTATTTAAAAATTTTAACAATATATGTACATATATATACATATATGTGTATGCGGTTTGGTTCGGTTTTTCGACATACCAAACCGAACCAAACCAAACATTGATCGGTTTTGTTCGGTTTGTGCTAATTCGGTTTGGTTTGGTTCAAGTGCGGCGGTTTTGTTCGGTTCTGAACACCCCTACACTAAAGTGCTAACGGTGCAAACCTCAGGGCACCAAACTGACAAAAATGAAACCACAGGACACCAAAGTGAAATCGGACAAAACCACAGGACACTAAAGTGTAATTTACCCTAATATTTAGGTTAAAACCCCAAATTGATTCTTTATGTTTGCACGAACTTTTATATTGGTCCTTTATGTTTCAAAAAGTTTAAATTGGTCCTTTATGTTTGCAAGAAGTTTTAAATTGGTTCTTCCGTCCAAGTCCGTTTATTTCTTCCGTTAAGTGATGATGTGGCATGCTGAGGTGGACACGTATATAGAAGAGATGATATGTCCACCTTAGCACGCCACGTCGTCACTTAACGGAAGAAATAAACGGACTTGGACGGAGGGACCAATTTGAAACTTCTTACAAACATAAAGAACCAATTTAAATTTTTTAAAACATAAAGAACCAATATAAAACTTCAAGGACCAATTTATTTAAAATTCATGAGAAATTAATGCATAAGTTATTAACTGACACAAGTACTTCATATATAAAGATGAAAGGGTTTAAATATAAAAACTGAAAAAAAGAGGCAGTTATGGTTTAAACTTTATATATTCTCTTGATTTTTTAAAAAATACTTTTAATGTGTATTAAATATTTTTTAACGATAGAATTTTGATTTATCCTTTTTATATAATAACTTATTTCATTTTTAAAAAATTTTAAAAGGTGAGTTGAAGAGATAATCTTCATTAAACATTAAGGGGTGTTTGGTATGGTATATATACACAAGTATTAGGTATAAAATGGTGTAATCAAAGATACCATGTTATTTATTTTTATATCTTCTAAATTTATCCTTATAAATTTAAGCAAATTAATTATTATATTTATTCTATAATTATTTTTAAAATTTCATAAAATAACTCTAAATTTAAAAAGACTAATCAACATAGACAACAAAATATTTTATAATCAAATAGTTTAATAGAATTAAATAATAACATTTATCAAAATAACCATAAAAATGTGGTAAGTTCAAAAAAAAATTATGGTGTTTTTAATAATTTATGTAAAAAAATAAAATATAATTAATAAGGATAATATTGATAAGTTCAAAAAAAATTTACACTAAAAAAAAGTATCATTTTAGATGACAAAATATTTTTGGTGTCACGACATGATACCATAACAAATAAGATCATCCAACAGTATCATCCAAGATAGCATACTATCTTAAATGACACTATACCAAACGCCCAATCCTAATGATATTCATCAATTCACATAGTGAGATAAACACACACATATATATATATATACATATATATATATATACATATATATATATATATATATACATATATATATATGTATATATATATAACCTTTTCTTTAGTTCTCTTCTAGCAACAAATTAAACAAAAAATTCATCCACTCAATTTATATACCATTCTCGTTTATCTTTTTTCTTCAAATTTTCATTCTTCAATCATGTCCCATATGACGCCAGTTTATTATTATTCCGTTAAGTATCAACCAATAGAACCTGAAGTCTTTGAAAACATTTCCTTCCAACACCACAATCCCAAAGATATAATAGAGAATTTCAATGTCGAATTTTGTGTTCGGTTTTGATTCTGTCACCGTTCTGGTCAAATCTATGCGCTCGATATTCCCTCGGCTCCGATTTCTTCTCATTATATCTCTTGCGAACAATTTTTTCAACAGGGTTCATCTTTCTTGCGAAGCAAGCTATACCACCCATTACTTCCCTATGAAGTTCTTGACGGCTTGATACCTAAGCTGATGTTTGAAGCCCAAGAACTATTTAACAAACAGCCTCGATGTCGTTCTTGTGTTGGGGATTGTTCTGTCGTCGTGTACCCTCTGGCGGTGGACGTTGCCGTTTATCTGCCGGACACCGAAGAGGTTGTGTCCGAAATTGGAAGGCTCTTGTGGGAGTCTGAGCAACAAGTTCGAATGCTTCCTGCATCCGAAAAAGCCATACAGTCGCTTAACGTTCAAGAAATTGTTATTAGTCAGGATCAATGTTGCAGCATTTGTCTCGAAGATTTATGTGACGGTGAATTGGTTTCGACAATGCCGTGTGACCATATTTTTCATAATCATTGTATTGTTCAGTGGTTAAAAAATAGTCACATGTGTCCTTTGTGTCGTTATTCAATGCCCAATGAATCTTAAAATTTATATGTAATTTTATTATTACCATTCAATATATATATATATATATAAGGATTTATTCTTGTTAAATGAGATAATGATATCGGGAATACTTGTAAGAAATTTAACATGAGTTTAAATCTCAATAAATCCCATTTTAGAATAATGTATATCAATGATCCTACAAGAATTTATGGTGATATTGAGCAATGATCAATGATCCTATTCAAATAACATACTTCGTTTATTAACAAATCAGTCATAGAATAGTACACAAAATTCATGTGTACCGTGACCCGAAGAACACGCAACATCAAGTTATATAGTTTTTATTCTTGATGCATCAATTTCCCTTTTAACACTTTTACATGGTATTAATTAATGAATACGAAAAGATATTTGCACGAAAATTCATGTGGCTCGGTTGACCATAATCAGTAAAGAGTTGTTACAACCAGTGTGACAATACAATAGTAGCAAACAATGAAATACTCTCGGATTGTATTAAAAATATTAAAAAATGTTCAACACTATAGTAGAGTTGTGGAGAGTACAGGAAAGGAAATTAATGCTAGCATGTTGCCACAATGGCAGAGAAAGGCAGAGCCACAGAAAGTAAACAAAGAGAAGATTTTCACAATATTCCACACCTCATCCTTCTCTTATGTGTTATTCGAGATTAGATCCAGTGTTGTACCAAAGAGAAATTGTTGGGATATTGATTGGCAAAAATTACTATGGTTTTTCCCAAGGTGGTAAAAGAAAATGGTGGGCAAAATATTGTGGGCATCCATGATTTTACTCAAGTGGTTTTAGAGAGCCTCACAAGGTTAAAGACACTTTTGCCCATAACTTCTGTCTATAAAAGGGATGTTTCTCATACCATTATAAACACCCCATCCTCCAAAGGAACGTTTGGTAGAGAGAGAAGAGTTTTTTCTAGAGTGAGAGAGAAAGGTGTTTTCTCTTACGGTGAGAGTGTTGTTTTCTCCTTATATCTAGAGAGATGTTGTAATTTTCTTTCTCATTGTGAAAATATTCTCTTGTTCTTGAGTGCTGAGGTATTGTTTAAATACTTGTTTTTTAGAGAGTGTGGATGTACTTGGGGTGTGGGTTGAGAGAATATCGTGTGATGTAAAAATTTTCATATAGTATTTTCTATGGTTGTCTTTTGGCAACGGTCGTTGTTTTTTCCTCCGGTTTGGAGTTTTTCCACGTTAATTCTTGTGTGGTGATTGTGTTTCTACTTCATATTATTTCTCTGGTTATTATTCTCAAGGGAAGGGAAAAATTGTATATTTATTTATTCTCATTTTTTCCCAACAGAAATAAGCCCACCCCCTATTTCTTTTCTCTCCTTGTGTTGTCCAATGAGGTACAATACTGAATCCAAAATCGTATTACCCTTATGAGAATGGATCCTATACTGTACCTTATACCCTAATTGCATACTTCTATTTTGGGCCAACTCACTTGGCCTGTCTTGCGGTCCATAATCATTACATATGTACACTAATATTTTCCCATCAAAACTTCACCAAGGGAGTGACAATTCTGATATATCTAAAATTTATTAGATTAGTTGAAAGGAATTATTAACTCCAAAAGCTTGGGAGGTATTGTATTTGGGGATTTGAAAGATTTTAATTTGATTTTATTGATTAAACAAGACTAGCAAATTATTCAATTTCAAGATTCTTAGGGTATGTTTGGATTGGGGATTAAGGAGGAGAAGGGAAGGGAAGGGGAGACTATCAAGATATCTTCTCCTTGTTTGAAAAGATGAAAATTGGAGGAGAAGATAATGGAGGATCAAGCCTTAACCCTCCATTATCCTTCTCCTTCACAAATTCAAGATACTCCAAATTGGAGTATTTTGGAGGAGGTATCAACACCCGGGAGGACATATGGGAGGTTAACCTTCCCTTCACCTCCCCTCCCTTCTCCTCTAATCTCTCCCCTTCCCTTTCCCTCTTAATTCCCAAACAAACCCTAAAGGTCAGAGGTCTTGTTTGGTAATCAGAAAGAATTTGGTGGGAATGAAATGTGAAAGTTTAAGACTCTATTGGTTAGTAGGAAATAAGAATTGGAATAAAAATGAGAAAGAAATAAAAATTAGGTAAAATAACTATTTTTCCTTTATATTAAAATATTAATAAACAAAATTCACTTTTTTACCCTTATATTAATATATTATTAAAAGTAGAGGCAAAATTAACTTTTCATTCCGAATAATCTTGCAATGCCTTTAAAATTGAAGGGTTTGCCCAAGCCCTCAAATAAAGTAATCCTTCAAATTTTAGTATGACAAAACTTCATACCAAACATGAAGCTCAACTAAGATATGAGCCAAACATGGCCAAATATTTCAAAAATACTTAGGGTACGTTCTTTATGCAGAAAGGAAAAGGGAATGCATTTATTGTGTTTGTTAGTAAAAGTTGAGAATTGAAATGAAATGGAAATGTATTAAAATTATCACTTACCCCTTATATTAAAATAATAAAAAGAAAAGATGATTATGATTGTGTCAAATCAAAGAATATAATAGATATTTTGTATTTTTTTTGTAAATATTTCATTTTTTTAATTATACACATTTTTCAAGATAAAAATAAAAAAGTGGATAACATGTGAGACCCACATTTTTTTTCCATTCTATTTTCCCACCTTATTTCCACCAAAACGAACACGCCTTTACTTCGTTGAAGCTCAATTAAGATATGAGCCTTATGGAAAAAAAGAAAAAGATATGAGCCTCATCCTTCACATGGAGAAGTATATTGAAAGAGAGGGATTTGCTGAAGAAATTAAAAGGATTGATGGAGAGGATAGGGAATGGGCATGATACTCATATATTCAAAGAGCCATGGTTTAGGCAGTTTTAAGAGATTTTTAAATTAAACTATTTATATTTTAATTTGGTAGATTTGTTTGGACGGTTTGAATTTACAGTGTCAAATCAAAGCAAAGTATAGATGGACGGTTTTGAGTGATACAGTTCGGGCAGTTTGAGACTTTTGTCTTACCGAACTTACACATTTTGTCTAATTTAAAATCAAATGACATTAGAAATTAAGTAAACAATTATGTTGTTCTAATTTTAAATTATTTCAAAATAATAAGTGAAATAATTGCATTGTTCAAACAACGCATTACAAAATAACTTTACACACCCATTAGTTATATTAACACATAAATCTATGAAAAAAAATGAGTTCGAACAATAACAATAAAAATTAAATTAATAGTATAGATATAGATTGAATGGAAAAAAAAAAAGGATTAATTGAAAAACTCATAAATTTCACATAATTATTAATGATCTATCGTATCTTTGTTTTAATTAGATTTGTCAAAATTGTTATATCATCAAATCAGCATTTTGTTGATAAAAAATAAAATAAGCTAAATATCCATTTTAGTCCCTTAATTGTTTTCACTAGTTCTATATTAGTCTTTTACCTTTCAAATATTCTAAATCAATCCTCCATTTTTGTAATTTGTTCCAAATCAGTCCATTTGCATAAAACCGTCTATTTTTTCGATTAAATGATGACGTGACATACTAAAAATTTTCAAAAATTATATTTTCACCCCTTCTTCAACTTCAAAATTTTCATTTCAATCTATATATGAACAACCCCATTTCCTCAATCTCTTCCAGAATGTCCTCTAAAAGCCTGAGAGTCAGTGGGTCTTTGCTTCTATAGTATGTTATGTCAAAATCCAGAGCATCCTCCGTTTTTCCACTTGAAGCACATGGTGTCTATTTGGAGGAGATTGAAAAAAGATAGAAGGTATAAGGACTGTAATGAAAATTTTGAGGTTAAACAAGACTTGAAAATATAATTTTTAAACATTTTCAGCATACCACATCATTAACATAAAAAATAGACGGTGTTACACCAAAGAATTGATTTGAAACAAGATACAGCACTGATTTAAAACTTTTAAAAGATAAATGACTAATATAGAACTAATAGAAAAGATAAGGGACCAAAATTGATATTTGACCAAATAAAATTAGTGAGGAACTTAAAGCTCATGTCATGTCATCACATATGTTAATGATTTTAACGGCAAGGACCGAATTAATAATGAATCAATTTAAGAATGATCAAATTGAAAAGGAAAATTTAAGGACCAAATTGAGAAAACTATTATCTAGGAAGGATCTAAATGGTATTTTACTCTATTTTTTAATTATATTTTGGTAAAAAGACATTGAATAAGAAGGACCAAATTGAGAAAACTATTATCTAAAACCAAAATAATATTTTATTTCTTATCATATTTTTATTGGATATTTTTTTATTATATTTTGGTAAAAAGACATTGAATTAAATTTTCGCTCTTTTAATTAGTTAAAATTTTTTTTCGATAGACTTTTATATGTTACAATATATTTTCTTTCATTTTTAAAATCATCATAAAATATTATTGCATGTTAGCTTAAATTAATTATTGTACATAATAAAGGACAAAGTTGTAAAATGGGTTACAAATTTTTTTGGCAAAAGTACATTTCCTGCCCCCAACGTTTGGGGTCCTGTCAATTTCGCCCCTAACGTTTTTTCGCTGTCAATTGTACCCTTAACGTTTTGTGTTTCTGTCAATATCATTTTCACTAACACCGTCAAAATTTGGACGGTTTTTGTTGACATGGCAGCTTATGTGGCAAAAAAAATATGACTGGACATATTTTTTGCCATATGAGCTTTCCTTCTTCCCCTGTCTTCTTCTTCCCCTTGTCTTCTTCTTCTTCTTCTTCTTCATATATATATACCACACTTTGTTTTCTCCAAACTTATCACACCTTAACATGTGAAGTAATTAAAAACCATGGAAATGGAATTCCACCGATCCTACAGTACCTCTTCCTCTTCTTCCTCCTCTCACCATAACAATAAACTCCACTCTCTCTTCCCAACGCAGCCTCACCTCCATCCCTTCCCTCAACCACCACTCCTCCTCCGCCACCTACCACCATTGCCTCGCCACTCTCAAGGGCCACACCACCTCCTACATCTCCTCCCTCACCGAAAAATTCCTCTACACCGGCTCCTCCGATCGCGAAATCTGATCCTGGAACCACACCACCACCGCCTCCGCCGCCGTAGCATCCGCCGTCACGACAGGCAAAGGCACCGTCAAGTTCCTCATCGTTCAATCTGACAAGCTCTTCAACGCCATTGTGGTGAGATTGAGCAAAACAAGAAAGATGGTGAATTTTTTAATTGAAGAGCTTGTATTGTTTGTGCAGAGTTACTATGGCATGATCATGGTTACACTATTCTCCATTGGAATGACAAATTTTGCTTCAAAAGCTTGGAAAATAGCGTCAAACCAGAAAGATGATATTCCTGGTCGGCTGGGAATACCTCTTGTAGGAGAAAGGAAAAGGAGGATTTTGATAGAAGAATAAGACAGGGGAAGAAGAAGAAGAAGAAGACAGGGGAAGAGGAAGAAGAAGAAGAAGAAGAAGAAGAAGAAGAAGAAGAAGAAGAAGGAGGAGGAGGAGGAGAGCTGATGTGGCAAAAAATATGTCCAGTTATATTTTTTGGCCACATAAGCTGCCACGTCAGCAAAAACCGTCCAAAATTTGACGGTGGTAGTGAAAAGGGTGACGTCGACAGAAACACAAAACGTTAAGGGTACAATTGACTGCGAAAAACGTTAGGGGCAAAACTGACAGAACCCCCAAACATTGGGGGCAGGAAATGTACTTTTGCCAAAAAAATTTTGTTGTTGTGAGAGGTGAATAGTAAAGTAAATAAATAGGATGTGTAAAAAAAGTAATTGCCAGATTTCAAAAAAATTGTAATATATTAATTAAATCTCAATTTTAATAACATGTGAATAAAAGATAAAAGTTAAATTCTGAAAAGCAATTTAAACACAAAGTGATATGTGGCAATTGTGGTTCTTGTTTTCTAATATGTAATAGATAGATAGAAGATTAAATTTTTTTAATAAAAGTAAAAAGTTAAATGTGAGGTGGAAAATGAGGTGGACAGTGAGGTGGCAAAAGAGATGCACATTCATCGTCCATGTCAGCAAATTTCGTCAAGCAAGTTAACGGTGTTAGCAAAAAAAGGCAGGCATGAATAAAATTGAAAGTTTGGGGTAGACATGAACTAAAAAAAAGTTTGGAGGCAGGAATGAACATTGCAGCAAAGTTTGGGGGCAGCAATGGTACTTTACTTGAATTAATAATGAATCAATTTAAGAATGATCAAATTTTGAAGGAAAATTTAAGGATCAAATTGAGAAAATTATAATCTAAGAAGGATCAAAATGATATTTTACTCTATTTTTTTATTATATTTGGCAAAAAGACATTGAATAAGAAGGACCAAATTGAAAAATATTACTATCTAGGAAGGACCAAAATAATATTTTATTTTGTGATATTTTTTATTATATTTTGGTCAAAAGGCATTGAATTAAGTTTTCGCTCTTTTCATTAGTTAAAATTTTTTTTCTGATAGACTTTTAATTAAAATTTTAATTTATCTTATAATTATAATATAAAAGATAAATTAAAATGTTTTTAAATAAATATAATCTATATTTATTTAAAAATATTTTAAGATGTTGATAAAAAGATAATGCAAACTATCAATCAATCAAAAAAATAATGCAAACTATAGTATTAATTAATATAAAACTATTCTTAACAGTTAACACGATAAACATCAAAATTTAAATCTCAATTACATTTATTAATTATTTACGCAGTCAGATAAGCATTATAAATATTTTGTATAAAATCCGTTTCTTTTAAGTATTTTTTATTGTGTACTAAATATTTTTTTTAACATTATATATTCTTTCACATAGAATTTAACTCACCCTCTTTTTTTTTAAATACAAACTTATTTTATTTTTAAAAATTTTTAAAAATCGAGCTGAGGAGATAATGTTCGCATAAAATTATCCATAAGAGATAAACTCTAGAATTCTGAATCCTAATGATATTGATCAATTAACATGGTGCGATAAATATTATATATATGTATAAAACAATTTTCAGTTTTCTTCATCCACTTAATCTATATACCATTCTCATTGATCTTTTTTCATTCAATTCTTCATTGTTTAATCATGAATTATAATACGGCACTTTACTATTATCGCGTTCGTGATCAACCAGTGAATGGTGAACTCTTTGAAAACATTCCCTTCCAACACCACAATCCCAAAGATAAAGAGAATTTCAATGTCAATTTTTGTGTTCAATTTGGCTTTCTTCATCGCTCTGGTCAAATCTATGCACTCGATATTCCCTCGGCTCCAATTTCTTCTCATTATATCTCTTGCGAACAATTTTTCCAACATGGTTCATCCTTCTTGCGAAGCAAGCTGTACCATCCATTACTTCCCAACGAAGCTCTTGACGTCTTGATACCTGAGATGATGTCCGAAGCCCAACAATTATTCGACCGCCGGCCTGGTTGTCGTTCTTATGTTGGGAATTGCTCCGTTCAGTACCCTTTGGCTATGGATGTTGTTGTTGTGTTACCGGAGACCGATGAGGTTGTGTCTGAGATAGGAAGGCTCATGTCGGAGTCTGAGCAACAAGTTCGAATGATTCCTGCGTCCGAAGAAGCCATACAGTCGCTTAACGTTCAAGAAATTGTTATGAGTCAGAACCAATGTTGCAGCATCTGTCTCGAAGATTTATGTGACGGCGAACTAGTTTCGGCAATGCCGTGTGACCATGTCTTTCATAATCATTGTATTGTTCGATGGCTGAAAAATAGTCACATTTGTCCTCTGTGTCGTTACTCGATGCCTAGTGAATCTTAATAAGAATTTATTCTTGTTAAATGAGATGATGATATTGGTAGTACTTGTAAAAAATTTAATGTAAGTTTAAATCTCAATAAATCCAATTTTAGAATAATACAATTTTAGTTGTGGAATTGTAAATGGTTACTTTGGGATAAGGCAAAAGCATAAGTTTTTTTTTTCCATAATCGTAACATACTTATGGATTCATCCTTTTAAAATAATTAGATTGTAACCCGTACTTTACACCGAATGCTTCTATTCAAATTGTTTTAAAAATTTAAGAAATTTATCAATTGATAATTATATTTAATTTTCACTCATATGAATACAAAAAAATAATTTTTAAATTATAATTAATATCTTGATCAAATTTTTGGTCTCCTTGATATGATCTAATTTAATTTAAAAATAACAATAATTTATTAATTATAGAAAGTGTAATAATATAGTTTCGATGAAAGAAAAAAAAAAGAATATGAATAAAAGCGTAAGAAAACAAACTTAAATCAAAGATATACATTATTCTTAATCTCATTTTCTTTGTCATGTATGTATTGTGAGACAAATTTTGGTGGTTTCGCTCAGGCTACGTTTGGTTGAAAAAATTATGGAATTGGAATTGAATTATAATTGGAATTGGAATTGGAATTGAATTATTTGAATTGAAGAAGTGTGTTTCGTATGAAAAGATGGAATTGGAATTGAATTATTTGAATTGAAAAAGTGTGTTTGGTATGAAAATATGAAATTGAAAGTTTATAAAAGAATGTAAGGTAAAAAGACTGATTTGCTTGTAAATAAAAGATAAAAGTTAAATTCTGAAAAGCAATTTAAACACAAAGTGACATGTGGCAATTGTGGTTCTTGTTTTATAATATGTAATAGATAGAAGATTTTTTTTTAATAAAAGTAAAAAGTTAACAGTGAGGTGGAAAATGAGGTAGACAGTGAGGTGGCAAAAGAGATGCACATTCATCGTTCATGTCAGCAAATTTCGTCAAACAAGTTAACGGTGTTAGCAAAAAAGGCAGGCATGAACAAAATTGAAAGTTTGGGGATAGACATGAACCAAAAAAAATTTTGGGGCAGGAATGAACATTACAGCAAAATTTGGCGGCAGGAATGGTACTTTACCTGAATTAATAATGAATCAATTTAAGAATGATCAAATTTTGAAGGAAAATTTAAGGACCAAATTGAGAAAATTGTTATCTAAGAAGGATCAAAATGATATTTTACTCTATTTTTTATTATATTTGGTAAAAAGACATTGAATAAGAAGGACCAAATTGAGAAAAATTACTATCTAGGAAGGACCAAAATAATATTTTATTTTGTGATATTTTTTATTATATTTTGGTCAAAAGGCATTGAATTAAATTTTCGCTCTTTTAATTAGTTTATAATTTTTTTTTTTGAAATCTAATTTATCTTATAATTATAATATAGATTATATTTATTTAAAAACATTTTAAGATGTTGATAAAGAGATAATGCAAACTATAGTATTAATTAATATAAAACTATTCTTAACGGTTAACACGATAAACATCAAAATTTAAATCTCAATTACATTTATTAATTATTTAGGCAGTCAGATAAACATTATATTCTTTCACATAGGATTTAACTTACCCTTTTTTTTATACAAACTTATTTTATTTTAAAAACTTTTTAAAATTTGAGCTGAAGAGATAATGTTCACAAAAAATTATTCGTATGCTAAATCCTAATGATATTGATAAAAAAAAAATATATATATATATATAAAAAAACATATATTAAATCAATCAAAAT
Source organism: Senna tora (assembly GCA_014851425.1). Lineage (NCBI taxonomy): Eukaryota > Viridiplantae > Streptophyta > Magnoliopsida > Fabales > Fabaceae > Senna > Senna tora. Next base: position 36,146,998 of record CM026261.1, read on the forward strand.
AAAATTATAAAAGAATAATATAATACAAATATATAACTAAATTTAAGTTTTTTTATTGTTCAAGTACAGAACATACATACCTGGATTAAATGTTAACATTATTGAGCATAGAAACTCTAACATTAAACAATAATTTTCTTAGAAAAGTATCCTTAGACTAGGAGTATAACAGTACTCTTGGATATAGTGGAGAGATTAGAGGAAAGAAAGAGTTTGAAAGAAACGCTAAAAAGAGTTGAAAGTAGAAGATTAGAGTTTATTATTATTATTATTATAGAGAAAAATAAATATTTAATAAAATAATTAATTAATTCAATTATTTTTAGGTAATTTCTTTTATAAGTTATATTAAATATTAAATTTTGAGAAAAAAATAATATAGGGTAGTTAAGTGATAACATAACAAACCACGTGGGGCTCAAGTGTCACACTCTAAATCACAGGGGGCACATTAATTTTAAGCCAAACCACAGAGTAGTTAAGTGTTGCATTTTAAATCACAGGGGACAAACTGAATTTAGGCCAAACCAAAGAGGAACAAACTGTAGTTTACCAAAAGATAATGCAAACTATCAATCAATAAAAAAAAAATAATGCAAACTATAGTATTAATTAATATAAAACTATTCTTAACAGTTAACACGATAAACATCAAATTTAAATCTCAATTACATTTATTAATTATTTACGCAGTCAGATAAGCATTATAAATATTTTGTATAAAATCCGTTTCTTTTAAGTATTTTTTATTGTGTACTAAATATTTTTTTTTAACATTATATATTCTTTCACATAGAATTTAACACACCCTTTTTTTTATACAAACTTATTTTATTTTAAAAACTTTTTAAAATTTGAGCTGAAGATATAATGTTCACATAAAATTATTCGTAAGAGGATAAACTTTAGAATTCTGAATCCTAATGATATTAATAATATATATATATATATATATATATATATATATATATATAGAAATATAAATATAGTATATGAATAAAACAATTTTCAGTTTTCTTATCATTCTCATTGATTTTTTTTCATTCAATTCTTCATTCTTCAATCATGAATTATAATACGGCACTTTACTATTATCGCGTTCGTGATCAACCAGTGAATGGTGAACTCTTTGAAAACATTCCCTTCCAACACCACAATCCCAAAGATAAAGAGAATTTCAATGTCAATTTTTGTGTTCAATTTGGCTTTCTTCATCGCTCTGGTCAAATCTATACACTAGATATTCCCTCGGCTCCAATTTCTTCTCATTATATCTCTTGTGAACAATTTTTCCAACATGGTTCATCCTTGTTGCGAAGCAAGCTATACCACCCATTACTTCCCTATGAAGCTCTTGACATCTTGATACCTCAGATGATGTTTGAAGCCCAACAATTATTCGACTGCCGGCCTCGTTGTCGTTCTTATGTCGGGGATTGCTCCGTTCAGTACCCTTTGGCTATGGATGTTGTTGTTGTGTTACCGGAGACCGATGAGGTTGTGTCTGAGATAGGGAGGCTCGTGTCGGAGTCTGAGCAACAAGTTCGAATGCTTCTGCATCCGAAGAAGCCATACAATCGCTTAACGTTCAAGAAATTGTTATGAGTCAGAACCAATGTTGCAGCATCTGTCTCGAAGATTTATGTGACGGCGAACTAGTTTCGGCAATGCCGTGTGACCATGTCTTTCATAATCATTGTATTGTTCTGTGGCTAAAAAATAGTCACATTTGTCCTCTGTGTCGTTACTCGATGCCAAGTGAATCTTAATAAGAATTTATTCTTGTTAAATGAGATGATGATATTGGTAGTACTTGTAAAAAATTTAATGTAAGTTTAAATCTCAATAAATCCAATTTTAGAATAATACAATTTTAGTTGAGGAATTGTAAATGGTTACTTTGGGATAAGGAAAAAGCGCAAGTTTTTTTTTCCATAATCGTAACATACTTATGAATTCATCCTTTTAAAATAATTAGATTGTAACCCGTACTTTACACCGAATGCTTCTATTCAAATTGTTTTAAAAGTTTAAGAAATTTATCAATTGATAATTATATTTAATTTTCACTCATATGAATACAAAAAAATAATTTTTAAATTATAATTAATATCTTGATCAAATTTTTGGTCTCCTTGATATGATCTAATTTAATTTAAAAATAAAAATAATTTATTAATTATAGAAAGTGTAATAATATAGTTTCGATGAAAGAAAAAAAAGAATATGAATAAAAGCGTAAGAAAACAAACTTAAATCAAAGATATACATTATTCTTAATCTCATTTTCTTTGTCATGTATGTATTGTGAGACAAATTTTGGTGGTTTCTCTCAGGCTACGTTTGGTTGAAAAAATTATGGAATTGGAATTGGATTATAATTGGAATTGAATTATTTGAATTGAAAGAGTGTGTTTGATATGAAAAGATGGAATTGGAATTGAATTATTTGAATTGAAAAAGTGTGTTTGGTATGAAAAGATGGAATTGAAAGTTTATAAAAGATGTAAGGTAAAAAGACTAATTTGCTCCTCAATAAATATTAAATAATTATTTTTTAAATTTTATTTTTTAGTATATAATTACTTTTTTTTATATTCATTATAAAAAATAAAAAACAGTAAGAGAGAGAGAAAGAAAGTAGGGACAAAAATGTCTTTTAAATCCAATTCCACAAAATTTATCTCAATTCCTAAAAAATACCCTACAATCTAATTTCACAAAATTTACACACCCAATTCTAAAAAACCAATTCCACATAATTCAATTCCAATTCCACATAAATCAACCAAACTAAATATTACTAGAATATTGTGCAATTTCATGTGGAATCCAATTCCACGTCCAACCAAACAAAACCCACTTTATGGAATTGAGAATTGGATTCCCTGGAATTGTCTAATTCCACGGAATCCAATTCTTAATTTTAAGAAGCGAACCAAACACTAAAAAATTTTGTTTTTTATGGAATTGAGATTCCAATTCCATAAAACTTTTGAACCAAACATAGCCTCAAGTGAAAGCGAACAATCTAATAAGTGGTATTGTAGTAGTTTTTATCATACAACCTACATAAATAAGCAATAACTTGAATAATTGTCTTATCAATCTTTTTAGTTAAGCCATCTAGTACTCAACGCTAAGACACACACTTTATTTATAAATTTAAAGTATTTTGTAGACTATAAATAATCTCTAAAATTATTATTTTTTATTAGAATATTGTTACAAACTAAAAAAAATAGATATATGAAACACTATTCTAAATTTCTTAGTAATATATTTTTCCTTTGCTAATCAAAATTTTTGAACCATTTAAAATTTTTTCCTGTAATTACATAATTAATTATAAACAATTACAAAAACTTAAAGATATGTTCAAATACTAACCAACACTTAAAAAATGTTAAAGTTTATATTAATCACTTTGTTCAACTTCAACATTTTTTCCTTCACAATAATCTTGCTATTTCTCACTTTACTAAACAAATTTGGCTTAATTTTCACTAAATGCAAATGTTAAACACAAAATTGCTTTTTTTTTTAACGTAAATATAACTTATGATAACAAAGCGTAAAGTGTCTTTGGAACACCATTGTTTGAGCTTTCGATCAAATATGTCTATAACATTTCATTGCGGGTTAGTTTAAATTAATTATTGTACATAATATAGGACAAAGTTGTAAAAATAGATAAGGGTTGTGACTTACGTAATGTGACACTCACTTATAATAAAAATCTTACTGAGCTCATTTATATGTTACAATATATTTTCTTTCATTTTCAAAATCATCATAAAATATTATTGCATGTTAGCTTAAATTAATTATTGTACATAATAAAGGACAAAGTTGTAAAAGGGGTTATAAAATTTTTGTTGTTGTTGTGAGAGGTGAATAGTAAAGTAAATAAATAGGAAGTGTAAAAAAAGTAATTGCCAGATTTTTAAAAAATTATAATATATTAATTAAATCACAATTTTAATAACATGTAAATAAAAGATAAAAGTTAAATTCTGAAAAGCAATTTAAACACAAAGTGACATGTGGCAATTGTGGTTGTTGTTTTATAATATGTAATATTAATTAAATCACAATTTTAATAACATGTAAATAAAAGATAAAAGTTAAATTCTGAAAAGCAATTTAAACACAAAGTGACATGTGGCAATTGTGGTTCTTGTTTTATAATATGTAATAGATAGAAGATTATTTTTTTTTAATAAAAGTAAAAAGTTAACAGTGAGGTGGACAGTGAGGTGGCAAAAGAGATGCACATTCATCGTTCATGTCAGCAAATTCCGTCAAACAAATTAACGGTGTTAGCAAAAAAGGCAGGCATGAACAAAATTGAAAGTTTGGGGATAGACATGAACCAAAAAAAATTTTGGGGCAGGAATGAACATTGCAGCAAAGTTTGGGGGCAGCAATGGTACTTTACCTGAATTAATAATGAATCAATTTAAGAATGATCAAATTTTGAAGGAAAATTTAAGGACCAAATTGAGAAAATTGTTATCTAAGAAGGATCAAAATGATATTTTACTCTATTTTTTATTATATTTGGTAAAAAGACATTGAATAAGAAGGACCAAATTGAGAAAAATTACTATCTAGGAAGGACCAAAATAATATTTTATTTTGTGATATTTTTTATTATATTTTGGTCAAAAGGCATTGAATTAAATTTTCGCTCTTTTAATTAGTTTATAATTTTTTTTTTTGAAATCTAATTTATCTTATAATTATAATATAGATTATATTTATTTAAAAACATTTTAAGATGTTGATAAAGAGATAATGCAAACTATAGTATTAATTAATATAAAACTATTCTTAACGGTTAACACGATAAACATCAAAATTTAAATCTCAATTACATTTATTAATTATTTAGGCAGTCAGATAAACATTATATTCTTTCACATAGGATTTAACTTACCCTTTTTTTTTATACAAACTTATTTTATTTTAAAAACTTTTTAAAATTTGAGCTGAAGAGATAATGTTCACAAAAAATTATTCGTATGCTAAATCCTAATGATATTGATCAAAATATATATATATATATATATATATATATA